>CM035280.1:66041610-66070738 GCA_020226075.1 Hydropotes inermis | reverse complement strand
GGGGCCGCTAAGAGTCGGACACGACTGAGCGACTTCGCTTTCACTTTTCACGTTCATGCACTGGAGAAGGAAATGGCACCCACTCCAGAGTTCTTGCCTGGAGACTCCCAGGGACGGGGGAGCCTGGTGGGCTGCAGTCCACGGGGCCGCTAAGAGTCGGACACGACTGAGCGACTTCGCTTTCACTTTTCACGTTCATGCACTGGAGAAGGAAATGGCAGCCCACTCCAGAGTTCTTGCCTGGAGAATCCCAGGGACGGGGAGCCTGGCGGGCTGCCGTCTACGGGGTCGCACAGAGTCGGACACGACTGAAGCGACTTAGCAGCAGCAGCCCTGCTTCGTCTCGGTGAACTTAAAAAGCAGTGGTTAAAACTGACTCTAGGTGCTACTTCAGAGTAAAATTAAGAAGAGCAGCTGGAGAAGACTCCTGAGAGTCCCTTGGACGGCAAGGAGATCCAACCAGTTAATCCTAAAGGAAATCAACCCTGAATATTCATTGGAAGGACTGATGCTGAAGCTGAAGCTCCAATACTGTGGCCACCTGATGTGAAGAGCTGACTCACTGGAAAAGACCCTGATGCTGAGAAAGACTGAGGGCGGGAGGAGAAGGGGAGACAGAGGCTGAGACTTAGTGGCTGACCGACCAGAGCAGCAAGGGGCGGCCCCACCAGTGAACTACCACAGACGTCTGGGGCTGCACATGTGCATTCACTCTGGGGCGTTTCAGAACATGCTGTTTAGAAGCCTAGCATCACAATAATCAATTGTTGATAAAGATCCTAGAATACCTTCACCTTATCATTCTTGTGCTTAAAAATGTCTAATTGTTCTCCACCGTTTTTAAAATTAAGTACAAATTCCTTAGGCTGGAATTACAGTCCCGTTTATCCTACAGAAAGGTACTGACTCCCTTCTGCGGAGCTGGCGGGTGCCAAGGATAACAAGACGAACAACAAAAGGAGCCTTCCCTGGAAGAGCTCCGAGCCCAGAAGAGGCTTCGGAGGAGACGCAACCCGTGGAAAGTCAAGGGCAGGCTCGGGTTTCCTGCTACTGGACGCAGCCTCGGAAGACTGGCTGGTTCTCAGACAGGGCGTCAGAGTTGGTTTTCCATTTCACAAATTCCACTTTGGCAGCCACAGATAGAATGAATCAGAGCCTCCTGCCCCACGCTTTTTGCCAAACTGGCCCGTTTTTGAGCTGCAGAAGTCCTAACTTCACCCACCGCCAGGGCTTCCAGGCGAAGCCCAACAGGCAGGGGCCCCGCCCGCAGCGTCCCCTGGAGCCAGGAGGACGCGCCCCCTCGAAGGCCCTTCCCTGGCCTCATCACGCTGTCAGTGACACCATGGCTCAGGGCTACCAAATCCGTGATAACAGAGGCTCAGTCTCCCTGCACAAGGCGCCTTCACCAGCTGCAGGGCTGCTGATTAGCTGGATTATGCTTCCCTGAAACAGTCAAGTCTGGTTAAATCCCTGAGTAGATATCATGGAACAAAGGACAGAGGGTTGAAAAGTAACAGTTTCTAAAATCTAAAACCAGAATATTTCAAAAAAAATAAACCTAAAATCCCTGCAGGACTTTTTCATATGGCTTAACTATACGTGTAACACCTACAGAAACCAAAATCGCAGGCCACACCAATCGACAACCGAGCAAGTCGTAAGCCAGGACCAGAACCGCGGGCCATGAGGAGGAGGCGGGCTGACAGCAGGCAGCCTTTCTCTCTCCCACACACCCCCTTACTCACCACTGTCCTCTACCCAGTTCAAAGCCTGAGAGATTAAAGCAGGCTTGCACACTTGGAAACAGAGGCCAAATAGACCTACATATCATTTAATACACGACTTAAAGAGAAGAGAAAACTCAAGAGTGGCAAAGCCATTATCATGTCCAAGAACACCCTCCTAACTGAAAGCTGGCTGTCAGATTACACACATCTCTATGTTTTAGGGGATTTACAGTCTTTCTTAAAAACGGTTTTCCTCACTAGGCTGTGCCAGGCCTTATCTGCAGCACTTGAGCTCTGTAGAGGCATGTGGGATCTTTGGTTGTGGCCTGTGAATGCCTGGCTGCAGCGTGTGGGATCTAGCGCCCTGACCAGGGATCGAACCCAGGCCCCTGCGCTGGGGGCACGGAGTCTGAGACCGCCAGGGATGCCCCGGACTTTTAGTTTTGATATCAAAAATGTCCATTACAGTCGACTATGTGGAACTTGACGCTTCGGTTTTAATATGTCGAAGGTATGTCAAAGGTTTTATTAACATAAAACCCAGTGTACTAACAAATGTAGTTATTTCCTTAATTGTCAAAACTTAACGAGGTCTTCAAGCACAGCCCCTTTCACGTAGAAATTGATCTGCTTTACAGCATTTTGTTAAATGTTAACAAATCATATTTTAAATACAATTTATGGATTATCCTACCACAGAGGAGAAACTTCTCAAATAATCATTTCCTCTGTTACAGCCCTGAATGAAATCTAAGAGTCCTACAATCTGCATCTTTAGAACTTTACTGCTCCTGTTCACTTCTTGGGTGATGTCATTAAGGAGATGCTCACAAACATAAGTAACAGCCGTCGGACAACTGTATTTGAATATGACAGAGAGAATACAACTCAACCCACTTTTACCAGGAACCTTCTGTGTAATGTCTGACTGAGGGCTCTGAGCCTCAGTCACCTCAAGTATCGAATGAAGGTTCTGGATGGCCTGATTTCCAAAGTCCCTTCCAGTCTCAAATGTCCGCCAAATTCTAATTTCCCTGAAATAAGTAAGTGGCACTGCACAAATGCAGAGCTTCCTGACATTCTGATTCACGCGGAGCAGCTCCAAGTCGGGAGCCTGGCTCCTGGAGTTCAGTTCTGACCTCGAGAGCAAGCCCAAGGAAGCCGTTCCTGAGGGCCCTCCATCAGTCTTCACAAAAGAAAACCCCACCAAAAAACAAACCGTGACTGATTAATCTGAAATCTGAAATCCCAAGAAGGAATAGTTTTGCTTTGCTTAGTATGACATTTCAAATACAGGCTTGATCTCATCCCCCCCCTCCAAAAAAATCAAGTTAATACTATTTGGTTTGCTATTGTCTACTGAACTATTTAAAGATGATGTGATGCTCTAAGATTCTTATTTATAATTATTTATCTCATCAAGGTAGCGAGGGAACTATTACGTGTAAAAGTTAATGGGGGTAAACCATATAAAATGGGCGACATTCTCGGTTTCATACTTATTCCCTTTTAACCTTTTCCATATAGATATTTCTTCTACATTAAAAGAGAGGTCCATCAATTTATAAATGCATATTTAGAGCATCATTTCATAAAACACTTTATATACAGTTTTTCCTATTATAAATCAACATGGAAAAATGTGTGAGCTATAAGCCCATTACTTATTCACACTTTTTAGTAAATGACTATATGAACATAATTTACTTACTAAGCCTGAGAATTTGTTTTCTCAAGGGAAAAAAATGTATGTCCTCTTACAGAAAATAATCCATGTGGCTTCGTATTGTGATTCTTTAAATCAATAAAAAAAAAAAAAGCCAAACACCATTTAACTATCTTCCTAAAAGACTATTATAATTATGAAATATTACAAAGTCATAATCATCAGCCAAGGATGCTGTACTCAAATGGGGAATGTGGTAACAACAAAAATTATGAATTCCAGTGATGACTCTTGTCACCATTCAGCAAAAACAAGCCTGGAAGTCCACTTGCCTTCTCAGTGTCTTTCCGTTACCATCTGCCAGGTGAAGAAAAGCCTCCCCATTCTTCAAGCAAATTGTCACAGCGAGAAGAGACCTGGGCCAAACCTCTTCCGTCGCGCTCTCACCGAGCTGTCCAGCCCCTGGTGGCTCAGGTGGCGTACAGGCTGCCCGCAACGCAGCAGACCCAGGTTTGGGCCCTGGATTGGGGGGGTCCCCCAGAGAAAAGCCTGGCAACCCACTGCAGTATTCTTGCCTGCAGGATCTCATGGACACTTTACTTTTTACTACACAGTTAAAACAGCAGATTTTTTGTGTAAATACTGAATAGAATAACAAAATGTTAGCAATGTAAATACTGATTCTTAATCAAGACATAACTTTACTATTAATTTTTTATGTAATACAAAGTCTTTTAAATACTAGTAAATACTGTAGTTAAAACTACATGCTTAATTTTTACTTGAAAACCCAAAAGAAAAAGGAAAAAAGATCTTCATGTTTCCCTAACCCTGTGATTTTTAGGGTTTCCAAATTCTAAGTTCATATGTCCTCTTCCAGTAAAATGAGTACCAATATGCTTCACTGACCTCTTACACCTAGAGTTTTGTAATTTTAAAATGTTATCACAGGCAACTTCTCAAAACATCGCAGTGCAGGGAGGAGTAACTTCTAGGTCACAGATGAGGGAACTCCCAAGAGAGAAGTTACCCGACTTATCCAAGACTGCCACAGGAGAAAGAATGGAACTGCAGGTGTCCTGCCTCCTGTCCATCAGTGTAAAGCTCATCCTGTCTTGTGCCTGTGCACACACACAACCTGAGTAACTGCAGCTTCTTCCTGAAGAATGCAGAGATCTCATGAACATTTTCTCTAGCTCTGTAAAGCCACAGTTCAGGGCTAGGGTTTCATGGGCTGGAATGCAGTCCTCAAGACCATAGAGAAATTAGCTCAAAAGCCAACCACATCCTGGGGAGTTCTGAGCCAGCCCTGGGTCCCCAAATCCCCTGATTTCCTAAATGAACACTTCTTCCTCTCAGGCATCCTGATTTACCAGGAAGAATCCTTCTGGCCAGGATAATGCTTTTGAAACCAGGACTTGTAAATACCCCTTTATTGCTCAAGGACGTTTATAAATGCCCCTGTCACTTGACTGTTGGACAAGATTTAAATCCACCTCAGACAGTCAAGGTGTGCTGGACAAATGAGTAAAGTAAACATGGGGGCCCATCCTGAAAAGTGTCTGTGTCAGTTTTGAGAAATCGTATATTTCACACTTTAAAAAGATTTTACATAAAGAAAAATCATTTTTACTATAATCCATTTTAATCTAAAATTTACATAAGGATACACTTCCAAATAATGTTCTCATTTGACAAACTGCTATAAAATGCATAAAATACAAGGTCCTATATTAGAATGGGTGACAAAAAATGTAAAAGTTAAGTTTCCTTCTCTCAAAGAGCTTAAAATATAGCAGATAAGAAACAATGAACTTAATTGCAACAAATTATGATAATGACCATATTCCATATCAAACGAGATCCCCAATTTTCTAAGAGGCTTTTTTTTAATGTAAAAAAAAGGGGGGTTAGGTACTAAATGACATTATATGCTTTTCTGCTCTGGCAAGCTTATCTGACAGGTTTTCTTACTGAACCAAACGAGGTAATGAATCATATAACTAGATCTTTCCTATCAGGCCATCTTCATATGCTCAGATAAGCCTTTCTTGGTCAGATAAACCTTCTGTGATTACTCAAAGACTCTTCGACTGTTCCTTAAGTCTTCATTTTATTACAGAGAGTACACCGGTATTCATCAGTGTTTTCCAAACTGTTCTTTAAAACACCAGATCCCCTTAAGTTGAGAGAGAGAGGAGATGGATCATAAAAGTGTCTACAAAATACTAGGCTAAACTAATACTGGGCTCAACTTCCTGGAGACAGTAATATGCTAAAGAGTGCACTGTGACTCTCCAAGATGGTACCCTACACAGATTTTTCTAGATTGTCTAGGCACTAATTTCTTCCATAGAACTTCTATTAATATCTTGGAGAACACTGGTCATCTATAGAACACAGTTTGGTTGATATTTTATCTAAATGTTCTCCTCTGGTCCAATTTTTGGTATTAAAAATATACTAATTCAAGAGCATGAATAGAAACATTCCCATTCATTTAATTTTATGAAACACATATAAAAATGGGGCCTAAAAGTCTGCTGTGATGGCAACTTGCATAACTTCCATTCTTCAGTTAAGGTCGGCTAATTACTATAGAGAGTCAGCTTTGAAAACCTGTCCCTTATTGTCCTTGATGCTTCTCTTCTTCACTCAATTCTACTTTGGAGTTCTCACTGTTAACCTTCTGTTTTTCTGTTGTGTTTTCGTTATAAATCTTAACCTATCTTTTAACCTTTCTAGGTTTCTTTGCTCTAAAGTATCTGCTGAAAACAGGATGCAGTTAAGGATTATTTTTTAGGTTGAGTCCATCTTTTAAAACATGCTTAATATATTTAATATATTAAATACATTTAATGTAAATTGGTTTACTGATATTTGTCTTTGTAGCCTTATTGTTTCCTTTCCTCCATCTCTCCATGTGGGAACATGCCTGATTGCCTTAACCCTATCCAACTACTAAGAAAACAAACGTGCGAGTGTGTGTGTGTGTTGCTCAGCCACGTACAACTGTTTGCAACCCCACAGACTGTAGCCCACCAGGCTTCTCTGTCCATGGGTTTCTTCAAGCAAGAATACTGGAGTGGGTTGCCATGCCCTCCTCCAGAGGATCTTCCCAACCGAGGATCGAACCCAGGTCTCCTGCACTGCAGGCAGATTCTTTAAAGTCCGAGCCACCAGGGAACCCCAAGAAAACAAACATATCCCACTCTATTTTAAATTCTGCTCTTGGTGACTTCCAAGGTTTTCTAAGTTCCCCATTAACCAGTTTCTGGCTGATCATCAAGGGAAAAATGAAATCCATCTTGTGACACACAATCCAATCCAGGGTGGCCACAGATGACAATGCCACTGCTTTCCCCCGATGCTCACCCCATCCCCAGACTCTTAGGTCACAGGTTCTGTGGCCACAGCCCGTCTAAGTGACCCCCGGCATCCTTACTGTTTCGAATCCCTTGCTTTTACATGTGATTTGCTCCAATGCTCATTCTCCATGCTTTTGTACAAAGATGGCCTCTTGCCAAGCTTAGGGTTTTTTTGTCTAATCCTTGAAAAACCTAAAACCACCACTCCCTTTTCACATGTGAATAATCATTTGGCTGCATATACGTTGTTCTGGCCACAACACTGTGTTTTGCTCTCTGCAGTAGTTGCTCAATTACTTCCAGTATTCTGTGATACTAAAGAGAACATACTCATTCCTTCCGATTTCTTGGAGGAAGATCCAAGTTCCAGGGACTGACTTTTACCAATTACTGGCTACTGTATTTACTACTAATCTAGTATCTGCCTGAAATAAATCAGGCTAGCAACCTGAGTCACCACCATAAAGGGCGTGACAGGGAAGTTATTTCATTTCCACGCAAAATACATCTTTTGCTGTATGATCAATGAGCAATTCTGCTGATTTGCTTGCTCAGGTTTCCTTTAATGGCAAGTCCCTTGATTATTTAAATCAATACGGATGCACTGTCAGCTGTCACAGAACCTGCCTCCCACATACTGATGCTTTATGAACTAGTAGCTCTGGAATCTCATTTCCCACCCTACGGTCCGTCTCTCTGCCTGATGAGCCAAAGCAGAGACGCCCACCACCCCAACCCCCTCAGATCCTTCCTACTCTGCATCCCCTTCCCAGGGAACGGCACCACCAGCTGCCTGGTCACCCAGTTCCCAGGCCACACCATTCAACTCCCTCACCTCCACGAGTCCCCACCACCCCTCCAGTCTACCTCCCAGACCTCCCTTGGCTTCTCCCAACCCCTTGCGACAATTATAATCCATGGAGTGTTCTTGGGTAATGTGATTCCTACTCTGCACGCCCACCATCATGATCAATCTAAAACGAAAGCCCAGATATGTCACCATCCCGCCTAAAACCCTTTGAGGGATGAAGCCCTCTTCTCAGCTGTGCTCCTCACTGGCTCGCGTACACATCCTCCTCTGGCCTTAACGAACCATCGTCACTTCTTCCAGACACCAGGCTCCTCCACGCCTGTGTACCTCCGACACAGGGCCATCCCGGCTGAAACTCGCTTCCCAGCTCACCCGCCTGAAGGCCCTGCTTCACACTCTTAAAAACACACTTAAAACACACCCCTCTAAGTAATCTGTCCCTGGGCATTTTAATGAAGCAGTCATCTAAGCATCTGGGGTCCAATACCTCCAGGTCCAATAACAATATTAGCAACTCCTATTTAAGAGCAGAATGGACTGCTTCATTTTTTTTTTCACCTCTCCTATAAACACACTTGTTAAATAACCAAATTTAGAAAACAAGAAGTTACGTGGAACACAGGTCTAACAATCAGGACCTAACAAGTTCAAATTCACATGATCATCTGCTTTTGAATAGTATACTATAATAGAATACTAAATAATTCATAGTACTGAATTCTATCATAACAAAGCTGATAAGGCCCCATGGAATACAAGCGAGGACTCGGAAATACTTTAATGAGTATGAATTATGTATGGTAAGGTCATCTGTTCTAACAGTCTTTTGCCTGTAACAAGCACTCCCTAACCAAAAAATCATCATGAAAAAATGAAAAACACTTCTCATTTAAATAAAGGAAAAATTCAATAGATCTTCCTGAATTAACTCATGATTTTACATTTTATCCTTGTTATGGAAAAAAAAGGCTTATTAATGGCTGTTTCTTCATTTGTTTGGCACATGTCCACTACGACAGGCACAGTTCTATATACTATTACTGAACTTGCAAAGTCCTCCTTTCTTTCCAGACTAGTTTACAGTAAACTACAAAGTGGTTTTAAAAGACTTCTTATCACCCCCTTCCTCTGTTGCTCCTCAACACCAGGACAGGAGAGGAGCCCTGGAGCCCAGGGGGGAAGCCAGGTTGCCCACCCAGGTCTCCCCACGTCCCCGCCAGGAAGCTTCTCCGTCCAGGCCCCGCCACACTCCCTAGACCTGCGTCAGTCATAACAACAGAATAAACCTAACGGAAAATCAGGAGAGACGGACACAGTCAGTATCCAGCAAAACAGATCAAACGTGTCCCTCCGTGTCCATGAGAACTGCTGCCTTGCCCCCTTGCTGCCCACCCTTGCCCCTCAGAAAAAGAGGAAGAATAATCAGACCTCTGGGTCACCTGACCTCCTTTTTACCGTGCGCAGACTTTGACAGCCAATTAAAATTAACAGGAAATTAAAAAAAGAGGGAGAAAAGCAGGCAGGAAAAGCCAGTGACTGCACAGTTACACAGAACTGTCCTAGCTTTTAATAAGGTTTCTTGATGGGCTTACTTATCAAGTAAATCATGCTTAAATTGTATATTTTAAACTTTACCTTCTGAGAAACTAAATCTGATCACTGGCAAGGGCACCATAAGCAAAGAAAAAACAGTTACTATAGAGTAGGCAAACAATTAATACCCAGAATACATAAAAATAAAACTCCTACAAATTTATAAGAAAAGGACAACCTAAAGAATAGAATGGGCAAAGGGCATATTCTGGTTATATCCAGACAAAGCTATAATTCAAAAAACACACGTGCATCCCAGTGTTCACCGCAGCACTATTCACAATAGCCGCGGCACGCAAACTACCCGGACGTCCATGGGCAGATGAATGGATAAAGAGGACATGGTCCATGGACACAGTGCAATACTACACGCGCACGTTCTTCCTGATGTCACAGAACCCAACCAGGCTTTGAAGGAATTCCGGGAGGCAGCGGCTGGGCAGACATCCTCAGCAAACTCTGCCAAACCCTGTGGCTCCGGCTGCCCCGCCCTGAAGCCCTGCCCGGCGCCCCTCCTGCTCTTCTGCACCCAGACCACAATCACACCAAACTTCTGCGTTCAGTAGAAACAAATCTGCTTTCTCTGGCACACGTGTCATGTGACTCTATGACTTTAAGAAGATACTATCCAAAGAGTAAAGATGACTATTTAAAACAGCATGAATAACAAACACGTGATGCTAAGGAAGCTACCAAGACTTTAAACATAAAGGATTCATAAAAGTTTGAAAATCTGATTAACAGTGATGACAGACGTACACGCAAAATGGAACTATATAAGTGACAGCTACTTAAGTTTTGTTTTCAGAAACCTTCTGACTCCGCAGAAATCCATTCCTCTGACTAAAGAAATGATAAAAATTTTAGCAAGATGGCAGACAGTAAAGAGGCCTTAAAAGCACAGGTTATTACTACATGTAAAATAGATGACCAGTGCAAGTTCAATGCAAGAAGCAGGACACCCAAAGTCAATGCTCTGGGACAGCCCAGAGGGATGGGGTGGGGAGGGAGGTGGGGGGGTTCAGGATGGGGGACACATGTGCACCCGTGGCTGATTCATGTCAATGCATGGCAAAAACCACCACATTATTGTAAAGTAATTAGCCTCCAAAGAAATTTTTTTTTAAAAAAAGCACAGGTATATTAAGGATGGAAACAGCGTTATTTGGGTCTTCACAAGAAAATAACTTACATGCTGTACTTATAGCTCAAGTCAGGCAGTAACACACAAGCTAACTCTTCATTTCTCCCAGGATTCATGGGGTACTGACCTACCTTTTAGCGAAACTACCCTTGTACACCAGAGAAGGCCATGCACCCCACTCCAGTCCTCCTGCCTGGGAAACCCCACGGACAGAGGAGCCTGGTGGGCTGCAGTCCCTGGGGTCGCCAACAGTCGGACACGACTGAGCGACTTCACTTTCACGCTCTGGAGAAGGCAATGGCAGCCCACTCCAGCGTTCTCGCCTGGAGAATCCCAGGGACGGGGGAGCCTGGTGGGCTGCCGTCTATGTGGTCGCAGAGAGTCGGACACGACTGACGCGGCTCAGCAGCAGCAGCAGCAGCCCTTGTACAGGAGCAAAGGTGAAGAGCCGAGGACACGCTCTCCCAGAGAGGCTCCCCCGCTCCCCTCTCCACACCAGAGACCCCAGAGCGGCACCCTCACCACATCCCTAACTGCAGGGTTCGAGCCGCAGGTGACCAGCTGTCCCCACAGGCTGTCACCAGGAGTCCCCCAGGCAGCCAAACTAGGGCCGCACGGAGGCCGGGTTTATCCTGAACTCGGGTCGCTGTGAGGAGGAGACTGAGGACCGGGGAAGCCGTCCTGTGCCCGGTGCAGACAGCAGGCTCGCAACTCGACGCTGATCTGGGTGCCACCTCTTCTCCCTGGTTCTCTGCCGTCAGGCACTGTGAGAACTCTACCCCAAACTAGGCAAAACCTCTGCTTCCTCTCCCTTGAAAGGAGAGCATTTCAACTCTCCTTTCCCCAGCCAACTGGAGGCACTCACACCTCTCTGACACTCATTCTGATGTGACGGTGCCCGGCGTGGGCGGCCAGCTCAGCACCACGAGGGCCCGAGAAGACCGCGGCAAGGGGGCTGTGCGCAGAGCTGCGAGACGCCTCCGACGCCGCGCCAGACGGTCTGTCCCTCCTGTAACCCCGTGATCACCCTCCTGCGTGTGAAGGAGGGCAGAGCCACAACCACAAAAACTAGGTGTTCCAATAAACGCAGAGGTGAATGAAGCCCTTTACAATCACAGACATCCACTCCCCTGCCTTCAACAAGGAAGCATACACCGCGGCACAGATAAACCGGCCTAAGCACCTGCAACAAAGTCAAGTCTCTCACTGTTTATTTCACCCCATTTCAAGAAAGAGCCGCAGCTACTCAGAGATGGGAGACAGGGAGGCCGAGAACAGCTGGAGCTGGAGGTAAACGATGCCCCCAGACCCGCGCGCAGACGGAGGGCCTCCCTGGACACCCAGTTCTACTTCTGATCTTCCCCAACTCGTTCGGCCACTGTGAGCACAGACACCGTGTCTACGACTGCTGCTGAGAACACGAAATGCACAAAGAGGGAGGCAACTGCGACCCCTCAGGTTATTCGCGGGGGAGACACAGAGACTTCACAACATCAAGAAACCAGCATTCCACCTGATGCCAGGGCAGGGGCTGCCAGGACCAGAGCTGACAGGGGGCGCCCAGGCAGGCGGCGGGCCAGGCCAGCTTCACCAAGACGCTGCGAAGGACAGTCTGGAGGAACGTGTGGGAGCCGACCGAGCAGAGCAGGGGCGTGGGGACCGCAAGGCCAGCGCCGCAGGGCAGGAGGACGAGAGCCGGGCCACGGCGGAGCCGGCACCAGCACCGACGCCCGGCCGTGTGGCCAGGAGACTAGTGGAGGAGGGCACGGCACCCACTCCAGGGCTCTTGCCTGGAGAATCCCAAGGACGGCGGGGGCTGGTGGGCTACAGTCCATGGGGTCACAAAGAGTCAGACACGACCAAGCAACACACACACACAGGAGACTGAGGGAGCGGAAGGTATTCTAGAGACAGCAGCTGGGACACTTGAAACGGGGGAAAAACCTACCTAGAAATGGGGAGGTCTTGAATGAATCAACGAGTAGACAGATAAATAAATCTAATGCAATCCTAAATTTTAAAAGGGGGAAAGCGGATACTAAAGGGGAATCTGTTTTTTTTTAAAAAAAGAAAGAGTGAGCCTCTCCTCTTGGTAATTTTACTTTTTCCTGGTAACTTTAAAGTATACTATAGTATCACTGAAGTCTGGATTTTCAAATATAAACTAAACTTCTTCAAACGTCTCATAAGCCAAACCAACCTTAGATTTTTTTTTTTAACAAATGTATCCGAGGTTCCCTTTACAACCACCTTGATTCTATTCTGATGCTAGATCCTGACCTGCTATTAACTAAGAACCAATAAAGCGGTAACAAAGCACTACAGCTTTCACTGCTATTAAAAACAGAACTTGAAAACATTAAGGTACAAGTAATGCTTTACCATCACATCACGGGAGAGGGAAGGGTCAACCTTCCGAGCAGTATTCAAGGCCTCTGCTACACGATCTCTGGGTGTTTTCCCAGATTAATTTCCTACAAGCTTCTTCCAGAATTCATGAATATACAATGTACCACTAGTCCATGTGGACTTAAATGTTTTTTTAAATATTTATTGATATTTTGAGTGTCCCCTTAAACTTCTAGCAATGAAAAATATGAAGATACTAAATAAAATGCATCTGTGTGGAAGCGGAACAAGTTTTTACTATGTCAGCATCTGATGACCATTAATCAAATGATAATTTTCCATCAATTCGAAGGGTATTCCCTGACTGCTCAGCAGCAGGTAAAGAATCTGCCTGCAGTGGAGGAGACACAGGAGATCCAGGTTTGATCCCTGGGCCACACAGATCCCCTGAAGGAGGAAATGGCAACCCACTCCAGTATCTTTGCCTGGAGAACCTCACGGACAGAGGAACCTGACAGGCTACAGTTCAAAGAGTCGCAAAAGGTTGCAAAGAGTCAGACTGAGCACAGCACAAAGTATTCCTAAGAAGAGAATAGTTTCAAGTATTAAGCTAGTGATTTCTTCATTACCTTAGTTCAACATTTTCCCCATGAGGGGATCATTAGAACATCATAACAGAATTAATTCAGCAAATGTATACATAAGCACCTTCCGTGGACAGAGAGGTCCCTTTCCCTTTTACAGAAAAGCCGAGTTGCTCCACCTGAACTAGGAATGGGCCAGCCCGCAAGGAAGGGAAACAGCAGGGCACTGAGAGAACGTCTCAGCAAATCAGATCCAAATCAGTGCCATCTGACGCCGCAGCCTGGTTCACTGTCCCGCAGTTGTTTCTTTGCTCCTGGCTGCCGAGCCTCTAATTCACACGTCACCGCCCAACCAGGCCTCTGCCCTGACTCCACACCCCTCCCGTTCCCACCAACTTCTGCCTGGCGTGCTCCGGTTTCTCCCCGTCCTGGCTCTCACCTCACCTCACTCTGAGATCTTGCAAAACTTACAATGCAGAGTTCAGACACCAAGCCCAGACCCCCGGCTGACAGCGAGCACCTGGAGGTCAGACCTTCGCCCTTTCACAGGGTAAAGCCCTCTCACCCGAGACCCTGGGTCTGCCTTGCCCCCTCGGGGCCTGAAGTCGACCACTCAGCCCTCTGGGCCCCCCAGGACCTCCGCCGCTGCAGGGATCTGCCCAGGCCTTCGCCTCACACGGGCGCCGGGGCGCCGCCACCTGCCTTCCCTGAATGGCTGGGCCTGAGAAGAAAGGTCTCAGGCCCTGCAGGAAACACAGAGGTGCACAGGGCGCGAGTCACGCCTTCCAGAAGCTCCAGGGAGGACGCGGAGACAAGCGCCAGCGAAGGCCTGGAGAGGAAGGAAGAGGCCTTTGTGCTTTTTGTATAACATGTGAGCAGAGCCTTAAAGGATAAAGATGATTTTTAACCACTGAGCTTTAACAACTGAAATATTAAAAAAAAAAAAAAAAAAAAAAAAAAACAGGCATTAAAAACACTGAGAAAATCATAAAACAAAGAGGAAAGGATACAGAAGTCACCAAAAAATGAAGAGTTGAGTTGTCAGATGGGACTAACATTTAGGGGAGAATAAAGAAGCGAATCTGGAAAGGAAAGTCAGGGTCCTGACTGGAGACACAAGAGAGCCAGGCTGAGATAAAACAAACTACTGCTCACGCCTGTCTCCCACCTTCTGCAATTCATCAAAACCGAGAGTGTTTTCGGACACAAAGATAGACCTGTGTTTAGATGATCCGTCTACTCACTTTGAGCTACCGATACCCTCAATCTCTCCACACTCCCGGCTCTCTTTGAGCTTACTGATACCCTCAAATCTCTGTCTTCAACCTATGAAGCGGTGGGACCCGGGAGGGAAAGTGGGGCGAACAGTGAAGGGGAGCAACTGGAGAAAGGAGGGTCCCAGAGTGGACACAAGCCCCGAGTCACCCTTACCCTGCGGCAGATCTCCGGAGAGCCAATGGTCCACGGCCAGGCCTGCAGCGGGTGTGCCTTCCAAGTCCAGAGAAAGCTTACCTCCACGGAAACGAAGTTTAACGTCAAGGGCTGGGCAGCCAATTGGATCCTCTTTCCGACTATCTCGAAATGCATATGCAAATACGCCCCCAGAGTTCACAATGAAGAAAAACTGGTGTCCAGGGCTGACTCTGGAAACACTGACATTCCCAGGTTGACAGCCCACCTTGTGAACAGAAGAGGCCTGGATGGCAGCGTGCCCACCTGGCACCATGCCCAAGGAGTCAGGGCGCGCTGGCACCCTGAGAGCATCTCTAACAGCCCAGGCGCCCTCCCATTAACCGAACCATCAGCCACACTCCCAGCTCTCCCTCTGCAGCCAGACTCCTAGGCCACGTCCTGTGAGTTTTAACCCAGCTCACCCTGAGACCCTGTGCCTGCCTTCTCAAAGCAAACAAAAATCAACCCAGACTCAGCCCAGGACTTCAAAAACCTACTGGGTCAACCTGCCTCTTCTGG
This sequence comes from Hydropotes inermis, assembly GCA_020226075.1. Classification (NCBI taxonomy): domain Eukaryota; kingdom Metazoa; phylum Chordata; class Mammalia; order Artiodactyla; family Cervidae; genus Hydropotes; species Hydropotes inermis. The sequence continues at coordinate 66,055,525 of CM035280.1, read as the reverse complement.
TATTATTTATGATATGCACACACACATATATATGTGTATATATATATTCTAAGGTGGGGGGTAGAAATGGTGGGAAAAGGGACCTGGATTTATTAATAAACTCCAAATTAAAGAAAAAGATAAACAAAAAAACCACTGAGAGAGGGACTCCCTGGTGGTCCAGTGGTTGGGAGAACGTGCCTCCAGTGCCGGGGGCGTGGGTTCAATCCCTGGTCGGGGAACCAGCATCCCACATGCCATGTGGTGTGGCCCAAACAATTAAGCACCTTTTTTAAAACGACCATGCAGACTCGATCAGGTGAAGAACGAGGCAAAGGCTGCGCTGAGGGACACGGAGGGAGTGAGCAGGGACGAGTCAGCCACGTTATCGATGGAAATTGGACAGTCATGGAAAGAGGAACAGGTGAGTCATCGCGCTTTTCCTGAATGCGGGCCAGCTCGGCCGGATCCGAGAGGCAGGAAAGCCTGGTGTAGCCAAGCCCCGGGGCGGGCGGATCCGAGTCTCTGCTGGGGCCCAGGGCTGTGGCCAGAAGCAGAGCGAACCATCGCGGGGCGGGGGCAGCGGTGAGCGTTCACACTATGAAGCCAGCCTGCGCGCGCCCCCGATGGTGAGACCAGCAAAGCATGCGGCCCCCAGGGGTCGCTGGGTCGGGACAGAGCCAAAACCCACACGTAGGGGTACTGTGCCCGTCCACCGGTCTGAGCTGGATTCTCTCTTCGGTTATTACTCAACTCTCATGCAGAGAGAGAGAGAGAGAGTGTGTGTGTGTGTGTGTGTGCGTGCAGAGAGGTAGGGGTGTGTGTGTGTGTGTGTGTGTGTGTGTGTGTCTGTGTGTGTTAGTCGCTCAGTCCTGTCTGACTCTTTGCGACCCCACGGACTATAGCCCACCACGCTCCTCTGTCCATGGGATTCTCCAGGCAAGAATACCAGAGTGGATGGATTGCCATTCCCCCCTCCAGAGGAACTTCCCAATCCAGGGATGGAACCCTGGTCTCCTGCCTCGCAGGCACATTCTTTACCGTTTGAGCTACAGGGAAATCTCTAGAGTTTTATGTACTTACCTCATTTATTTTCACTGATGATTAACAGTGATGTCAATACTACCTGGCCAGCAGCTGAGCTGAGAGGTTGGCTGAGCTTGCTAGGAGGGGCTGATTCTTAAGCATAAACTGCCCCAAGAACTGCCCACCCCCAGAGTGGAATGATGGGAGCAGCAGGGCCGGACTCCCATCATAAACAAATAATGCTTTAAATTAGCAAATCTTTTCTAAAAAGACCATGTGGCATTTCTTCCTGTTGCCTGAGGAACACAGGACTGCTTACTCAACAGAAGTAAAAGACAACACACCATGCCCACCACTCAGAGCCTCCCAGAGGCACGTGGGCAGTGTGGGCTACTAGGGCATGCGTGGGATGCGGAGGAGTGTGGGCTAGTAAATGCACATCCTTGGGCTTCACTTTATTCTCACATTAAATGAAAAGGTCAGTTTAGACGATTTTTAAGTTTCTTCCAGCTCTGAAAGTATCTGATTCAGTGAATTACGTACTTAAGGTCTCCTAAGGGAAACCACAAAATAAGGGTGAGTGGAAACTTGATTCTGGAACAGCTGTTTGGGGGCAGCAGTAATATTCAGGCTGCAGAGGATAGGCGTACAGCACGACCTGGGCGCCTGCATCCCTCTGGTACTGACACAGTACCATCCCTGTACAGCCTTAACATACTCTGTTCAGAACAGAAAGACCAGAAATCTAAAAATCTTTGATGTGGTAAAGAAACTGGAAGGAAAAAAAAAGCTTTCAGATCATGTTTGTTAAATTTTAAGCATAAGAGATCAGAAGCAAAGATGAAGCCATCGGACAACCCTAATCCAGGAAGCCCGGCGTCCTTTGAGGAGAGGAGGAGACACAGGAAGGCGGCCGTGTGGCAGGGCAGAGACAGGGATGGCCGCCCAGCACGCAGGGTCCAGAAGGGCCACCAACACGCAGGCTGAGAGGCACGGGGCCCGCGGTCCCGGGAGCACGCCCGGTGGACAACCCGACTTCCGACCTTCAGAACGGCGCATGTAAACCTCTGCTGTCTGCAGCCATTCAGTTTACGGTTAACTCGTTGGGGCCACCCTAGGAAACTAACAGAGGAGGTGCTGAGTACCGGAGCCCAGAGCACCCCGGCCTGGACCCCAGCAGCCAGGTCTGTCCCTGGGACCCCAGGAGGGCAGTCCCAGCCCCAGGCTTGATGCTCACAGAAGAGGCAGCAACCACTCCCTCGGGGCTGGGTGCTGGGAAACTCTGCCAGAAGCTCAGACTCCCTCCCACCCACGCACCAAATACCACTGAGCACAGTGTAATAAATGCCTTGCAATGAGAGAGACAGAGAGATCAGAATGATGAGAAGACCAGTGGGAGAACCACCTAATAAAATACAGCTCATCACTGACGGCTCATACCCTGAACACTCCAGGGCGCAAGACGACAAAAATGAAGTTGAAAACAGTATGCCATTCAACCATCAACATACTTATCAATTGGAGAAACTTTACTAAAGCTCTCAGATGCACACAAAAAAATGTTTTTAAAAATGCCATTTTCACTGAATACTTTCCCTGCCACCACGCTCTTCTAAACATGTCTTAATATCAAAGACTATACAAAAAAAAAAAAATCAAAAGAAGTGAATCTATAGGTGACCATATGAAATTGAGGATGAAACATTAATTTATTGCTATAAAACAATCCACCAGGAAGCATTCTCTTTGTACAATGTCCTTCAATTTACTTATATTTGTTAAGTAGCAAAACATGCCTAAACATGACTATTTAAAATAAGGACGTGCTATTTGCCTGAAATAAATTACCTACTGTCCAGTTCTGGGTACCTTTATGACAGTATGCAAACGTATCACATTATTTTATTATAGGGCCCAGGAGTTAGACAGACAAGCAATGGAAGAGTCACAACTCCTTACATTTCAGAGGTATGACAGTTTTTCATAGACATGTCTACATGTTGAGTTTTCCAAATAATAATATAATAGGTGATATGTGGCTTTGTTATGGTTATGATCAGAAAGAAACTAGAATTAATTTTCCAGGTAAACACGAGAGTATGAGAAAAACAACAATTAAAAAAACAAATTGGAAGCACAGTAGAAATATACGAGAAAGAATATTCTAACTTTTTCCATTTTTCAATCAGTATTTAAGTATCTTTTTGCAGCTCTCATCTTTTTTTTTTTCCTCCAAAATATAACCCCCAAGCCTCTTGTGGTTTCTCCCTACCTGAGGAATTAAGGATTACTGCCCCCTCTCCAGAAAATACAGTTAAAAATTAACTCCTATTGGGAACAATTAAATTATAAATACGAACATCACAGGGCAAAAGGGAAGAAGAACTAAGGCAGAGAAGACAGAAATGGCAGCAGAACCGGAAGGAACCTGTTCCGATAAGGCTGGGCCGGGAGAGGGTAGGCACCAAGTTCTCCCTGCAGACAAAACAGGGAAGACACGGGTTTCCCACACCAAACGTCCTTAGAGAAAAAAGGTGAAAGGAAATTAACACTACAGAGCCTCCTACCCTACTCCTAAAAAGATGCTGTCACCTACTCCTCCAAGCAATGAAGGAACCTAAGCTGGGAAAACTATGGTCTGAACAAATCGAGTAGCTCAGCCCAGGTCACCGCGGAGAAGAGAAACCTGGGCCTCAGTCTTTTTCACATCACGGTAAACACGGAAAATGGTATTTGTGCAGCGAGGTCACAGAGAGAGGACAGGCTTGTGGCAGCTAGTGGCAGCTAGCCCCGAAGCCCCAGGCCCCACCCTGAGTGGTCACTATTTCTGCCCACCGGGAACCTTCTCGAGCTGGGCTGGGAAAAAGTGTGTAAGCACACAACTGTTGCCTTTTCCATCGCATTCAAGCTCTTCCCAGTATCTACACCCAGGTCAGCAGCGGCTGACTCTGCTGAACTCCAAGGAAGAGTTAGGCAACCTCCAAGCACGCCCCAGGCCACAAACGCCCAGATGGTGGCCTCTCCTTACAATGCAAGCCCTTTTTAGAAGTTTAAAAAAAAAAAAAAAAAAAAAAACTGGAAAAAAGTCTTTTATAAAAAATATTAAGTCAGTTTTTCTAAAAAGACAAAAATCTGTGCATACTCTTACTCATGCCAGAAATTCTCTCTAAAGGCAGCAAAGGCAGCCATTCCAATAGACTTAGAACAAAAACTGCTAAAGAAACAGAGCAAAAGACATTCCTTCCAGTGTTATCTGTCGCTCAGGCAAAGATAAATGTCCGACATCAGGGTCCATCTGGGCCTAGCATCAAGAAGGAAACTGAGAGTTGGCACATCACAGGATGGGTGAGGGGGTCCCCCAAGGCAAAGAACAGCAGAAATACCTAAAAGTCTAACAGACACTGAAATGTTACAAGGTCTCTGAGATTACACACAAGATCTGGCAATGAATAACTGAGCATTATTCTGAGAGGATTGGGAAAGATCAAGAGATTGTCACAGGGATCAAAGGACCAGGAAAGGCTAAAATGTCGCCCTGGAAAATCCCTACCAGCCCAAACACCAATCCTGGATCCAGGTTTAGATCTGTGTGTTGCCTTCCACGGCAGGAGGGGGCCTCCAGCCTGACTATAAAGTGTTACTGGAAGAATCACACCCACCTGTTCAGGTCTGTCCATGGGTGCAGTGGCAGTACCTATCAGAGAGACCACAAGGCTCACAAAGCCAGAAATACTTACTCCCTCGCCCTTCTGACACAGTCTGCAAGCCCCTGTTCTATACAAAAGCAGCCTGGAATGACAAAGTTCCTTCAGTGACTCACAGTGATTATCAATAGAAGACCACCGGCAAGATTCACAGAAAGGGCTGTTTCCACTAAATAACAGAAAACATGTACATTTCTAAAACTCGATAGCCCAATTAAATACCACTTTGTGTTCCATTCATTTGCACACTATTCTGATGAACACACTCTGGACAGCTATTGCCAAACAGCTTGTTGTATCAGTTCATTATATAAGTAGTATGCCAGAGCTGGTATTTTAACAAAGGTTAAAAAAAGAAGTTATCCTGCTTGAAAATATGAACCAATGCTTCAAGGCCACCTATCTGTTCTCCTCATTCCCACTGCTCACTGAAAACAATGATATACATTCTCTGTTTTCCTTATAACGAAAGATATATAGTACACAAGGATAGTCAAACTACTTAATTGCCAAAAGAAAATCAGCAATCTAGAGGTTTTATAACTCTAAGAATGAATGCTCCTCCATTAGTTCTATGTATAAGTTTAAAAATTCTCAACTGTTGTACCCTGCCAATAAATTTGATTACTATTATATAAATTCCCTTTAAAATTGAAGGGAGAAGGAATTAAGTTGAAACTTGCAAAAGTAAGAAAAAACACTTAAAACATCTTATTGTATATCTATAAAAATGCTGAAAAATAACTGCTGATAAGGTAATCCTGAGCAAACAGTAATCATACATGCCATTTCCAAAACACTTAGTATTTTACTAACTTTGTTGCCATATTTCATGTATGATATACTAAAATACCTTCCCACATAACTCTTGAGCAAATATTTGAAGGGACAAATATTTTGAGTGAAACTAGGAATGTGGACAGAGTATCACTTTGTGCATCTACACTTCACATTTTTTGAATACCAAAGCCTATTTAAAAAGAAAAAAAAAATCAAATTAAAGAAAACCTAAAAGGAATTCTGGGGACTTACTATCTAAATAAGAAACTTCTTTTCCAAAATTGCATTAAGTAAACATTTCTGTCCCCTCCAGATGCCCTTAGAGGGTGACTCCGTTAATAATACTAGAAAAACACATTTTAAAACATCAGACAATTTCTAGAAAAAACAGCTTTCGGTTCTAGCAACAATCTCACTGTAAATGGAAAAGCCTATAGAAGTCTCACTGTAGTGACTGACATCTCAGACCACTTATTTAAGTGAAAAAAGAAATCTACATTTCAGTAAATATAGAACGGTCAAGAAGAAAATACATGAATATTCCCAATAAATCAGTGCCTCAAACTGCCATCTGCAACCACCAGAAACATAGAGGGAGGGGAGTATGAGGTGCGATACTGAAGTCCACATTCTGGTCGTGTGAAACTGCAAAACTGAGTTCTATTATTCGGGGACGTCAACACCGAGGCCCCCAGCCTCCCCTCCTCCACTAGAACGCAGCCATCATACCAGGCGTGCCTTCCTCATTCTTGCAGTAAGTGCTGCTTTACTGGGCTGGAAAAGGGCTCCCGAGGCGGTCCGGCCAGGAGAAGCTGTGAGTGGTGGAGAGGCGTGGAGGCAGCAGGTGCGATCGGGATCAGTGGACCCCAGCGGAACAGCAGTGCGGATTAGCAAATGAGTCTGCACTCGGGGGGTTCGTCTTCACTTTGGCGACTGCAGACCACTTTTTGTATGTGGAAAACGTCCCAAATTAATTGTAAAACCGTTTAAGGATTTGGAGTCTTAACAGTTCTCGGTTTGCATTTTCACACGATTTCAAAGAACAACCCCCCACCCCCACAAACATCAGTCACACCAACTGGGGAGCCCAAGGTGCAGCTGAACCTTGAAAGGAGACGAGCACCAGGCGGGGGGCGGACCCCAGGACCTGCCGCCGCCCCCGCCCCCCCGATGTGTTTAACTGCCCAGCTCCCCCCATCCTCCTTTTCGGATTTATCTCACAATTCTCCCCACATCTCCCTCATTTTGCGTGTTTACTGCGCAAGCCCCGCCCCTCTGAAGAAAAGCTCCGCCCCCTCCCGCCAGCCCCGAGCGCCGGAGGAAGTGCCCGCCCCCCACAGCGGGAGCCGCGCCGTCCTCGCCGCCCATTGGCTGCGGAGGCCGCCCGTCTTCAGGGGGCGGGGCCTCCCGCGCAAGAGCGGAATCCCAGGCCCGCGCCTCCGGCAAAGGTCCCGGGCTGCCCCAGACCCCGGGACGGCGAGCGACCAGTTTCCACTAGGTGTACCTTCGCCTTCTAATTTCGCCGCCCTCCTCCCGTCGGCCCCATGCAGTTTAAAACTTTTTCAAAGCTCGAACCTCTCCCCCGCCACCCACCCACCCCAGCAAGCTCCCACCCAGTCCAGGACCAAGTTGAGGATGCTGCGGTTTTAGGAGTGAAGCAAGCTGTGGGCTGGATCTCTGGAAATGAAATTCCTTACGTCTTCTGTTAACTTGTTTTGGGTGCACTGGCCTTCATCAAGTGTTCTGGCCAAGAATATTCGGCGTCCATTCACCAGGAGTCACCGCAAGCATTACAGAGTTAACTGTATCTCGTAACTATTCACCCTTTTCACAGTCAGACTGTCCCGAAGGTACTATAAATTTTTTGAGGGAGAGTGCTAAGCCATTCTCCGACCACACCCGCAAGAGCTCAAACTCCCTTACAGAAAGGTCACGCACACATTCTGCACTTTATTCTATAACGCAACCTGGCAAGACGCGCAGTTGTAGCCTAAAGGGAGTATGCATACTTCTAGAAACTGCAAATTCCTTGGAGAAGGAATTATCAACAGTGGTTCTAATTATGGCGGGCACACAGTGCTCTACAAACTATGGGTATTTGTTTCAACTGCATCCTTATGATCAGTAGCCTCAAAGCAGAGGAAAAATCATTTCGTTTCTGCAATACTTCTTCCAATTCCGTCACCAACAACGCTCAAGTATGGAAACATATCTTACTGTAAATAACTATTTTAAGTATCCATCCCTAACTACAGCTGGGCAAGATCAAGACTCATCTGTTTGAAACATCACCTCCCTAGGCCTACAGTTTACAGGAAAGAGGTAACAGGGCTTCTTAAATCTCTCTGCAGCATCGTTCTCTAGGTTGTGTTCCCTTCTTGACCCTGTCTGGGGACAATGTAGTCTTATCACTTTTTCTCCTTTTTGCCTTTGAGCTCCGTTTCGTCTCTGATTTTGGCCTCAATGTTCAATGACTTTATTTCTCTTCTGTTGCCATTAGCACCACCACCATTTGCTATTTGCCTTGCAATCCTTCTTTCTGACGTCTCCTAGTCCTGACAGAGCCCCAGTAAAGCACCTTCTTCAAAAGGTAGGTCATCCTCTCCGCACCCCTCCAAGCCCGTCTGCAAAGCTCCCACCACCCGCTTCTCCCTGGAAGTTCGCTCTGCCCCGTCCCGCGGTGGCCGATGGCTGACAGCTGGACCAGCCAATCCGCGAGGAATAAATAAGAGGCGCAGCCAATGAGCATGCGACGGGAGGCGGGACTTCGCCAAGTTCCTCTGGTCCCTAAACCCAGACCTGTTGCGCCGCCGCCGTGGCTGCCGGAGTTTCTTAGTTACGGCGGCGGGCTCGGGTGCCCGAGCCGCGCGGGGCACGAGGCTCTCCCCACGGCCCACGAGTGGCCCGAAGCCCCCCGGCAGCGCGCGCCCCGCACCGGCCTCCCTTCCTCGCCCCCACCCCCGGCGTGGTCCCCAGGCCGCCTAGCGCGGGCCCGACCTCCCCTCCCCGCCAGACTCCCGCGGGCAGCCCCACCCGGCGGGGCCCCGGCCCGCGCGCCCGGGACCCCAGCGGCAGCTACTCACCAGGAAGCGGGGAGCTTTGCGTCCTCCGGCCCGCGCGGAACCCGGAGCGGGCGGGCGGCTCGGCCAGGCGGCGCCGCGGACAGGCCCGCTGGGCCCGGGGCTGTGGCTGCGAGGCCCGGAGCGCTGGCCACCTCCCGCCGCGCCGCTCCGGCGGACGCTGCAGGCGCGGGCACCCACCCTGCGCACGGCGAGGCGCGTCCGGAGCGCGAGCCTAGCGGCGGCCCATCCTCCCACAACTCCCGCGCCTCCTTCCCCGGCCGCGGCTGTCAGGAGTGTAAACATCCCGGCATCCCCGAGGAGGGGGCGGGGCGGGCGCCGGCCCCGCCCCGCGCCGCGGCCCCGCCCACCAGAGCCCCGCCCCAGCCCGGGCTGGGATCGCGCCGCTCAGCTGCTACCCTCAGACCTCAGCATCGAGCCCCGACGACCCCTGCGGGCGCCCAGGCGAGTCTGTGGAAGCCTTCCTGTGGTCAGGCCCGCCCTAGTCCCCTGTTTCCGGCCACCTTCCCTCCAAATCGGGGGTCGGCTGCCTTTTGAGAACTTTAAATGCCCAATGTGCAAGCGGTCAGCGGAACTGGTACGTCGCTTTCTTCTGGATCCCAGCCTAGAGGACAGTGGCCTTTAGGACATCTCTCAGAAGTGAACTACCTGGTTTGGTCCTGGGAGTATTTGGTGGGGGGTGGAGAGGTGTATATTAAATCCCAGAACCCTAGAACAGGGAACTACACAAGGAATGCTGTGAATCCAGCCGCTTCGCTACTTCGGTAACCCGGGGACATGGCTAGGAAGGGTAAACCTCACCTTTATTTGAATCTCAGCTGGTACGTGAGCGTGCTGGCTCTTCAGTTGTGTCTGACTCTTTGCGACCCTCTGGACTGTACCCCGCCAGGCCTCTCTGTCCATGGGATTCTCCAGGCAAGAATACTGGAGTGGGTTGCAAACCATGGCCGCCACCAGATCTTCCCCACCCAGGGATCGAACCTGTTTCTCATTGACATTGAGAGGCGCGTTCTTTACCACTAGCGCCACCTGGGAGGTTAACTCTGACCTGGCAGGACAAGTTATTTCACCTCTCCTGGAGTCACACTCTGTGTCTGTAAGGACAGTAGTAATAATACCTATCTCTAGGGCTTCCCTCAGCTGGTAAAGAATCCACCTGCAATGCAGGAGACCCCGGTTTGATTCCTGGATGGGGAAGATCCCCTAGAAGAGGGCATGGCAACCCACTCCAGTATTCTTCCCTGGAGAATCCCCACGGACAGAGGAGCCTGGTGAGCTACAGTCCTTGGGGTCGCAAAGAGTCAGACACAACTGAGCCAGTAAAGACAGCACTAGGACTGCACTGGAATTCAATGAGATACAGCGAAATGCTTAAGCACCAGAGCCTGGCATAGAGAAGTGTTCACTGAGTAGCTGCTATTTCTCCTAGGCTTGTTCACTAGTTTGGCTCCCCAACCAGCGGATTCGAGCCAAGAATGAGTAGATTATAGCTCAAATGCTGGAAATGTTAAACCTATGTAATTAACATTTAGAAGGTTTATTTTTAGAGAGAAAATAATTCAAGTTCTCAATAGAAGACTTTTATTTCAATGGCTAATAAAGTATAAGTAAATCTGCTAAGCACTGTTCTAAGAAGTAAAGCAGTTACCAAGTCACAAAGTCCCTGATCTCATGGCCTTTACATTGTAGAAAAGGCAATAATAATACAATAAGCCAATAAATGCATACTATGTCAAATGGTGATTCATTCAAAAATAAAGCAGGGTGTGAAGAGTCATTGGAGGGGTGACCAAATCCATTTGGGTTTGCAGAAAATAGCTCTGCTGTGGAGAACAGACTGCAGGGTTGGAACTACTAAAATGGTTAAAAGGCTGTTTATTATAAGGATCAGGTAGAAGATACTGATGACTTAGACCACTGTGCTAACAGTGACGTTAATGGTCAGGTCCAGATACGTTGCTAAGGTACAGCCAACAAGATTTACAGATGAATTGAACGTGGGGTAAGAAGGTAGGCAAGGGACTTCCCAAGTTGTCCGGTGGCCAAGACTCCATCCTTCCAATGCCCAGCTTCTATCCCTGGACAGGGAGCTAGATCCCGCTCGCTTCCACTAAAAGCATCCATGTATTGTAAAGTAGTTAGCCTCCAACTAATAAAACTAAATGAAAAAAAAAAAAAAAAAGAATCCACGTCCCACAACAGAGATAGACGGTCCCATGTGCCAGAACTAAGACCTGATGCAGCTAAATAAATAAATATTAAAAAAAAAAGTAAGTACGCAAGAATGAAGCCAGTGAAGTCAGCATTTGAACCGGATTGCTCTGTCAAACCAAACTCAGTCAAATAAAAAGTGTCACTTGAGTTATCCACAGGCACAGCCGGCGGGAAAAATAACCAAGTATTCCCAGGGTGAAGCTGTTTCAACCTGGTTAAGGTTTTCAAAAACCGTGTTTTGTAACACCTTTTGGAAACGTACATAGATAATAAAACAGCCCTAATTAAAGTACACATTCTGGTGTACAGACTAGATACTTCATTGGTATAAGGAAAACCCATATTTCTTACGAACATTGACTAACAGGGAAGTGGATCAAAATGAGCCCATGAAGCCCTGGAAGAGTCTTGTCATGGTTGTTTGGTGCCCAGAATGTTGACATCATCATCTTCACCTTAAAAGAATACAAAGCTACAGCTAAATTGTGTACAGTGCTTCAGAAGTTGTAGAGACTGTCTGGATACAATGCACTTTCTCTTTGTGACTTTTTATCAGCTCTTTGCTGATAGAGAGGGCTGCGCCCCTGCCCTGGGGGCCCTGGCCTGGAGCAGATGCTCCTGGAAAAGCAGAGAAAAAAGTGAAAGTGCACGTCGCTCGGTCATGTCCGACTCTGGGACCCCATGGACTGTACAGTCAGTGGAATTCTCCAGGCCAGGACACTAGAGTGGGTAGCCTTTCCCTTCTCCAGGGGATCTTCCTGACCCAGGAATTGAACCAGGGTCTCCTGCATTGCAGGCAGAAGTCTAGCCAAAGAGGCTCCTCTGGTCCCAGGAATCATCGGAGCAGAGTCGAGCTTTACCTGCTTGTCCCTTCAGCTCCCACCAAGCTTGCTTCAAAAATGCTTGCCTGACTCCATGAAATGCACTAATTACAGTCCTTTATATGTGCTGCTGCTAAGTCACTTCAGTCGAATCCGACTCTGTGTGACCCCACAGATGGCAGCCCACCAGGCTCCTCTGTCCCTGGGATTCTCCAGGCAAGAACACTGGAGTGGGTTGCCATTTCTTTCTCCAATGCATGAAAGTGAAAAGTGAAAGTGAAGTCGCTCAGTCCTCTCGGACTCTTCGAGACCCCATGGACTGCAGCCTACCAGGCTCCTCGGTCCATGGGATTTTCCAGGCAAGAGTACTGGAGTGGGGTGCCATTTTTTATGTGCTACTTAGTGTTTATACCTAGTTACCAGGTAATACATACCATTAACTAGCAGATTAAATTTTCTGTAAATGATATTTGATTATGATACTTAAAACACCCCATCTGTGTGTTTTGCTGTTAATATAGGTCTGCCACACATGCATGCTCAATCGTGTCTGATTCTTTGAGACCCCCATGGACTGTAGACCACCAGGCTCCTCTGTCCGTGGGATTTTCTAAGCAAGAAATACTGCAGTGAGTTGCCATTTCCTCCTCCAGGGGATCTTCCTGACCCAGGAATAGAACCACGAGTGTCTCCTGTGTCTCCTGCATTGGCAGGTGGGTTCTTCACCACTGGGCCAGCTGGGAAACCCATAGCTCTGCTGGCTCAACACAATTAAAAATAAAAAAGTAGAGACAGTATTGCTTATCGGAACCATTTTCTTTTTAACCTGCAGGTTAACCCAGACCTGGAGTCTCATATTGGGTTCAGAGTCCGTGTACCATCTCTGTAAGGGGAGAAGCTTGCTAGATAAAGGATGAAGGATGATGAAGTCATATTCAAAAGAATTCTCCTTTGAAAGAGATCCTAGCCAGTGGGATAGACCAGAAAGCTCTAGCCTTCCTGACTCATACATAGCACTGGCAACAGGTGTATGTACGAAGCTGCTAGTGACCCTGGCAGCCACTGAATCTGGCAGCTGAATAGTGACAAGGCTTAGTCAAGCTGTTGAAATGTCTGGACTAACCTGGGCCAAGAGGAGGAGGTCAAAGTGCAGCCTGCAGACAACCCCAGGGAGATCCCTTGCCCCTGAGCCTGGCCGTGGTCACTGTAGAGTGGCAGAAACCCCGTCTCTCCCAAACTGTGAGAAGGCTCAGGAAGAACACCTGAAAACTGCGTTTTCACTCTCAGGACCTCTTGCACTGAACTATTAACAGATCATGCAGATGAACTACCCGTTCAAACAATAAAGTCTGCCTTCATTTCGTGCTCTTATCAAACCCCTGGAATTCAAAGTCACAGAAAGACAACTGCTCTGTCCAGTTATCTAGTTCTGTATTTGGAGAATACAGTTCCTGGTTAAAAATAGCAGCATATTGACAGTGGCTTTTTCCTAGCTATTTTTGTAGTAGTTTTAAGACTGAGGAAGCATTTCAATATCGTGTGTGTGTGTGTATACACATATATACATGTATGTGACGTGAAAGTGGCTCAGTTGTATCTTACTCTGCATTTCCATGGGCTGTAATCCACCAGGCTTCTCTGTCCCATGGAATTACCCAGGCAGGAATACTGGAGTGGGTTGCTATTCCCTTCTCCAGGGGAGCTTCCTGACCCAGGAATTGAACCTGAGTCTCCCTCATTGCAGGCAGATTCTTTACCATCTGAGCCACAGCTGCTGCTGCTGCTAAGTCGCTCCAGTCGTGTCCGACTCTGTGCGACCCCATAGATGGCAGCCCACCAGGCTTCCCCTGCTGGGATTCTCCAGGCAAGAACCCTGGAGTGGGTTGCCATTTCCTTCTCCAATGCATGAAAGTGAAAGGTGAAAGTGAAGTCGCTCAGTTGTGTCTGACTCTAAGCCACCCATGGACTGCAGCCTACCAGGCTCCTCCATCCATGGGATTTTCCAGGCAAGAGTACTGGAGTGGGGTGCCATTGTCTTCTCCCCTGAGCCACAGGGGAAACCCCATTTACATATATACATATATTTAATTTAGGGATGAAGCACAAACTGAAATCAAGATTGCAGGAAGAAACATCCATAACCTCAGATATGCAGATGACACCACCCTTATGGCAGAAAGTGAAGAACTAAAGAGCCTCTTGATGAAAGTGAAAGAGGAGAGTGAAAAAGTTGGCTTAAAGCTCAACATTCAGAAAACTAAGACCATGGCATCTGGTCCCATCACTTCATGGGAAATAGATGGAGAAACAG
>CM035280.1:65969101-66041510 GCA_020226075.1 Hydropotes inermis | reverse complement strand
ATTAAATTAAAAGACGCTTACTCCTTGGAAGGAAAGTGATGACCAACCTAGACAGCATATTAAAAAGCAGAGGCATTACTTTGTCGACAAAGTCCATCTAGTCAAGGCGATGGTTTTTCCATAAAAAGGGACTCTTGAGAGTCCCTTGGACTGCAAGGAGATCCAACCAGTCCATCCTAAAGGAGATCAGTCCTGGGTGTTCATTGGAAGGACTGATGCTGAAGCTGAACTCTTGAGAGTCCCTTGGACTGCAAGGAGATCCAACCAGTCCATCCTAAAGGAGATCAGTCCTGGGTGTTCATTGGAAGGACTGATGCTGAAGCTGAAACTCCGATACTTTGGCCACCTGATGCAAAGAGCTGACTCACTGGAAAAGACCCTGACGCTGGGAAAGATTGAAGGTGGGAGGAGAAGGGGACGACAGAGGATGAGATGGTTGGATGGCATCACCAACTCAATGGACATGAGTTTGGGTGGGCTCCAGGAGTTGATGATGGACAGGGAGGCATGGTGTGCTGCAGTTCATGGGGTCGCAAAGAGTTGGACACGACTGAGCAACTGAACTGAATGCAGGGAAATGTAATATTTTCTATTGGTTGCAAAACAGGAAAGGAACAGCACAACTGGAAGTTTATATCATGATTTCCTCTGGTCAACAGAATTTAACTGAATCTCTGCTTTTTTCTCTTTCCCAGTTGGTTCAGCAGGTAAAGAATCTGCCTACAATGCAGGAGACACAGGAGACATGGGTTCGATCACTGGGTCAGGAAGATCCCCCGGAGAAGAAAGTGGCAAACCACTCCAGTATTCTTGCAAAAAAACACCCCATGGACAGAGGAGCCTCTTGGGCTACAGTCCATGGTGTCACGAAGTCTGACATGACTGAGCAGCTAAGCACAGCACAGCACAAAAGCCAGACGGCCAATGTGCAGTGGGCAGTGAGTCAGAGCAATGAAGGAAATGCACTCAGGAAGGATTTCCCTTTTCACACTCGTACACTCCACTCTTGGTGTGGGGCCCAGCTGAGGCCACTTCCCAGGATATGCTTTCCTCCTCCACACTGGTGGCAGTTCCGCAGACCTATGCTAATGGGGAGCCATGGTGATGCAGTAATCAAATCCCAAAGAATTTGAAGAATGCGGGTTTCTCTGGAATATTTTGTGTGTGTGTATCTACCCTGCAAGGGGGATGCTACAAGTACCTTGTGATCTCACAAAGCTGAATGGGAAGACCTCCAAGAGTCCTCTCTAATTTCTGTCACCTTCAACCTGCCTGTGCTCTCCCATCTGCCTTGCGATGCACCAGATTCTTTCAGGTCTGAGCAGTCGAAGCAGTTGTCTATTCCCTACGCAGAAAAGAAATGGGAAATGACGTCTTTCTTCTTACTTTTAGTATTTCACATAGATAAATGGAGTGGCTACCATTGGACTAGGAATCTGCAAGTGCATTCCTAACCAAGTCAATAGAAAAGGTGAAAGCCACATCCAGTGTTTTTCTCCTTTTTCTAATCTCTGCTTACTCTCAAGTCTTTATTGCTTAAAATATACATCTCTTTGCAGCTGTTATACTTAAGGGCGGAAGTGCATTTAAAAATATCTCGATGATGACTTCTTCAGCAGTTCAACTGCACGGTTAATGTTCCATCTATTTGGAAATACAGGATGTGAGTAAAGCCAGATTTGGAATCATGCCACATCAAACTCAAAGATACAATGAAAGCAGGCTCTCCTTGTCTTTATGACAATGAGATCAGTTAATCATAAACACTCTCAACACCCTCCGTAATTCTGCCATTAAAATCACCTGTCCTGAAAAATTCAAATTATGCAATTTATTTCTTTAATCACACTGTCAAATCAGGTTTTCTGTGTAAAAGTTAGCATTATGTTGGGTAAGAGGCGCCTGGGACACCACTTCCCAGAACAAAACAGTCATTTCCAAAGCTTGAGTATTGGGTGCAGAAATTGAAAGTAATGTTTAAAAACTTGATGAAGTGCCGGTCCTTAAAATTCAAGGCTAGAAACTTTAAATGCATAAGCATTCAGGGACTGGGGAGGCAAGGCACTGTTTATCCAGAGGCTTACGGGATAATCCGACCTTTGAAAGAGAAGGAGACAGACAGCGGACTATCACCCACGGAAACCTCAAGCAGTCCTAACTGGGCAATTTTGTTACATTTGCCCATGAGTGTTATTTATCGTATATAACTGATAGATTAATTTAATTGGCAGAACTTTTAAATTGTCTGTATAAATATCTACTTATTTTATATTATTATTTTTTAAACATGAATTACTTTTCAAGTTACTTATATATTAGTAACTTAAAAGTTATTTAAGAACATATAAGCATACACACAATTTATAGTTTTGACAACCAAAATATGCAAGTTTTAAAAATTCTATTTTTGTCTTTCCCTCAATCAGGTTGAAAGGTAAAAGCAATCACTTTTTTCTCTAGATAAAGAAATAATAACAATGTTACTTATTCATGTTCTAAGATATGTGAAATTAATACTTCCCATCAAGCCTGTATCATGTAACTCCAATCTAAATAGTTAGCTATGTTTGACTGTTTTACAACAGGAAGTTTGTAGAACTGTCAGAATATAAACCAGACATGACTAGAACAAAACATGAAAATTAATCATGCCATGTCAATGATTGGTGTAAATTCCCTATATAAAATTTTAAATAGACATTCCTGTGGTTACCACATTACCAAACTTTTATTACTAATACCTAGCTAGTGAGATTATGGACAATTATACTATCCTGAAATCTAAATAGGCAGAGAGATTATATTAAGTCAGTACAGTCATATTACCCAAATCTTTGCTTCTGATTTTCTAGCCCTTGAAGGCTAGAATCTACTTTTATTACTTTCAGAATCTCATATTTTCATTCTTTTTATGGATAACCTATGTGTTTTCCTGTTTCATGATTCTTTGAAGCTATGTGTACAAACTATCCACAAATCAAAACCAACGCCCTCCTGTTTCCTGACTACACTGAGAAAAATCGGCTGTCATACTAAAAGATCATCACACCTGTGATGGAGCGTCGGCTCATGGGCCAGTCCTGAGACCAGTGCAGCTTTGGGATAGAATTTCATCCGTGTTTTGTCCCTGAGATGTTTCTACCCGGGTTGATAGGGTGTGATGAGAGGCGAACGAGTAGATGGTGGGGCTGGGGTGGGGGAACAGAGGTGTTGCCTGTAACAAAGCATGTGGAGGTTTTCCAGTCATTATCTCCCAGGGTTGCAAAAGGAGGCTGACCCTCATGCACTAACAGGCTCACTGTTCTCCTTCACCAGTAAAGCTGAGTTGTGACAGTGTCTTAAAGGAAAACATGAGAAACTTAACGAAAGATGCGGCCTAAAACTCACTGCAGGAAAAGAGTTCATAAACTTGCAAAGTCGGCTCACAAATATCCTTCTCTAGTGAAATTTTAAAATGGAACTTAGCTCTCCTTTCTGGCCTGTCCAAAAGCAGAAAGATGGGCTGGGATCACAAAAGCTTACCTATTAGCTCACATAAGCCACAGAAAGCTTGCACACAAGCCCGTTAGCAGGCCAGCTCCAGGAAAATATGGGAGTAGGTCAAGTGTATCCTTCCTTCATTCTCACTGGCCTTGGGACAGAGCTTGGTCCTGTTTATCATCATGTGTGTGCATTTCATTCATTTCAGTCGTGTCTGATTCTTTGCAACCCCATGGAGTAGCCCGCCAGGCTTCTCTGTCCATGGGATCTTCCAGGCAAGAATACTGGAGTGGGTTGCCATTTCCTCCTCCAGGGATCTTCCCAAACCAGGGGTTGAACCCACATCTCCATCTCCTGAGTCTCCTGCATTGCAGGCGGATTGTTTACCCACTGAGCCACCTGGGAAGCCCTTATCTCCATGGATTCACTATAATTGTTGTTTCATAGGTTTAGGATTATCCCATGTTAGTGCATGTGACTGTGGGGTTTTTTTTTTTTCCAATCTGAAACTTGTAATTAATATGTAGGCTTGCATGCCTTTGATTTCTAGATGGTTTTTGATCTTTGATATCACTGTCAAAGTATACATGCTTCTGGAAATGAGTTATACATGAAGCTTAGTTAATGAGCCCCCTGTGGGGATGAGAAGACAGTCTGGAGGGAACCAAAGATAAGAAACTCTGAGACAGAATCACATTACTGTGGGCAGTCAGTCCAGGAGTGCTTCTCGGAGGAAGTGACATAAAGTGAGATCCGGACAGAAGGAGGCAGCAAGGCACAGCCCCTGTACCAAGGTCCAGAGGCAGTCGCATCTAATTTTCTTCCTTCCACATGGAAGAAAGGAATACAGAAGCTCATGGGCCTGGGATTACAACTCAGTGGCTTCATTTTTATTAACTCAGAAATGTCAAATTACTGTTGATGTAATGCATCAAATTTCCATCCATGAAATGGAAAATTGGAAATATTTCTCATCAAGAAAGCCTCAGAATTATGTCCATCCTTTGGGAAAACTATGTCATTTTCTTTTCTGCCCTTTTTCTTGCTTTTCTTCCTCTCCTTTTCTCCCATCCTGTCCACAATCTTCTTTCCTCCTTCCCTTTTTTTTCTCCTTATTTCTTTCTTCTTTTCTTCCACAGACATATTTACTGGGTGTCTCCCATGAACTAAGACTCTTTTGGAATCAGCAAATACAGCATTTCATTGCTCCTAAGACACTTTTCTTTTTTAACATTTAACGTCTGTGAAGTTGGAATGTTTCTCATATTTTGTGATGTCTAACCACTGGACCATTTAGACATGACCTAAATCAAATCCCTTATGATTATACAGTGGAGGTGATGAATAGATTCAAGCAATTAGAATCTGGTAGACAGAGTGCCTGAAGAATGGTACTCTGGATGGAGGTTCGTGACATTGTATAGAAGGTGGTGACCAGAACCATCCCTAAGAAAAAGAAATGCAAGAAGGGAAAGTGATTGTCTGAGGAGGCCTTGCAAATAGCTGAGTGAAGAAGAGAAGAGAAAGGCAAAGGAGAAAGGGAAAGATCTACCCCACTGAATGCAGATAGTTAAGAAGAGGGAAGCCTGGCATACTGCAGTCCATGCAGTCATAAAAACTCGAACATGGCGACTGAACAACAGCCAGCAAAGAATCAATGAGCTATGACACAAAGGTGCCAAATGATTAATCTCTGTTTTTAAAAACACAAAATAGTTTCATCAAAATCTGAGTATAGCATGCAAATTAAAAGTAAATTATATACAAGAATTAGGGGAGAAATTACCAAACCAAATATTTCTAGTTATTCCTTTGCAAATTCTATTTAGAATTATTTACTTTACTAAAAACTTACTGTTTGCTATTTTCGTTTTTTAATTTTAGAAATCTGAAAATCACGGGAAAGCACTTTTTGACTAGACCTCAAAAATCTCATTTGGTAATTGGCTGTTATGAATAAAGTATCTATCACCACCAAGTGGCTTTGTAACTTAATTGCAGGAAGGAGTTTATAAAGAAAGAGATCCTTCTAGATGATAGCAAATAGACTTACATACTGATGCTGATTATAACTCCACATTTCCAAAAGAGGAGCTGAGAAAGAATAATAAATGCCCAGAACAGATGAGGATACAAAATATTTGTGACTCCAGCGAGTTCAATGAATATGGACCCCCGGACTTTGGCTCAAACCCTTAAGAATAAAACCGAAACCGAATCCCAGAACTCTCAGGTGCCTCTCAGCCCTGGGTCCAAGGGAACCTGCATGAACGTGAAGGTGATAGATGGGGAAGCGGAGCTGAGAGGCAGAGGAAGTCAGGTCCCTGACCTTGACTCAACCGTGCCGGACATCAGCTCCAGTGTGTCTCTCCATATCATAGGTCAGTACTCTGGTTTTCAGCTTTGCCGGTTTGAATAACGTTCCTATCCCTGTGGTCTAAGGAGCCCTAATCAGGGTTGTACTGCATTGCATTCCATGCATGCTCAGTCTTGTCCAACTCTTTGCAACCCTGTGGACTGTAGCCCACCAGGATCCTCTGTCTCTGGGATTCTCCAGGCAAGAATACTGGAGTGGGTTGCCATTCCCTTCTCCAGGGGATCTTCCCGGCCCAGGAATCAAACCCGTGTCTCCTACATTGGCAGGAGAATTTTTTACCACTGAAACACCAGCGAATTCAGCCTTGTATCATGTCATCAATCCATCCCTGGAAGACTGACGCCTAGATTATGAAAACCCCCTTGCTTGAAAGAGAGGAAAGTGACAGAGGAGCCACAGGCAGCAGTCTGTGCCACGTGCACCCGCTTGCAGCCCCTCGTGTCCACCTCTGCTTTCAGAGCATGGGGGTCCATGCTGATGGGAACGGGTGGGCTCGGGAGGCATGGAGCCCCTGCTCCTTCTCCTTCTCCTTCTCTTACACATTCCGATGAGCTGGAATCAGCTCTAAGATTTTGGTCTTAGGTAATAAGACCTGGTGGAGGAGGAAATGGCAGCCCCCTTCAGTATCCTTGCCTGGAGAATCCCATGGATGGAGGAGCCTGGCATGCTGCAGCCCATGGGGTCACAAAGAATCAGACACAACTGAGAATACACGCATGTGCAGTGAGACCTAGGGAGTCCAAGACCATGGTGAAGCCCTCCTGAAATCCAGGAGCCATAGAGAAACCTGAAGTCCTACAGAGAGATCTCACGCCCGGCCTAGGCAGCAGACCCAAGTCGAAATTTAGGCTGGATGTTTGCACACATTCAGATTCTTCCTCCAGGGTTGCATTGACTGCCTTCCTCCACTGCTGAATACCAGGACCAGGGAATCAGGGGTTCTGTCTACACTCTACAGAGGAGTGTAGACAATTCACAGCCACATGCAACACACTCCAAGTCTTAGCCCCCTCATCACTATTTACAGTGTGTGTGTGTGTGTGTGTGTGTGTGTGTGCATGCTCCATAGCTTCAGTTGTGTCTGACTCTTTGAGACCCTATGGACCATAGCCCACCAGTCTCCTCTGTCCATGGGATTCTCCAGGCAGAAATACTGGAGTGGGTTGTCATGCCCTTCTCCAGGGGATCTTCCTGACCCCAGGGATTGAACCTGGGTCTCCTGCACTGCAGGCAAATTCTTTAACAACTGACCTACTAGGGAAGCTTCTAGCTGTTAGGTATACTGAATGAGGTAAAGCCCAGTTTACATTATTGTTACACTAATACGGAAAATATACGTGCCTGGTTTTCTCCCGTTTTAAAATCATGAAGATTCCCAAGACCTACATATATGGAACAGAGAACTATACCAATGTTTTGTAATTTCCCATAAAGGAAAGAATTTTTATTTTGTTTTTCATATTTATTTACTTGACTGCACCAGGTCTTAGCTGTGGCATACAAGATCTTCAGATTTCACTGTGGCATGCAAGCTCTTAGTTGCAGCATGTGGGATCGAGTTCCCTGGCCAGGAGTTGAACCCCACCCCCTGCACTGGTAGCACAGTCTTTAGCCACCGGACCACCAGTGAAGTCCAAGGAAAGAATCTTTAAAAGACGACTGTATAATATATAACTAAATCACCATGCTGTGATAGTGAAACTAACATGATATTGTAAATTAACTACATGTCAATTAAATGAATAAAATAATGGATATTATTACTTTCTACTTTATGAAATAGTTATGAACTGATTTATGTAATATCTCCTTTTTAACAGTCGATATTGAGGTATGATTGTATAGAGTAAAAGATACAAATGTTAATTGTTCAGTTCAGTTCAGTCGCTCAGTCCTGTCTGAGTCTCTGCAACCCCGTGGACCACAGCACACCAGGCCTCCCTGTCCATCACCAACCCCCGGAGCTTGCTCAAACTCACGTCCATCATACACACTGATAATTTTTGACAAATATAACCAAAGTATATTTGGAAGTTCCTTCCTGCCCCCTTCCAGTCAATTCCTCTCATTCTGGTCGATTCATATCATCCTATATTGGCGTTACCTGTTCTGGATTTTCTCATTAAATGGAATCTCACAGTTTGTACACTTTTGTGCTTCCCAATAGCAACGAATAAGAGTTCCAGATGCTCCAACAACCAAACCAACATTTCGTATTCTAGTCTTTTTTATTTGGGGCCCCTTTAACAAGTGTGTAGTGAGATTTCATTGTGTTTCTAACTTAATATTTCTTTTTATTCCTCAAGTCATCATGTTTTATCATTAAACTCATCCCATCCAATTATCATATCAGAGTTATCAAAATAATCACTTCTAATCCTAGTTTTTCAAATTCCAAATTCAATGGTAACTATTTCATTTAAATAATATGCTCAGTGTAAATTGTCTCAGGAAGGACCCTCTGAGGCTGTAAACTAAGTCATGGTTTCCAGACGAAACATTTTATTATGAATAGCTATATTGGAGAAGGTTTGCCTTAAACATTCAAGAAAAAGATTGACATTGACATTGTCGTGGTCTCAGGAGAATCCCACAGAAATACACAGGCGCACACATATACACTCAGAAAGTCACACTCGAGAGAATGAGAATTCTAGGGCCTCAGATTGTAGATGCTTAGAAGGTAATTGAATCATGCTTTCAGAATCTCAAAAAAAATTACTTATAATCCCTACTCTTACATCCAGAAAAAAAGTCAACCAATTAGAAGGGCAAAATAAAAATATCTATTCAGGCATGTAGGGATTTAGAAAATTACCTCCCACATGGCCTTTCCTAGGGAACTATTTGAGTATATACTCCTAAAAATAAGGGAATTACGCAAAAAATTGAGGCAAGGACAGAAAATGCAATAATTAGTACATATAACAAAGGAAAGTGGTGAAGCAAAGTCTGGGAAACAGCTTTACAGCGGGCTCGGGTGACAATTAATCCTGATTGGAACCAAAGCTTGGAGATGAGAACTGGACCATAAAGAAGGCTGAGTGCCAAAGATCTGATGCTTTCAAATTGTGGTGCTGGAGAAGACTCTTGAGAGTCCTTTGGTCTGCAAGGAGATCAAACTGGTCAATCCTAAAGAAAATCAATCCTGAATATTCATTGAAAGGACTGGTGCTGAAGCTGAAGCTCCAATCCTTTGGTCACCTGACGGGCAGAGCCGACTCATTGGAGAAGACCCTGATGCCAGGAAAGAGAAGGCAGAAGAAGTGTCAGCAGAGGATGAGATGGTTAGACAGCATCACTGACTTGGTTGACATGAATCTGAGCAAACTCCAGCAGACAGTAAAGGACAGGGAAGCCTGGTGTGCGGGCTGTGTTCACGGGGTCACAAAGAGTCGGACACGGCTTAGCAACTGAACAATAAAGGAGAAAACACAGCATCCAGAGGTTTGATCATACTCCTAGGTTTAATGTATTGGGTGATCTGAAGAAAGAAAGAAATCCTAACAGTATAAGAAGCAAACAGTGACAACAAGACACTGAAGGATAAATCAAAAACATACAGAGAGTAGTTCAGTTCAGTCACTCAGTCGTATCCGACTCTGCGACCCCATGAACCGCAGGACACCAGGCCTCCCTGTCCATCACCAACTCCCAGAGTCCACCCAAACCCATGTCCATTGAGTCAGTGATGCCATCCAACCATCTCATCCTCTGTCATCCCCTTCTCCTCCTGCCCTCAATTTTTCCTAGCATCAGGGTCTTTTCCAGTGAGTCAGCTCTTCGAATCACGTGGCCAAAGTATTGGAGTTTCAGCTTCAACATCAGTCCTTCCAATGAACACCCAGAGCTGATCTCCTTTAGGACAGAGGGTAGTTATGCTGTACTAGTTGGATTTGAAATAAATAAGATTTATGTGGTGAAACCATAAAGTTTAACTTTCATTGACATAACTCCTAGAATTACCTTATAAACAAAAGATTTAGTTATGGTTAAAGTGCCAAATCGTAAATGTTATCCACCTTCATTCTCTACAAGTTCAAGTTGAGATGACTGCAGTGGGAAGGTGGAGAGTTCAGCTGGTAGGAAGGACAGGGGTACCAGTATCCTCATCTTAGAAAATCTGGAGTTAAAAAAGGACATCTCTAGTTGCCGGCATTCATCAAGGGTGTCAGATGCAAGCCAAGAAAGGTGACTCTGACTTTACTAAGAAGAAAGGAGATCACTAAAATCATATTGGAAAGCTAAAAATAAGAACTTAGCTCTGGAAAAGCTGGGGTGAAAAAGCAGGCTTAGAGCTGCTTCTAAAAGTAATATCCAAAAAACGTGTTGCAGAGCAGGTCTGATGGATGATAAAACCCTCAGCGGCTCCACTCAACACTGGAAGGACCTGCCTCTGCCTCCCAGTCGACTACCGGTCTGTGCCAGGAACTCGATCACGCAGCCCCGGGAAACCACCACCCCTGCCGTCAGCCGGCATCCTCTGCCTTCCACACACTGCACACGTGTGAGCAAGGAAGAGCCTGTTTCTTCTCCCTTGCTTTGTTCACCTGTAACCGAGACTCTGAACAGGCACGTCTGATTGGCTGAAGCCAGGTCACCTGCTGTCACAGCCACCAGGGACCATCGCTTAGTGTCATGAAGAGGGAATCACCACATTGCTCTCCCTCCAAATATGATATTTCAAAAGTCACCAGAGGTGATGACCGATGTCTACCACACCGATGAAATATGAGAACAAAAGCCTGTTCTTTCAAGTTGCTAGAGTAACTTAAAGAGAGACTAAAATCATTGCGTTATTTATTCGTCTCTTGTTCTCACAACCTGAATCCAGTTCGTTAGGAAATTCCGTTGGCCATCCTTTCAAATCCTGTGCAGAAAATGACTCATCCTAAATGCGTTCCCTGCTCACGTCCTGCAGCACTGGCCAGCCTCTGCCCTAAATGGCTAAAATAGCTTCCCAGCTGGTACCCCTGCTTTATTCTCTGTCCCTTTAGAGAACGTTCAGACCCACAGCCAGAGAACTCCTTTCAAGGTGGAAGAAAGATGCTGTTATATCTCTGCTCAAAGCCATGCAGAGACTTCGCAGGTGACCCAGAGAGAAAGTCTAAGGCCCTTCATATCTGCTTCTCTCCCCACCCGGCCGTGACATCATCCTCTCTTCTCCTTCAGCCAACGTGAGCGGCACTGGCCCTGAGCGCTCATCCCTCAGGTGTCTGCAGCCCCCAGAGTCTCTCTTACCTTCAAGACCACCCTCCCCTCAGACCTGCTGTTCTCACCCTGTTTTACCCAGTTGCCTTTTCTCTGTAGCTCTGATCACCTTTTAACACACTAGATATAATTTACTTAATGATGCTGTTTACTTTCTGTCTCACGAAAGGCAGTTATTGTCCCTCTTTTATTAGCTGATGTTACCAGGCCCCTAAAAAAGCTTCCTGGAATAGGGAAATAATAAGCCATTCTGAGTAAATAAATAGATGGATGAATGAAAAATCCCCCTTAACTTGTAGGGAATGTTTGGAGGATGCTAATTTACCTAAATTCTTGTTCATCAGAGCAGAAAGCTGATAGATAGACCCTAAAATGGATCAATCAAGAAATATCTATATTATATAGAATTATGGCCATAACTATAAGAAGAGGTAGTGAATGAATGCGCACGTGCTCAGTCTTGAGCGATACTCTTCGACCCTTTGGACTGTAGCCCACCAGGCTCCTCTGTCCATGGGATTTCCCAGGCAAGAATACTGGAGTGGGTTGCCATGACCTCCTCCCGGGGATCTTCCCGACCCAGGGATCGAACCCATGCCTCCTGCAGCTCCTGAAATGCAAGCAGATTCTTCACCCACTGAGCCATCTTTGAAGCCCAAGAGATAAAGTAGAAACATTTCAAAGTGGTCATGTGTGCAGGACGGGACTGGGAGGAGAAAAAGTAGGGCAGAGCTCTGTGGCTTTTAAACCTTTCTGAACTCTTTGATTTTTAAATAGTCATGTACATGTAAGACTTTGACAAAAACTTATGTTTTTAGTACAACCAGTTAAAGGGAAAATATAATGGTGCATTAAAAACTTGAATAATGAAAAATCCATTATATTTCTGTTATTAGTAGGAGATAGACAACGAGAAGTTAACATGGGCTGTATGTTTGTGCGTTCCTCCAGCGCTCATATGTTGAAGCCAGGTCCCCAGTGTGATGGTGTTTGGAGGTGGGGTCTTTGGAAGGTAACTAGGTTTGGATGAGGTCCTGGGGGAGGAGCTGTGATGGGACTGCTGCCCTCTAAGGGGATGGAGAACCTGGAGTCTCTCTTTCTAATCAGTGTGAGGATGTAACACAAAGTTGTCTGTCTACCTCCTGGAAGAGGGTTCTCACCAGAACCTGATGATGCTGATCTCAGTATCCCAACCCCTGGAGCTTCAGGCGTTAAGTTTCTGTGGTTGATAAGCCACGCAGCCCACAGTGGCCTCCTAGGTGGCTTGGCAGTAAAGAACCCACCTGCCAATGCAGGAGATACCAGAGACGCAGGCTCGATCCCTGGGTCAGGAAGATCCCCTGGAGCAGGAAATGGCAACCCACTCCAGTATTCTTGCCTGGAAAATCCCATAGACAAGGAGTCTGATGGGCTACAGTCCAGGGGGTCACAAAAAGTCCAAAGAATCAGACACAAATGAACGACTGAGCAATGACATGAGCCCATGGTGCTTTGTTAGAGCAGCCCAAACCGACTAAAACAGAAGTAAAAACATAGACACTAAAAATAGTGAAGTACCTTCTATATTCTTTTGGTTAAAATATCTTCCTAAATTTTAAATTTTTAACATGACACATTTCAAGCAAAGAATGAATATATTCACCTCTTATGAATATAAGCCAATTCTCTTGGTGTCATCAAATTTTAACATTACACTTATTTTTACATTCCTACTCTTTGACTTGCCTTGTGTGAGTCCCAAATATGTAATGGTGGTTCATGAGCAGGAAGGGGGATTTGCCTTTGAAATAATGTCAGATGACTCTTGCAAATTCTTAAAAGGTAATTATAGCACATGTGGCACTCCAAAGGGAATTTCGTAAATTACAGGTAGAGTAACACTGCTGAATTTGACAAGGCAAAATGGTGGCTAAGAATTGCATTTCTAAGTTTTTTTTGCAATAGGGCATACTGACCAAATCCTAAAGACAGTTTTTTATTTCCTGGCAACTCAAACATATGCATGGAATTTATAAGATGTGCCTGTAAATGGGAGTGCAGGATCTGAAAAGCATGCTGTGAAGATGGAATATACCCTTGTGCATAACTAAAACTCAATATTGATCCTAGAAGGGTAATTGTTGGGCTTCAAGTTCAAGCTTTACACAATAGCAGCAGTGAATCTCAGTTGTTTGCATTAACTTGGGAGCTCTATTATCCTTAGGTAGGGTGACATTTTGATAAGAAATGTGTAAGAATGCCATCCTTGCTATACAGTATGGCTTCACGTTGCTCTTGGCAAAGCATGTCTCTTACCTGGTTCTCATCTGGCGCTCAGTGAGCGTCAGCTGACTGACTTGGGGGACAAGGACGCCGTGTGACTCTCCAATCTGTCCCACTTGCCCAGTTAATGAGCTGTGTTACCACCTGCCTCGGGGGAGTGCCCGTGTGATCAGTTCTCCTACTTCTGATCATGCTGTCATGATGACGAATGGCTGGGAGAGAGGTTGTGGAGAAAGAAATCTAGTTTAGTTAAAAAAGAAAAAGAGCAGAGCTGATTTTAATAAGAGGAAAAATTGGTATTAGCAGTCTTAACCGCTTGGACCTACTGTAATCCTCGAAAATATTTACAGGAAAACCTCACTACATTATCTCTTCCTTCTTGTTTACACTCCTCCCTGATGAATGACTCAGGAAGACAGCCTAGGTTTCAGGCCACTTGTCAAATATAAAATTTACATGAACAGAGAAAGGTATTACTAAACATGGTGGTTTCTGGTGAATTCTCAGCAGAAAAACATTGACATAAAATCCATAGGAATTACAATATTTGATTCAAGATTTTACGAAGCTTACATTATGAACCAAATATTTGGTTAGAGACGTGAGAAAGCATTTATCTTCTTCTTTTGGAACACTTAATACTTCATAATATCTTCATGTGACCTTAACATTTGTAAGGACTTCATTTATGCTTCTGTCAATTACAAAATACAAATTTTATTTTAATTCTTTTTTATTATTGAGATAGATATAAGGACTCCACAGACAAAGGGCTCTAAAAATGCTTTTTCTTTTCTAAGGTTATCATTTCTTAGGAGAATACCACAAAAACCAGTAAGATTTATATGAACTAGGACATGTTGTGCAAACACAAGTCCAGAGAAAGTCATGAAACTGAAAAGAGCTATCAGAGATTACTATAAAATTTAATTCAACATAGGTAAAACGCCGAACTCAAATTTAATGACTAACCTTCACAGCAAATTGGGCATATCTCAAAAAACACTGTACCTGTTAAATGATTTGAGAAAAATCACATACCACTGGAATTTTCAGAGCATTGTTTTATCATAGAGATTTAAAACAAAAGCGAACAGAAAAATTATAATTTCTCTTTCAAAATTCTATTCAGCATTCTTACCAGTGAACAACACTGACAACTTTTACAACTCTTTAAAAACCAAGCTTCATTTTGGTTCCTTAAGAAGGAAACTGACTCTCCTCTGTTTGCTTAAGGCTTCTATAACAGACTGAAAAATGGTTCAATGGAATTGTAAGACTTCAGATGTATCCCACCCACCATTACATTCTAAGATGTCAAATTCATTGGCAAGGGCTGCCATATAAAATACTACAGACTGGATGGATTAAACAACAGCAGTTTCTTTTCTCAGAGCTCTGGGGGTGGGAAGTCCCAGGTCAAGACGCCAGCAGGGTGCTGGGGCTGGTTTCCCTGGAGGTGTCTCCTTGGCGTGTGGATGGCCATCTTTTCATTGTCTTTTCTCTCTGTGTACAGACACTCTAGGTGTCTCCTCTTGTGGGTATTTCCTTCTTTTTATAGGAACACAGGTCAGATTGGCCATCAATGTTTTGGCCACCTGATGTGAAGAACTGACTTTTTGGAAAAGCCCCTAATGCTGGGCAAGATTGAAGGTAGGAGGAGAAGGGGATGACAGAGAATGAGATGGCTGGATGGCACCACCGACTCAGTGGACGTGAATCTGAGCAAACTCCGGCAGACAGAGGAAGACAGAGGAGTCTGGCATGCTGCAGCCCATGGGGTCACAAAGTTGGATATGACTGAGAGACTGAACTGAACTGAAGTCAGACTGGATTAAGGCCCACCCTCATAGCCTTTTCTTTTTTGACTGAAGTATAGTTGATTTATGATGTTGTGTTAGTTTCAGGTGTACAGCAAAGTGAGTCAGATGTATCTATACATGCATGTATGTGTGATGTGCTCCGCTAAGTTGCTTCAGTCGTGTCCGACTCTTTGCGACCCCATGGACTGTAGCCCACCAGGCTCCTCTGTCCGTTGGATTCTCTAGGCAAGAATACTGGAGTGGGTTGCCATTTCCTCTTCCAGGGGATCTTCCTGACCCAGGGATTGAACCTGAGTCTCTGGCATCTCCTGCATTGGCAGGACAGTTCTTTACCACTAGTGCCATGTATATATACGTAACATATATATACATATACGTGTGTATACATATATATGTGTGTGTGATTATATATATAATATATAATAATTATATATATGTACATATATATACACACAGTTTCTTTTTCCTTATAGGTTATCACAAAATACTTAGTTCCCTGTGCTATATAATAGGTCCTTGTTGATTATTTATTTTATATATAGTAGTGTCCATATTGGAGAAGGAAACGGCAACCCACTCCAGGATTCTTGCCTAGAGATTCCCATGGACAGAGGAGCCTGGTGGGCTGCTGTCCATAGAGTCGCACAGAGTCGGACATGACTGCAACAATTTAGCATGCATGCATGCTCTGGAGAAGGAAGTGGCAACCCACTCCAGTGTTCTTGCCTGGAGAATCCTGTGGACAGAGGAGCCTGGTGGGCTGCCGTCTGTAGGGTCACACAGAGTCGGACACGACTGAAGCGACTTAGGAGCAGCGGCGGTGGCAGCAGGGTCCATATGTTCATTCCAAACTCCTAATTTATCCCTCCCCTCCTTTCCCTTTGGTAAGTATAAGTTTGTCTTCTACGTCACAGTTTTCCTCTAAATTAATCGCCTCCTTCAAGGCCCCATTTCTAAACACAGTTACACACTTCTCTCCCTCCCCACTGCCTATTCCTCTTTCTTTTCCCTCTCCTCCTTTTGCCATCTTCTCAACAATCCAATAATTCAAAGCCTACTTAGGGAAGAAGGAGAGAATGTCTCAACTGTGGTTTTTTCCTGCATTTTTCTCTAAGTTCAGATCTGTTTCACTAAAAGAAGTCATAGTTTCAACGCTGCTCTCTCAGTGCCTCCCACCCTTGCCTCCCCGCGTTGCGCCCACAAGTCTCTTCCCTATGTCTGCTTCTCTATTCCTGTTCTGCAAATAGGTTCCCCTGTACCAGTTTTCTAGATTCCACATACATGCATTAATATCCGATGCTTATTTTTCTCTTTCTGACTTCACTCTGTGTGACAGACCCTAGGTTCATCCACCTCAGTTCAGCTGATGCGAGGAGCTTAGCCTGGTGCTCAGTGACAGCCGGGAGGGGTGAAATGGGTCAGGGGAGGGAGGGCTAAGTGGGAGGGGATGTATGTATCCTGACGGCAGAAACCAACACGACTTTGTAAAGCAATTATCCTCCAGTTAAAAAAAAAGAAAAGAAATTATAATAAACTTGGGAATCATAGAGAACGTCCAGCAAGGAACTTTGAACCCTTTGAGGGTCTGAATTGTTTCAGTGTCTCCTTGGAATGCTTTGGCAGTGGTGTCACATTTCTGGTGATGATGTAAATTCATAATAATTCTTTAGATCATCACTTTTGAGTTTTCTGGTGTTAAATTTTCATCACTTCACTCTGGTCCTTGGAGTCTCCCTGTTTAAAATGCTAGCATATGATTCAGTTTTTAAAAAAAAGTAAAAGGAAAAATAAGCCAGTAGAACTTTCCCAAGAGTGTTTATCCTGTGGGATAAGACTGTTTCTGAAGTTAAAACTCTCCTTCCTGGTTTCCCATTGTGTCCAGTGGGGTCTCTCTTAAAGGTGAAGGAGAGGGATCATACTAGTGAAGGGTGAGCCTGCTTTCTTAGCCCAAAAGTCAGCCAGCTGCCGTCTAACGCTGTTGCTCTGACAGCTTCTGATTGTCTGGTACATCCCACAGGACGCTTTCTTGAATTATTGATAAATCTGTGTAATTTGGGGAAGGGGAAAATGGTAATGTGGTAGAATTAATAGTAGTTCTCACGCTCTCTTCAGAGATACAGCATTTTTACGTGTAGCACAGAAGGAAGATCTTTTAAGTTAAGAGTTCATTTGTAAGAAATATGTTTGTGCAGGAAGATATAAAGGCTACTTGGAAGGAAGTCTTGAATCATTCATCAGTGTGTACCTCTGGGTACTTTACACTTTATAGTGAGTTTTCAGTATCAGCTGAACAAATAGATGAATTTACCTGGAGATGAAGCAGATTCAGGCTTGTCATAATCCAGATTGTCAAGAGCGCTGATTCTCAGTTCTGATGCTGGTACCAGATTGTTGTTCAGTCGCTAAATCGTGTCTCTGTGACCCCGTGGACTGCGGCACTCCAGGCCTCCCTGTCTTTCATCGCTTTCTGGAGCGTGCTCAAACTCATGTCCATTGAGTTGGTGATGCCATCCAGCCATCCCATCCTCTGTCACCCCCTTCTTCTCCTGCCCTGTCTTTCCCAGCGTCAGGGTCTTTTCAGCTAGGCATGCCATAAATAGGGATATCCAGATTTTCTCATTTTATGATGCCCTTAAGGGTATCAGCAGTTTTATTACAAGCACCTTGGCAAATGAGAAACAAACCAAAACCCCAAACTCCCCCCAAAAAACTTGAAAAACCAACAAAAATCAAACAAACACCACCTGCTGATTCACTTCACCAAGTAATTAAATCTTAACCATTTAGTATTTATGTCCTAATTTAGCTTAGTAGCCATTTGGAAAAAATTATATGTATACTTTGAAAGTACAAGTAATATTTTTATTTATTCTTAAATAATCACAGTTACTTGCTGGTAAGATGCACATCTGGTGAGCACTGCACAGCTCCTTAACCCTCAGAATCTGATTGGACACCCCCACACCATTTGTGGTTCTGTGATACTTTGATCTTTCTCATGATAGTTGCCTTTTTTTAAAAAACATAAATGCTTACAGCATCTTTATTTGTAAAAGCTAAAAATTAGAAACAACCTCAAATGTCCCTCAACCAGTGAAAAGATAAATTATGGCTTATTCAGTAATGGAATACTAACCTTCAATAAAAAGGATCAAACTGCATACACCTTAACATGGATGAATCTTAAAACCAACATGAGAAATAAATATAGTCAGACCCAGAAAAGTACTGTGTGATTCCATTTACATGAAATTCTAGGAGAGGCAAAAAGGGTGTAGAGTGTCAGAAAGCAGATGAATGGTTGCCTGGGACCAGGGGTGGGATGGGCAAAGAGGTACAAAGGAAGTCAATTTTTCCGATTTTTGTTGGAGTATAGTTGATTTACAAGTTATGTTCATTTCTACTCTGCAGCAACATGAGTCAGTTATTTGCAAACCTATATCCACTCTTTGTTTTAGATTCTTTTCCCATTTGGGCTATCACAGAGCATTGAGGAGAGTTCTTACGCTACACAGTAGGGCCTTATTAGCTATCTGTTTGACAGAGGCAGTGTGTGTGTGTCAACCCCAACCTCCCAACTTGTCCCTCACAATCACTTGCTTATTGTCCCCATTTTCCTGAAGGGACAAAAAGAAATGAGGAAACTTGAGGAAAGGTGCTTTCTAAGATCACACACACACAGAGACAAGCTAGAATCCAAATCTGGCAGGCTGACTCTCAAACCTCCATTCTTTTTTTTTTTTAAGTATAGTTGATTTACAATGACTCAAGTGTGCAGCAATGCGATGCAGTGACACAGACTCACACAGGCATTCTTGTCCAGATTCCTTTCCGTCATAGGTTCTTCAGACATTGAAAGAAGTTCCCTGTGCTGTACAGTAGGCCCCTGTTGCTTGCCTCTTTTATGTAAAGTAGTGTGCATCTAAGCAAACATGCGGTTACCAAAGGGGAAAGGGGGAAGGGATAAAATTAGGAATCTGGGGGTAACAGAAGTCTGCGTCCTTAACCACCATGGAATGCTGCTTTCATCTGATTACAGTCGAGAAATTCAGTTCAGTTCAGTTCAGTCGCTCAGTCGTGTCCGACTCTTTGCGACCCCATGAACCACAGCACACCAGGCCTCCCTGTCCATCACCAACTCCCGGAGTTT
Source organism: Hydropotes inermis (assembly GCA_020226075.1). Taxonomy (NCBI): domain Eukaryota; kingdom Metazoa; phylum Chordata; class Mammalia; order Artiodactyla; family Cervidae; genus Hydropotes; species Hydropotes inermis. The sequence continues at coordinate 66,022,207 of CM035280.1, read as the reverse complement.
ACTCAAACTCATGCCCATTGAGTCGGTGATGCCATCCAGCCATCTCATCCTCTGTCGTCCCCTTCTCCTCCTGCCCCCAATCCCTCCCAGCATCAGGGTCTTTTCCAATGAGTCAACTCTTCGCATGAGGTGGCCAAAGTATTGCAATTTCAGCTTTAGCATCAGTCCTTCCAATGAACACCCAGGACTGATCTCCTTCAGGATGGACTGGTTGGATCTCCTTGCAGTCCAAGGGACTCTTTAAGAGTCTTCTCCAACACCACAGTTCAAAAGCATCAATTCTTCGGTGCCCAGCTTTCTTCACAGTCCAACTCTCACATCCATACATGGCTACTGGAAAAACCATAGCCTTGACCAGACGGACCTTTGTTGGAAAGTAATGTCTCTGCTTTTTAATATGCTATCTAGGTTGGTCATCACTTTCCTTCCAAGGAGTAAGTGTCTTTTAATTTCATGGCTGCAGTCACCATCTGCAGTGATTTTGGAGCCAAAAAAAATAAAGTCTGACACTGTTACCACTGTATCCCCATCTATTTCCCATGAGGTGATGGGTTTAGCTTTCTGAATGTTAAGCTTTAAGCCTACTTTTTACTCTCCTCTTTCACTTTCATCAAGAGGCTTTTTAGTCCCTCTTCACTTTCTGCCATAAGGGTGGTGTCATCTGCATATCTGAGGTTATTGCTATTTCTCCCGGCAATCTTGATTCCAACTTGTGCTTTCTCCAGCCCAGCGTTTCTCATGATGTACTCTGCATATGAGTTAAATAAGCAGGGTGACAATATACAGCCTTGACGTACTCCTTCTCCTATTTGGAACCAGTCTGTTGTCCCATGTCCAGTTCTAACTGTTGCTTCCTGACTTGCATACAGGTTTCTCAAGAGGCAGGTGAGTTGGTCTGGTATTCCCATCTCTTTCAGAAATTTCCACAGTTTATTATGATCCACACAGTCGAAGGCTTTGGCATAGTCAGTAAAGCAGAAATAGATGTTTTTCTGGAACTCTCTTGCTTTTTCGATGATCCAGTGGATATTGGCAATTTGATTTCTGGTTCCTCTGCCTTTTCTAAAACCAGCTTGAACATCTGGAAGTTCTTGGTTCATGTATTGCTGAAGCCTGGCTTGGAGAATTTTGAGCATTACTTTACTAGCGTGTGAGGTGAGTGCAATTGTGTGGTAGTTTGAGCATTCTTTGGGATTGCCTTTCTTAGGGATTGGAATGAAAACTGACCTTTTCCAGTCCTGTGGCCACTGCTGAGTTTTCCAAATTTGCTGACATATTGAGTGCAGCACTTTCACAGCATCATCTTTCAGGATTTGAAATAGCTGAACTGGAATTCCATCATACCCACTAGCTTTGTTCATAGTGATGCCTTCTAAGGCCCACTTGACTTCACATTCAGGGATGTTTGGCTCTAGGTGAGTGATCACACCATCATGATTATCTAAGTCGTAAAGATCTTTTTTGTACAGTTCTTCTGTGTATTCTTGCCACCTCTTCTTAATATCTTCTGCTTCTGTTAGGTCCATACCATTTCTGTCCTTTATTGAGCCCATTTTTGCATGAAATGTTCCCTTGGTATCTCTAATTTTCTTGAAGAGATCTCTAGTCTTTCCCATTCTATTGTTTTCCTCTATTTCTTTGCACTGATCGTGTTCAAACCGTGTGAGGGCCTTGATAGGAGAGAGGGTGGGCCCATTTCCTGGGCGTCAACTCAGAGCAGGTCTGGGTGGCTGCAGAGACCCAAAAGGAGACAGGACACTGGCCGGAGGGGAGGGATTTAAGAGACAAAGGAAGGGTTTTGAAGTGCGCCGTGGAGCTGAGGAGAAGACATTGAAGGCATTTAGGCTGGAGACTCACTCGTTAGGACTGTTGGAGTGTTAACGGTATGACGCCCCACACGGACACTCCCTGGCCTCTGGGCTGCCAGTCTCCAGGCTCTCTTCTGTCCTCAGTTTACTTAACCTCTAGCAGCACTTTCCTTCTTTTCCAAGCATGGTCTGCTCTGGCTTCTTCAATACTTCCTGCTCCCGGTTTTCTCCTCCCTCTGACAGGCCCTTCTTGGTCTGCTTTGCTGCCTCCTCCTTCCTTATGCGGCTTCCCTGGGGGTTCAGGTGGTAAAGAATCTGCCAGCCATGCAGGAGACACAGGTTCGATCCATGGGTCAGGAAGATCTCCTGGAGGAGGGAATGGCAACTCACTCCAGTATTCTTTTCTGGAGAATCCCATGTACAGAGGAGCCTGGCAGGCTACTGTCCATGAGGCCTCATAGAGTTTGACAAGACTGAGTGACTAACAGGTCTTCATTATTCAGTCTTTACATACAGCAGTTCCTCAGACTCATTTCTGCATCTGCTGCTAAAACTATATTCCCCATCTTCCATCTTTAGGGCTGTAAATATGTTGAGTCCCAAATTTATTTGATTAGCCCAAACTCCTCCACTGTGGTCCAAATTTATGTGGATAAGTGTCTACATGAATCTCTATTTGAATGTACTAGATGAGGGGCCCCCAAACTCCAGGACCTAATGCCTGATGATCGAGGTGGAACTGTTGTAGTAATAACAGAAATAAAGTGGACAATAAATGTAATGGACTCGAATCATCCTGACACCATCCCCCCTACCCCACTTCCACGGAAAAATTATCTTTCATGAAACCGGCTCCTGGTGCCAAAAAGGGTGGGGTTGCTGTATTAGAGGCATGACCCAATCAATATACCCCAAATGAAATTTCTGCTTTCTTAAACTAATTCCTTTCCCCACCTCCCATAACTCTCCACTGCAGTCTCTCCCTAACTTCCCACATCCAACCCATCAGAAATGTTTGTCAATTAAACCTACGAGAGCAACTTCCCCGGTGGTCCACTGATGAGGACATGGCTTTCCAATGTTGGAGGTGCAGGTTTGATCCCTAGTTGGGAAGCTAAGATCCTGCATGCCTTGTGGCCAAAAAATCAAAACACACACAAAAAAACAGAAGCAATATTTTAACAAATTCAATAAAGATTTTAAAAATGGTCCACATTTAAAAAAAAAAACAAAACAAACCTATCAGCTGTTTCAAGAACTTGTCCCCCTCTCATCATTGCTTTTACCGTAGCCCCAGCCTCCATCAAACTGCATCCGAACCACGGCTAAAGTCCCCTCATCCATTTCCACACAGCTGTCAAAGCAACCTTGAAAAGGGAGAGTCACGCATATGTCTTTCCCAGCTGAATCTCTTCAGTAGCTTCCCTTCTCATTTGGAATAAAATTCAAACTTTTCCCCAGGGACCACCAGGTCTTTCATGTCACAGGGCTAATACTCGGGAGAGCTAAACTTAGTAATTTTTTTACAAGACAGCTTTGGCTAACTAGAGGAAAAAAAGATCTGTCCAAGATAAGTACAAGGACATCAATCAGGGAAGGTCTTGCAAAAATTCAGGCTACCTGTGATATTGGCCTGATCAGAGAAGAGCTAGAGAGCAAAAAGGGACAAATGGGCTGAGATATTTTTATTTTATTATTTTTTTAAAATGTTTCTATATGGACCATTTCTAAAGTCTTCATTGAAAGTGTTTACAACACTGCTTCTGTTTTATGTTTCGCTCTTTTGGCCCTGGGGCATGTGGGATCTTAGCTCTCTGACCAGGTACTGAACTCTGAATTGGAGGGCAAAGTCTTAACCACTGGACTGCCAGGGAAGTCCCAAGATATACTTACTATTGATGATATAAATGTACCATCGTGAAAAATAAAACGCCCACAATGAAAGGTTAAATAAGGAAAAGAAAATTGTGGGACAATATATATGCACTGCCTGGAGAAGGAAATGGCAACCCACGCCGGCATTCTTCCCTGGGAAATTCCATCGGGCTACATGGGATCACAAACCGTCAGAAGCAAATTAGGGACTAAACAACAACAGCAATAACAAATACATGGGCTGATCCCACTGTGGCACTGAATTTGCAGTAACTGTGAATCATTCAGGTGGCTATCAAATAGGCAGTTGATTATATGGGGCTGAATATGTAGGTGATAATTAGTTTTGAAACAGGTGTAAAATGGAAAATGAACCAGGAGGTGCCTATCACTGCTGAGAAAAAAAGAAATGTAGGATTAGGATAATGCCAATGATTTATGCTCAAATTTTTGAGCAAGGTTTTAGTGTCTGATTCACTTCAAAATTTCCCACCTACCATGTTGACTGTAATTGTTCTAATACTTGCCAGTTTGGAAGGAAAAAACTAAAGGGTCATTTCATTGTTTTAACTAATAGTTCTTTGATTATTTATAAAATTATATGTGTATTTTCCATCTTAATCATTGACATACATTTTAATCATAGAATCATTTGTTCCTGCCCTGGCTTTAAATTGTTAGATAAGATTTTTATAAGCTAAGAAGGAAATAGATGTGAACTTTCTGCAAACATATATTCAATCTTAGAAAAATTAATATTTTTATTTAGATTTATTGATCTAAAAGTTGACAGATTCCATTGACAATTGATGAGCCTGATGAAAACTAAAAGTACACATTTTTAAAGGAAGGGGCAGTATTCCTGAAACTTCCTGAACGTATCTCCCTTTTTTAAAAATTAATTTTATGGGCGTGTAGTTGCCTTACAATGCTGTGTTAGTTTGTGCTGTATAGTAAAGCAAATCATCCATATACGTGTGTCCCCTCTTTTTTGGACTTCCTTCCCATCTAGGTCACCACAGAGCACTGGGTAGAATCCCCTGTAGCACACAGTAGGTTCTCATTAGCTATCTATTGTACACATAGTGTACAATATATATCTGACCATACTGATTAAGGGAGGGGGAAAGAGAGGGAAGTCACCCCTGAATATTCTTTGGAAGGACTGATGCTGAAACTGAAGCTCCAATACTTTGGCCACCTGATGCGAAGAGCTGACTCATTGGAAAAGACCCTGATGCTGGGAAAGATTGAGGGCGAGAGGAGAAGGAGGTGGCAGAGGATGAAATGGTTAGATAGCTTTACTGACTCAGTGGACGTGAGTCCGAGCAAGCTCCGGGAGATGATGAAGGGAGATGATGAAGCTTGGCGCGCTTCAGTCCATGGCGTCGCAGAGAGTCCGACACAACTTAGTGACTGAACAACAACAAAGGAGAGGGAGGAGCAGCTGGGAGAGTAGAATTAACACATGCCCACGACCACGTGTAAAACACACAGCGGTGGGAAGCTGCTACAGCCCGAGGGGCTCAGCCCGGTGCCCTCCGATGACCTGGGGGGTGGGTGGGGTGGGGGTGGAAGGAAGGCTCAAGAGGGAGGAGACGTGTACAGTTAGCGCTGACTCACCTTGTTGTACAACAGAAGCCAACACAACATTGCAAAGCAATTAGACTCCATTTAAAAATTTTTTTAAAATACAGCTGCATTGTTTTGAAATGAGGAAATTTGACCAAATACATGATCAGAAGCCTCGTAACGTCAAAAATCTGTGACTGCCCACAACGTAATGTAATCTCATCACCACGCAGAATCACACACTTTATTATAAAGAATTAGAGAGCCTGCAAGCATTTACTGTATTTCAAAGGCCTGCCTTGTACTGTATTTCATTCTTTGTAGGCTAGGCATTGTTGTAGTTGATATTGTGTGTAATGAAATACTGCATATTACATAACACATGAGAGTTACTTGATAGCATGTTAAATAACTCTTCCCCAACATGCTCCATTTTACAAATAAGGGGGAACACTGAGAACTAAGCACTTTCGAAAGGTCACTCGGATAACTGGACGGCTGGTAGGTTGATAGAGAAGACCATGCATTCAATCTGAAGATATGGAAGGGTCTGAGGGAAGACCTTGAGCCAAAAGTCGCTCTCAGAGTAGCTGCACAGTAAAGTGAAATCGTACGATAGTCATTTTTCTCTTTTATTGTTTCCCTTCCAGTCAACCATAGGCGACCTGGGCCACAAAGTGAATGAAAGCTGAAAGCAAACGACAATTCAGTAGCCAGGTTTTCAATTTGAAAAGTACAATAGGTCTCTGAGTCTGTGTCAGAAAACCCAGCCAAGCCGGATTTTCCAGCTCAAAAGGAAGGCGATCAAGCCATCAGGGAGATGAAGCTTGATGAGGGAGTGATTTATTACCTCACAAAAATATGTGTGTTGTGGGGAGAGGGGGTGGGCTGGTTAGCCCATAACTGGAGGCGGGACCCTGGAGATAAAGGAGAGGGAAATGAATTGGCGGTAGAGTGGTCTTGGGGTCAGGAATTCTGAAGCATCTTTCACCCTGTGGTTGGCAAGGCTGAAAGTGGTGTCATTAGAGGCAGATTTGGTGTCCTGAGCATGGGGGTTTATTCTTACTTCCTGCCTGAATCTCTGGGAAGAGAGGACATCAAAGTCCATGCAAAAAAAAAAAAAAGACCCATGCAGACATGGGATGGAGCCAGGAAAGTGCAAACAGTGGTCTGGCGGGTCTGGGAGGAGAAAAGATGATAAGGTCACCATCCAGAGCACCTCATGCCCCAGCTACAAGCACCCCGCCTGGACTCCTGCCCCTGGGGGATGAGCCGGTGATGAGAGACACAGGAATCTGGATGAGGAGGTAGTGCGGCCAGAAGAAACCCAGGATGTCCACTTCGATGTAAATTTCAGATAAACAACACATGATATTTTAGCGTGTCTTATGTCAGTGGTAGTCACTCGGTCGTGTCCAACTCTTTGTGACCCCATGGACAGTAGCCCTCCAGGCTCCTCTGTCCCTGGAATTCTCCAGGCAAGAATGCTGGAATGGATTGCCATTCCCTTCTCTAGGGGATCTTCTCGACCCAGGGATTGAATCTGGGTCTCCCACATTGCAGGCAGAGTCTTTCTGGTCTGAACCAACAGGGAAGCCCATGTCTTATGCAATACTTAGACTAAAAAGGAAATTGTTCTTTATTTATTGGAAATTCAAATTTAGTAGGGTATCCGTGTTTATATTCCTTATATCTGGCAACTCTGGTGTAAAATTATTTCCCAGGCTGATATGTTATTAGCACTCTGAAGGTTCGGAAGTTCGGGGAGACTTAAACATTGGTGGCTTGGAAAAATCTCTACATCTGTACTGAATTGGTCAATGGATCATGTTTTGAATTAAAATTCCTTCCCACCAGTAAATTTATCATTTGGTTTCTCTGTGTTTTCAAATATTTAAATTTTCGTAATCATATTTTTCTGCTGCTAATAATGGTAAGAGTCCATGCTTACAAAATAAGTGAGATTAAAGTGAGGTGTAAGCTCATATTCACCATTAGAAAAAAAAAAAAAACAGAGAACAACCTAATTTCACTGGTTGACCTTTCTGGATTATAAAAACATAAAATCATCCTAACAATATTTTATGAGATTTGGATGGCTAACCCAGCTAGTTAGTAATTACCCAGAAAATACCTGACCTAGGGGGTCACTGTTATTACTGAAAGTGGCTTAAAATCCATAACGAATACATTACATAATCCACGTTTTATGTGTGGAAATATGAGACGTCCTCTGGTCACTTGCCAGCAGATTCTGTGGTGCTCCAAGTTCTCGTCATTTTTAAAAAGTAGTTTAAAGACTCCTGGAGAAACCGATTGGAAAGCAAGGTTTCATTCCCAACATTCCATTAGGTTTATAATATACAATAAACCTCGGGGCTACTACTTCTCAATAGCCCTGCAAATTAGCCTGTCTACAGCTAGGTTGGAAACCAAGCCAAAAATGGAGTGTGAAAAGAAGTTGAAATGGTCTCTGTTTAATCTGTAATTTCTGCAATCTGGACCACACCACCATCATGACTAAGGAATGGAAGAGGTTTTCACGCTGAGCAGTTCCACACTTTGCACCAGGAGGAATGTGACAGCGAGGAGTGAGCCCAGGTGGCTCAGCCCCAAAGAATCCGCCTGCGATGCAGGAGACGCCAGAGACCCGGGTTCGATCCCTGGGTCGGGAAGATCCCCTGGAGCAGGAAATGGCAACCCACTCCAGTCCTCTTGCCTGGAGAATCCCATGGACAGAGGAGCCTGGGGGGCTACAGTCTGTGGGGCTGCAAAGAGCTGGACATGACTGAGTGTGCATGTACACACACACAGAGTGAGCCCTGATGTCTCAGAGACGTCTCAGATGCCTTGTCATCTCATCTCAGATGAGATGTCTCAGAGACCGGGATGCCTTGATGCAACCCCAGCGTCCCGGTTTGGTATTTACAGCTCATCCTGTTGAGTTGAGTCCGTATTTCGAGTTGAGTTTTTCACCCTCAGTGAAGACGTGTAAAAGTGTTTAACTCAGACTTGCTTGTGTACAGGGCACAATTTACTATTTGGAGAGTTCAGTTCATTCTCAAAAGAATATTTACTTATGGAAACACTTAACTTTCTATACTTCCTATCCTCCACCACCCACTGTAAGACACTAGATTTTAAGACAGCTTTTGGGGATCAAAAAAGAAAGCTGTAGTCATTGTATATATGATATCTTAATTATATAATATAATTAATAACCTGTATTAAATGTAGATAGTAATTGTAAATTTATTTAAATTTCAGAGAATTAATTGTTTCCGTTCATTCACCTAATATTTATGGAGTTCATGCTTTTGTCAAGTACTGTTTTAGCAAGACACACTTACAGTCTAGTAAATTAAAAAGGTCTGTCTTGGAGCTGAAGAAATGCAGTATAGAATCAGTAACCATAAGTAATGATGCTTTAGTGGAAAGGAAGGTGCTCGGAAGTATTAAAGGAACTTGAGCCCCACTGGTAAATAGACAGATTTATTATTTATATGTGAAGCACCAATCACTGGCATGGAATTTGGATAGTAATTCTACTTTATTTATTTATTTATTTTTTGGCCACACCGAGGGGCATGTGGGATATTCCCGTCCAGGGACTGATCCCGTGCAGTCTGCAGTGGAAGCACAGAGTCTTAGTTGCTGGATCACCAGGGAAGTCCTAAATTTGAATATTAGATACACTTTTGGTTGGTTAATAAGTGTGGCTGTGCATCAGACACCATTTTCATCATTCTATCAAAATTATAACGCACAGGTTTTTTGTTTGGCACTAGAAGTAACTGACTCTCTTATTTCCAAAACTCTAGAATGAGCCACCTGAATATAGTTTTGGATGACAAACTTCCACTAGAAACTTCAGCTCTCTGAATTGAAGAAGACATATTTGTCCCTAGTTTAAAGTAAGTAAATATCTTCATTGCTTTTTGCGGTGGGGGAGGGGGCATGGATAATCTCAGGTTCACTGAGAAAGGGAAATGCACAAAAACAGCCTGTGTGTTGTGACTCAGTGCCTTAAATATTATCATCACCTCTTCTATTAACTTCTCTTTGCTTGCCAGTTTCCTCATTTGAAAGGACTTTCAAGTTAATGCTTTTGTAAGAAATGAAGAATAGTCACTGCCAGTACTATCCTTTTTTCTACAATTAGTATTTCTAATCACATTAGACATGTTTTCAGTATCTAGAGAGGAGGCCTGCTCCCTACAGCTATCATGAGCCATTAGCTTTAATTAAAATTTACAAGTCTAATGTTGTTACATCTGCTAAATGCATTAACTTCCATGTTAATTACCAAAATGTTAATGTTGCATTAAAATAATGTTCCCTTTTGACAGTTCATCTATAGTTTAATTATTTATTTTGTTGGGGAATATGTTCTAAAAACTGAAAAAAGAGTAGACTAGAAAGTCAAATTAGAAAAAAATGATACAGAGTAGCAAACCTTCTAAGAAGAAAACCCTACCGTTCAGGTAAAGATGGCCCCTATAGGTCAGGTAAGGATGGCTAAAGCACACTCATGTGTTTACCCTGAATTGAAAGGAATAGGTCTTCTTATCTTATATCTAACATATTTTTTTAGAATAGTGCTTCTCTTTTTTTGCAGCTAGTTTATAGTGAAAGCACTAATATTCATGCTCAATTCCTCAACTCCCAGGAGTTTACAAGGCTACACATTCGTTTATCCATATAAATCATTTAAAAAGAAAGCTTCAGTTTAAAAAATCAGCTTTCTATGTTTTATATCTAAATGTTTATTTTTTTCTTTAAGACAGATTTGTTTCAAGAAGCTAGCCAGCATACTTCTGAGCAAATAAAAATAACCCAGGGAAATTCTCAAAGATCTACATGGATCATTGCAGTGAGCTGCTCAGTATGAATATCATTAAGACAGCTCACATTTCACTGAAAGGGGTTCAACTGTAATTAAACTGATATTTAGTAGCAGCATCTTCTCGTCATGGGTGCACTTGCTGGTTTTATCATTTAAATATGTAAGTCTATGTACCTGAGATAATTTTGAAATGGGATGAACCCTGTAAAACTAAATCTTAGTCCAGTTTATAGGTCACAGAAACCTTGTCCGTGACTTTTATCTCTGCCCCTAGTGGCTGGAACAATGCCTAGTATATGGCAGACCCTTAGGAAATTTTGACAGTTGCTTGAATGCCTCTTTAGATTTTTGGGGGTGCTTATAGTTTGTACATAGCCCTTTCTTTATCCACTCATCTGTTGATGGACACTTAGGTTGTAAATCATGCTGCTATGAGCACTGGGGTGCTTATATCTACTCAGATTAGTGCTTTTGTTTTCTCTGACATAAATACCCAGAAGTGGAATTGCTGGATCATGTGGTAGCTCTATTTTTAATTTTTTGAGGAGCCTCCATACAATTTTCCATACTGGCTGCACCCAATTTACATTCCCGTCAAAATGGATGAGGCTTCTCTTGCTCCACATCCTCACCAAGATTTTTTGCTGTCTCTCTGATAACAACCATTCTGACAGGTGTGAGGTGATATTGTGTTTTTTATTTGCATTTCCCTGATGGTTAGAGACATTGAGCATCTTTTCTTGTGTCTGCTGGAACTCCATATAACTTGAAAATACATCTATTCACATCCTCTGACCATTTTTTAATCAGATTGCTTTCTTATACTGAGTTGTGTGAGCTCTTTTATATTTTCAATATTAAGCCCTTATCAAATATATTGTTTGCAAGTATCTTCTCTTACTCGGTAGGCAGGCTCTGAGTTTTGTTGATAATTTTCTTCTCTATGCAAAAGATTTTAGTTTAAAGTAGTCTCGTTTGTTTAATTTTGCACCTAACATAGGAGCTGAAGAAGGAAATGGCATCCCACTCCAGTACTCTTGCCTGGAAAATCCCATGGGTGGAGGAGCCTGGTAGCCTGCAGTCCCTGGGGTCTCGAAGAGTTGGACATGACTGAGCAACTTCACTTTCACTTTTCACTTTCATGCATTGGAGAAGGAAATGGCAACCCACTCCAGTGTTCTTGCCTGGAGAATCTCGGGGACAGAGGGGCCTGGTTGGCTGCCGTCTGTGGGGTCATACAGAGTCCGACACTACTGAAGTGACTTAGCAGCAGCAGCAGCAGCAACATAGGAACATCTATATAATATAAAGCAAATATTAACAGCCATGAAGGGAGAAATCGACAGGAATACAATACCAGTAGGAGACTTTTAGCTAAAAACTTCCTCAACTGGGTGAAGGAAACAGACATTCAAGTCTAAGATCTGTCTCCGTTGGCCAGGAACACAAAGCCAAATTGAGTATTTGTCTATTTATTTGGCTATATCGGGTCTTTGTCGAAGCACATGGTCTTTCCTAGTTGTGGCTTGAGTGCTTAGTTGCTCCATGGCAGATGGGATCTTAATTTCCTGACCAGGGATCGAACCCGCATCCCTTGAACTGCAAAGCTTAGCCACTGGAGAACCATGGAAGTCCTTGCTATCATTATTACTAATAAAAATCTAAGCTAAAGAGAGAGAAAAGAGAAATCTGAAGGTAGCACTTAAAGAGAAACAACGCAAAAGGAGAAGCCTCATTCAATAAAGAGCAGTTGTAGTGAGAACAATTGAGAAAATTACCTGGACAGACAGGAGATTTTAGTGAAAGAATGTGATCTCTGAGTCATTCGCTTAAATTGTGCGGTGGTTTCTGATGAAAATCAGGTTTCACACAGTGGACCTCAAAGTTGCTTTGCCTAAGAGTCATGTAGGAAGACTGTTAAAATGCATGATCCCAGGACCTTTTCTCCAAAAATGTTATTCTGTAGAACTAGGCAGTTGATCTTGGAATCTATTTTCATCAAGCCTCCTAGACCGTCCTGGTGCAGCCAGTCCCTGGACCACACTTTGAGAATTCTGGGCTAGACCATGCCTCTGGCCAGTTGGGGCAGAAGAGGAGGTGATTGGAGATGAGAAGACCAAGGAAGTGAGCTGACTCATTCAGATGATTGCTGACCTTACTCAGGATGGAGACCAGACAGGCTGGAGATAGGCTGGTGAGCCCGAGGGCAGAGTCATCACTGGATGGGGCAGTGTGGTGAGGGGTGGGGAGCAAAGGGCTCTTGGGGCCGGAGAGGACCTGGGGTGAGGGCAGGGGGTTCACCAGATGGCCTGAGTCTTACAGGAGCAGGAACGTTTCAAGAAGGTGAGAAAGCCAGGGTCTGGTGTTGGCCTTCAAAAGCAAGTTAGTCACTAAAGGAATGCGTAAGGGGATATTTCTAACACAACAAAATCAAAGGCTATCATTGAAGAAGGCTGCTGGGAAAGTCACGTACTAGGGAGAAACTGGTTTTGGTTGAAGAGTAGGATATGGGTTTTCCTGGTGGCTCAGATGGTAAAGAATCTGCCTGCCATGCAGGAAGCCCAGGGTTGATCCCTGGGTGGGGAAGATCCCCTGGAGAAGGGAATAGAAACCCACTCCAGTATTCTCGCTTAGAGAATCCCATGGACAGAGGAGCCTAGCGGGCTACAGTCCATAGGGTTGCAAAGAGTCGGACATGACTGAAGCGACTTAGTACACATGCACATAAACATATAACTCAATCATTTTGCTGTATAGAAGAAATTAGCACAACATTGTACATCAACTACACTTCAGTTAAAAAAAAAAAATTAGTCTAAAAGAGAGAGAACTACAGTGCATGGAGTTGAATGAGAGTTTTAGTAGAAAGAAATAGCTGAAACAAGAGAGGCTGACTATGTCAGAAGGGAAATGGATACAATAATCCAGATAAACAAAGGACCTGGTGGAATTCAGTGAGCAGCTGGAGGACTCAGCTGTGAGTTGGAGGAGGGAAGCTTCTTTCTCTAAGACCAGCGGGTGGGTGGGACTCAATGTACAGAAGTTTTGCAATGGAGGAGCATCAAGTTCAGGCATTGATGCACCCCCACCTCTGTCTTATCTGTGATTTAAGAAGGATGCCTGAACTCAGGGATTGAGAAAGAAGAGCTGTGGGTGAGGAATGGGACCATTTCCGCCGGACAACTGGAGAGTTTGGACGTGCAGACAAGTTGCAGGATGACAATCTTACATTTTAAAAGAGCATCATCCCCAATTTAATTTTCCCTACTATTAATGTCATTAGGACTGTCAGTGAATAAGACAGAACATAGACATCAGCTCAGGCAGTGGAAACTTGGGATACAATTATGCTAAAGCGTGGAGATATTTTTATTCACTTATCAACTAGCACAGGGGTTATTTTAGGGAGAAATCTTTGTTGGGAAAATTGACTTAAAAAATTCCCTTGGGATTTGGAGACTTGGCGTGTCCTCCACGTGGGTGGAACTGATCTACTGCATACAAGGACAGGAGCATTCCTTTGTTTCTTGTAAAGGTAGAAAGGAAATGACAAAAAATGCAAGGAAGACAGCAAGCTAAGGAAAGACTGCATTCTTTTTTGTGTGACCTTCAAATCTTGAGTGAAATTTCTAAACTTTTTAAATGGTTGGTTCAGGCAGGTTTGGTTTGTTTTCAGGCATGCTCATGAAGGGCTGTGTTTCCAAGCTGGGTTGATGCGTGCTGAATCGAGCTGGGTTGTGAACCAAGGATTCCAGAGCCGCCCAGGGCTGGAAGGTTCTGGGACTGCTCTGCAGGCTAACGTGAACTTCTCTCGGAGGGCACATTCACGGGCGAACACATGTACTTTTCTGGTCATCCTCTTACATTTATTAAAGTAATAGCAGAAAAGAGAAGTCATGTGGGTAAAATAAAATGTAAACCAGATTTCATTTACCATGGCAAATAACCATTTCGCTCATAGGAATTATTATTGGGACTCAACTCTATTGGCACAATGTCTCTATAATGTTCAGTTCTGTGTTTTTTCATTCAAACCCATGTGGCTGTTTCTTTCAGGGACTGGCTGTACACTGTCCAACAAGAGAATATTGGTTGTAATCGTTGAACATTCATCTACTGTACCAGACATGCCTTTCAGATGTGTGTCGCTTTGAGGCTACATATGACAAAATAGTAAATATATTGGTGTAAGATGGGAAGTGTTATGATCATCATTCCACGAACAATTTCGTTCATTTGAGAAAAATAATGCTGTCCCACTGGTGCCGTTTCCAGCTTTGGACTCCGGGAGGTCTAGGATATTATGCAAATTCTCTGTAGTGAAATTTCATCCTCCTAACAACCAGGGAAGGCTGTTGGCTTTATTGTTTCAGAGACGGGGCAGGTGACATGACCAGGGCCACACTTAGTCGTTCAGAATTCTCAACCCAGGTATTCTGCAAATAGGAGTGAGCTGAGAAATGTGGATTCCTGCAACCTTCCAGAATCAGCTCTTCGTTTTACACACACACACACACAAGCAGGGAACAGCTGCTACTATGTACCAAAAATTACCGTTTGTTACTGCCCTTTGCTTCCCTGCTGGCTCAGACGGTAAAGCGTCCGCCTGCAATGCAGGAGACCCGGGTTCGATCCCTGGGTCCGGAAGATCCCCTGGAGAAGGCAATGGCAACCCACTCCAGTACTCTTGCCTGGAAAATCCCGTGGACCGAGGATCCTGGTAGGCTACAGTTCATAGGGTCACAAAGAGTTGGACATGACTGAGTGACTTCACTTTCACTTTTGACGGGCTTCCCAGGTGGCTCAGTGGTAAAAAAAATAAAATAAAAAAATCCACCTGCCAATGCAGAAGTCATAGGAGACGCAAGTTCAATCCCTGAGTCAGGAAGATCCCCTGGAGAAGGCAATGGCAACCCACTCCAGTACTCTTGCTTGGAAAATCCATGGACAGAGGAGCCTGGTGGGCTACAGAGCCAGACACAACTGAGTGACCGAGCAGGCACGCACACACACTGTGCTTTGACAGGAAACTGTGAAAGGGGGTTAGAGTCTGGCTCTGAGTGCAGACGTGTCTGGTACCGCACTGCCTCTCCAAGAAAACCATGGGCTTGTTTCCTGATAAATGCACTTCTCAGGAAAGGACTTGAACTTTGTCCACATGCCCTTCCTATTTGTTTAGCTAGCCGTATGGTGTGCCAGTCACTTTCTGGGCCAAGATACTTCAAATCTCAATGGTGACAGAGAATCAGTGGGTACTGGCGGGAAAATACCAATGGATTTGTTTCCAAGTCCATTAGCATCTATCTAGTCAAAAAAGAGGCTCACTTATAACGCCTGACCTGACACTAAACCTTACAAATCACACGCGGCAGATGGTGACTATAGAATGCATGTCCACGTCCTTCCAAAATTCGTATGATGATAACTTGATGTCCAGTGAGATGGTAGGAATAGGGCCTTTGGGGGAGAGTGGTAGTGGATGGAGTCTTTGCACAATGATTAGGTCACGAGGGCAGAGCCCTTATCAGAGAAGCCTAAGGAAGGTCCTCTGTCTCTTCCTCCGCGTGAGGCTACAGACAAAAGATGACCAGCCAGTAGACAGGCCCTCACCAGACACTGAATCTGCCAGCAGCTTGATTTCGGACTTCTCAGCCTCCACAGCTATGAGAAATGTGCTTCTGTTGACCATGAGCTGCCCAGTCTGTGGCGTTTTGTTGGCAGCCTGGATTCAGTGAACACAAAGTCCTCCACGCCCGTGTGTTAGACCCTCCCACATGTCTGTCACTTCTCTTACCCACTGTGCTCACTCAGCCGTGGGCGACTCTGCCACCCCATGGACCGTAGCTCTCGGGCCCCTCTGTCCATGGACTTTTCCAGGCAAGAATACTGGAGGGGGTTGCTAGTTCCTCCTCCAGGGGATCTTCCTGACCCAGGGATCGAACCTCCCACGGTGGCAGGTGGATTCTTTACCAGGAGAACCACCTGGGAAGCGTCTCTCTTACCCAGAGGCGAGTCTCCTTCCCTAACTCCTGCATCTGGGCTCCATTTGTGACTTGCTAAGACCAGTAGAATGCGCCCCTGCGGTGCTGCCAAATTCCGGAGCCCAGGTCTTCAAAGGCCTCATCATGTCCATCCTGAGTCTCTTGGAGGGCTCCCCTAGGCCACCACGGCCTAGAGAACTCCAAGTCGGGGAAGGACTTGGAAAAAGGGTGCGGACTGTGCCAGCCGAGAACAGAAAACAGATGGAACCAAGTGAAGGAGCCCAGGTGAGCCCAGCTAACCCACAGAATTGTGAGCAAGCATTGTCACTGCTTTAAGCCACTGTGTCTGGGGGAGGTATTTGTGACACAGCAGTAGATAACCGAGAACTCTAGGCAGATGCCAGGGTATGTGTAAAGCTGCCCGTTATTTTCTCGGTATTATACTTGGAAGACATAAATAAATCAATGACATTTTTAGATTCTTTCTACCTCTCCTTGGGTTCTTAGATTTACTAGCCTTTTCTGAGAGCCACTTTCAGAGGTGCAAATATTTTGCTTTTGGCAACTGTTCACTTATGCATTCTTTTTCCAAATGAGGAAAAAATATAGAGGACTTAGAATTGTGCTTGTTGGTAACGAAAAGCTATTGGGAAGATGCACATAACTTCTGAAGGCCACGGAATGAATTCATCCCACTATCTTTTCTGTTTTTATGTTGCCTCATCTCTTCTTCCAGGAGAAAGGGTGCAAATAATAATGGATTCATTTTCCTTTAGATACATTTAAGCTCATTTTAGAATCATTTTACTTTACATGTCTTTAATGCAGAAGAATATTTAAAGAATAATTTTCAAGAACAGAATAAGATAAAGCAAGTTTTTAGGGAAATATTTTTTTTCTAAGTGTATAGCTGAAGGCAGCCTTATTCCTGGGTTTTGTTAAGTTTCATAGGTTTAATTGCCTGGAGCAGGTCTTCTAAAGTTAAGTTTACTAAAATATGGACCTTTGGGACCATATTTTCTGGAAACAAATGCTTTTCAAACATCTCATTTTATAATTTAGTTGTATCCGGGCTCTGCAGAATGAGAATATTTTAAGAATTAAGCCATTGATCTGAAAATAAACTGATATCAAATATACAATTCCTGCAAGTCCCCCAAATTAAGGTAATTTTTTGCGCATTTAAATGTTAAGACCATTCCTAACTTCCCCCAACCCCCACCTCATGAGCCTTTTAGCTCTTAAAAACTGTCTGGAAACCAAACTGTACTTTAAAAATTATTTTTATGGGGGAAAAATGAAAACACATTTCACTTTTCTTTCTGTGAGATGGGGCAGCTTCGCACGGCTCCTGTGGTTTGCCAGAGACCAGGAATGGACTGGTCACACACCAAGTGCCAAGAATCAGACAACCTTTGTTTTCTAACCCAGGATTCCTCTTCAAAAGGATCAAAACGCCTGTTCCAACGGCAACTCCAGTTTAACTCTGCTGCACTTTTTTTTTTTTAATCCCACGTGGGTTTCATTTTAACTCTTTCCGAGCAATCCCAGACCTGTTTCTCTCATCAAGAACAGGGTGGGAGCAGGGGTGGCGGGTCCTTGTCAGAATAAATTACAATTTTTGGCAAGCATCTGTGTCTCTTACCCACTTAGGAACTAGAATATTGCCTTGTAAAGCAGTGCAGCCTCCTATTATAACTTAATTATGAGGCCAAAATAAGGACACCGTTTTATAGGCGCTTTTAAAGTATATACATAAGATTTCCATCTTGGAACAAATCAAAAGAGATTAAATTTTTCCTAGCCACCCGTGGGCTGGTTCTGATGACACCAGCTCAGCAGACTGGTCTGGGACGCCAATTTTGAGGTCCCAGGGGAAGTCACACTGCACGCTTTCGTTGTCTACTTTCTCCTCCCATGAATGAAAGGTTCACTCAGCTCATGCCTGAGCCAGGAAACTGCAGTTACCTCTTACGACGCCACTGCATCTGAGTCCCTGGTGAGGGGTTCTTGATGATTAATCCCTGATGCTGGAGGAAATACATGGCTGCCCAGCCAGGCGAGGCCCTTCTCGAACTCCCTCCAAACCCTTCTCTCACGACACACAGGTAGGCTGTCTCTCACCTGCTCCTGGGGTCACCTGGAATCTGGCCCCTACCACAGTCTCTTCCCCGAACTGTGCTGTACTGCGCTGGAAAATGGAGCAGACTGTACAAGCCCGAAGAAATGACATTTGGGCGAGAACAAGGGCTGCTTGACACATGTCTGCCGGTCAAGAAGGGATCCTCCACTCCATCATGGATCTCAGCGATGATTTCTTCAGGATCAGTCGTCTTCTGGGAGAACTGGCTGATGCCAGCAGAACTCAAGCGGGAAGGATATGAACCAGAAAATGTATTTCATATTTTAAAACAGTAAATCTTGATTGGCCTGCCAATAGGTGTTGAGTACATTTTTTCCCCCCTTAAAGACATTTATTGAGGAGACAGAACATCTAAATGGCTTGGTGTGAATAAGGGGATCCTGGATGAGGGCTGGATCGGTGGAATGTGGGCGGGCTCCATTGCTAAGTTGTTTCTGACCCCTTGCGACCCCATGGACTGTAGCCCACCAGGCTCCTCTGTCCAAGGGGTTTCCCAGGCAAGAAGACTGGAGTGGGTTGCCATTTCCTCTTCCAGGAGATCTTCCTGAACCAGGGATCGAACCTGGGTCTCATGCCTTGCAGGTGGATTCTTTACCGTCTGAACCCTTGGGGCAGCCCTCCATAGAATGGGCCTCTCTAATCAGCTGCTCCATCTCTCAGGCCCTGCCACCAGGAGGCCTAATCAGTCCAGACCAGATCCTGCCCAGGACTTTACCCAAGCCGCCTTCCCAAGGATAGGATCACACCAAGAGCTAACTCATGAAATGCGCTCCAAACAAGACCATGTCTCGTCATCTACTACAGAGAGCAATAGCAGGTTTTTTGCACTTATGTTTGCTGTCAAGTTATTTGAAACTGGTGGGGAGGGGCAAGGTGAACTTAAAACTGAACTTCGGGTAAGAATTTTACATTTAATTTGTAATTAACCCTATTCTTTTATCAGAGTGCTTATATCAAACTTTCTTAGCTATTTCTATACACACATATTTCTACATATATGTGTACATTGTATACATATGTGTAAACATTCAGCAAAATGTCTGGAGAATGCTCATCAGTTGAGGTTAGAACTGTAGTCAAGAAAGACCAGCTTTTTGGGAAGTAGGTTCAGAATCTTGTAGTAATCTATGATGGAAGAGAATCTGAAAATCTTTGCTATATACCTGGAACTAACACAACACGGCAAAATTGTGAATCAGCCATATTTCAATAAAAATATTTTTTAAAGAGAGTGTCCTGGAGCCTCATGGTCAGAAACAAGGACCATATTGTTTTATTAAAGTGCCCTGTCTAGAGCTTCAGACTGAAGCCAGCTCTTCCAAATGACCCATTGGCAAACACCACAGGATTTCACTCCGGCGGGGGCCCCGGAGGTGACAACTCACAGACCGAACTGGACGTCGGCACCAGGGGCAGAGGGCGGGGGTGGGGCAGACGTTCACGGTTGCGGCACTTTGGTTTTACAAGATGAAAATTTCTGGGGATGGTGGTGATGGCTCCACAAGGTAGTGAATGTACCTGAGGCCGTAAAGAGGATGTGATGTGAGTTTCATTTCACTTAAATTCTTAAAATGAAAAAGTAGACGAAGAACTCTGCCTATTCCTGTTTGAGACCCACTCAGAATGCCCGAGACCCACTCAGAATGCCCAAGACCCTGGTTTCGGCATAAACATGTTGTATTTGACCCTCTACACCTTAGCACCAGGCACAGGCTCTGGTTGACAATGAGAATCATCATTGGTCAGGGGGTGCCCACTGGGAGGTTCTCCAACGTCACTGATCAGACTCAGTCCACCCAGGCCACTCTGGCTGGCCTCGTGAGGAATAACAGAGCCAGACAGGAACTCATGTGCTCGACCTCCACGCTCTGCGTCGCCTCTTCCACGATTGCATTTTGTTTTTCCATTCACCCAGCATTTATGCCATTCTTTGGAAACCAAGGTTAGTCTTGCCTTCTCTCTTCTTAAAAAAAATGTAATTCCATTTCTGTGTGTGTGTGCCAGAACCCAAGACCACTTAGAAATTCGCCGTCTTCAACTCCCATTTTTTACAGAGTAATGGCACTTTGCAATAAGTGACATGCAGAGTGGATGTTTCCACGTGGCGACCACGTGAGACCCAAAGTCACGTGGCACAAGAAGCAGAAAGCTCCAGGCCACAGCGAGGAAAGCAAGGTGTGTCTAATTTTGCATCTGTTTCTCCATCTCTCTCTGATTCTGGGCTATTTAACTGCTCTGCATCCCTTTTTGTAATCTTTACATTTGTAATCTTTACACTGTGTAGGTGGTTATCATCAAAAAGATACAATTTTCAGCTCACATATCAATGCCATAGACTTCTGGTTGACAAAGGGCATTGCACCAAAATGCCTAAAGCAAAAGCTCTTCAACTATGGGAGAAATGGACAAAAGTGTAATTTTAATAGTAAAGCTACCCCGCATGGAGTGGGAGCTGGCTAACTGCAGTGGGGACAGGGGTTATTTCAGATGTTCTCCAGGATTCTTCCCCTCAGGGGAGCCGTCTCTCTGATTATGAGGTCAGTGATGCTCTGTCGGCACGTAACAAGCCCATCTACCGTGGCATGTCCAGTGCCACGGAAAGTGCAAGGCAGAACTCCCAGACTCAGCTTGATTCAACACTCCTCTTAGACAACGCCATGCCCTCAGCAGCAGCATCTGGGACTTCAGACGGTTTTACAGGTTTGATTGCTGATGAGTAGACTTCATGGGTTTGAAGCACTGAACATATTTTCTTCTCATCTTTCCAGAGGTGTTGTTTGTATGCTTGACTTAGCCTAAACTCATCACGGGTGTTTTCTTTATTATCTTTCTTTTAGTATCTATTTCCTTGCCATTTGCAGTGTTTTGAACTGCCTCCTACTTCCTGGAATCACTGAGCTTAAACCTAGATTGAAAGTTATAGCAAAAGTTCAAACAGTTTGGAAATGTGGTTAAGCGGTGCTGTGTGCCTGCACTTTTAGCCAAAGTGCTAAAATTGTCAGTGAATCAGAAAGGAGAAGACAGAGCATTTGCCCAAAGCAGCATTTCACCAACATGAATAATTTTTCAGAGCTTAGGAGGCTGTTAAACCTTGTCTTTGTACATATTTCTAAGCTCCACTGAGATCTTGCACTGAATTCACAGATGTTTATAATATCTTGATGAGTCAAGCAATGTTCAGTTTTAGCGTCAAACTGTAAGGCCCCTTCAGCTCAGATTTTTTAAATTTTATTATCTTTACTAACAGGTCTGGCAGGCAGCTTTAAGACCATAATGTGGAACAGGGTTAGACAGATGGTTGAACTAGTGGCTTATGACCTAAGTCTCAAGATTTAGGCATGTGCTAAATATAATTACTTAAAGAATACATTCACAATTTTTTATTTAAGTTTTTATTTAAACAAACAGTGACTGAGTCACCAGTCTCCTCCAGTGCCTGCCAATGTGGACCCCTGGACTCACATGGAAAAGTCTTAAACAGGCTCCACGTTTGTGCAGCTAGTTTAGTTCATAGTTTTTATACTGTAAAATTTCTTATTTCACCTCTCATGGACTAGTGCCACTGTTCTTAGACTCTGAAATCCTAGGGACAACCATCAGACAATGCATCCAGGATTATTTCAGCGTGATCAGGAAACTCAAGGCTTTTCTGAAGTTCTGATTCTCAGTACCTCCTTTGAAGATGAAGAGTCAGGACCAAGACTTCCCCTTACCCACCCGAGGATACAAAGAGACCCCAGCTCCCTTTGTAATTCAGGGAACCACCCTTTGGATGGTCCCCCACATCTCAGAGAGAAAAGAGAGGATGGTCATTTGCCTGTGTCATCCTGAGACATTCAGGTGGTTACCTTAGAAAAGATGCCAGAGAGTGTCTTCAACCAGAAAGGACAGAGGATAGAAAACAGAAATTGTACAGTGACTCCATATCCTTGGTTACAATGACAAGAGCAACAATTAGTAACTAATGTGATTCCCAAATGGACATTTTCAGAATCCTTTTGTTTCTTGAAGTTTTGTGGGGACCATTGGGACACCTTACTTATTTAACTTATATGCAGAGTACATCATGCAAAATGCTGGGCTGGATGAAGCACAAGTTGGAATCAAGATTGCCAGGAGAAATACTAATGACCTCAGATATGCAGTTGACACCACCCTAGTGACAGAAAGCGAATAGGGACTAAAGAGCCTCTTGATGTACGTGAAAGAGGAGAGTGAAAAATCTGGCTCAAAATTCAACATTTAAAAATCGAAGATCATAGCATCTGGTCCCATCACTTCATGGTAAATAGATGGGAAAACAATGGAAACAGTGAAAGACTTTATTTTCTTGGGCTCCAAAACCATTGCAGATGGTGACTGCAGCCATGAAATTAAAAGATGCTTGCTCCTTGGAAGAAAAGCTATGACCAACCTAGACAGAATATTAAAAAGCAGAGACATTACTTTGCCGACAAAGGTCTGTCTAGTCAAAGCTATGGTTTTTCCAGTAGTCATGTATGGGTGTGAGAATTGGACTATAAGGAAAGCTGAGTGCTGAAGAATTGATGCTTTTGAACTGTGGTGTTGGAGAAGACTCTTGAGAGTCCCTGGGACTGCAAGGAGATCCAACCAGTCCATCCTAAAGGAGATCAGTCCTGGGTGTTCATTGGAAGGACTGACGCTGACGCTGAAGCGCCAGTACTTTGGCCACCTGATATGAAGAACTGATTCATTGGAAAAGACTCTGATGCTGGGAAAGATGGAAGGTGAGAGAAGGGGACGACAGAGGATGAGACGGTTGGATGGTATCATCAACTCCATGGACATGAGTTTGAGTAAACTCTGGGAGTTGGTGATGGACAGGGAAGCCTGGTGTGCTGCAGTCCATGGGGTTGCAGAGTCAGACACGACTGAGTAACTGAACCGAGTTGATTGGAACAGAAGTTATACCTAGTACCCGTCTGACTTTTTTTTTTTTAACTACATCTTTTAAAGCCCTTTACAGAACTTATAAAAAAGAAAGAATACAACAAAGCACTCCCCTGGTGGCCCAGTGGTAGAGGATCAGCCTGCCAGTGCAGAGACAGGGGTTCGATCCCTGATCGGGGAAGATCCCCCATGCCAAGGGAGAGCTAAGCCCGTGAGCCACAACTACTGAGCCTGCGCTCTAGAGTCTGGGCACAGCAATTACTGGGCCCACGTGCCTCAACTACTGAGGCCACATTCCGAAACAAGAGAAGCCCCTGTGATGAGAAATCCACGCACCGCACCTAGAGGGCACCCCAGATAACAATGGAGACACAGCATCGCCAAATAAATAAATAACTAGATTTTTTTTAAAAAAGGACGAATACAACAAAAAGCTGGTGAGTGGTCTTGAAATCATGAAATCATATCTTTATTTGAACTATGCTTAGCTTTCCTGGCATGTTTAGGGCTGAACAGTTTGAGGGAATTTAGTACAAATAACCTGGTCTGAAAAAGGATCTGAACCTCAACCAAACATTGTGGGGGGGACTGAAATTTTTTTTTTTTTATCAGATCCTGAACTCATTTCAGTAGCCCTGGCTAGATCTCTGAGGTTACACCTCCATGCTACATAGAGAAAACGGGCCAGAATTTTCTCATATAATTACAACCAAATCTGCAGCCTCCATTGGTCCCTATCAAGTTGCCACGGGGTTATAGTTAAACATTTCATGCCATGAAGGGCCACTGTCAATCTTGTAGTCAGAAAACAGAAGAAAATACAAAATACCACAATCCATTCCTTCCTTGAATGTCTTGTGATCTAAATACAAGCCCCGATAACTTTTGTTCAAAATAATCAGGACACAAATAGTCTTGAGTCCAATTAGAGTTGCTCAGCAGATTTAATACACAATTAAACTATATTCTACATGTGTCTCCATTTTATTTTCTTTGTTTTATTAATTTTTAAAATAAATCAGTGGAAGAAAATTCTTGAGTAGTTTTTTCTGTTGTTACGGGGAGGCCTGGTGTGCTGCAGTCCACAGGGTCACAAAGAGCTGGGCACAACTTGGTGACCAAACAATTTTTTTCTGAAGGCAGGATATAGGTCAATTTGGGTAAAATCACAGTGGGGGCTTCCCAGGCAGAAGTGAAGTGAAGTGAAAGCCACTCAGTAGTGTCCGACTCTGCAAATTCCCCAGGTCAGAATACCGGCGTGGGTAGCTTTTCCCTTCTCCAGGGGATCTTCCCAACCCAGGGATTGAACCCAGTTCTCCCACATTGCAGGTGGATTCATTACCAGCTGAGCCACCAGGGAAGCCCAAGAATACTGGAGTGGGTAGACTATGTGAGAGTGAAGAGCCTCTCCAGAGGATCTTCCCAACCCAGGAATCAAACCAGGGTCTCCTGCATTGC
This sequence comes from Hydropotes inermis, assembly GCA_020226075.1. Lineage (NCBI taxonomy): Eukaryota > Metazoa > Chordata > Mammalia > Artiodactyla > Cervidae > Hydropotes > Hydropotes inermis. The sequence goes on along the minus strand of CM035280.1, from coordinate 65,997,613 downwards.
AGGTGATTCTTCACCAACCGAACTATCAAGTAAGCCTCCCAGGTGGCGCTAATGGTAAAGAACCCGCCTGACGCAGGAGACATGAGAGACGTGGGTAGATCCCTGTGTCGGGGAAGATCCCCTGGAGAAGAGTATGGCCACCCACTCCAGCATTCTTGCCTGGAAAATTCCACAGACGGAGGAGCCTGGCTGGCTACAGTCCATGGGGTCAAAAAGAGTCAGACATGACTGAGCAAATAACACACAGACACACAATAATCTGAAGGGAAATCATTTAGAAATGCCATGTGATGACTAATAGCAATAATTATATTTGGCCTTATCCTAACTTATCAAATCCTCATTCTCCTAACATTTTATTTGAAATAAGAGCTAATAGAGTATTATTAGCTGCTTGTCCATATCAACAATGAACTGTTAAGTTACAAATTAGACCTGCTTGGTAGAACTCTTAAGCCTCAACCTTTAAACTCACATAATCTGATTTCTATGGTCAGTAAAGATGAATAATTCATCTTATATGCCTCAAATGTAAAAAATTAGTTAACATATCACCTGCTCTTCTGATTATGCATTCTTCTAGGACTGCCAGTAATTTTGATTTACTGGCAGAGTAATTTTGATTTACTGACAGAGAGCATATGTTTTGTTTTCGTGACATTTAGCAAGAACATGCCATTAATCAGCCTTTTGTTTTTCCCAAATCTGAAAATTCATTCCAAAAGAGTTTCATAGAAACTCTTAATGACTGAAAATCATGGTTCTGCTGCTACATAAGGTTCAGAATAATAAACACTATACTTAGGGGGATTAATTATTAAATCCAGCTAGGAAGCATAGCTTTCCTAAGGCAAATAATAATAATCATTACACATAACAATGTGTAACATCTATGATGGGTACCAAAGTTGGCAGTGTGTTAATGCACATCAGAATTGTAAAGGAGATGCTATACATTATAAGAAAATAATTCTGAGAATTTCTCCAAGAGAAGTAACTACTGGTCAGTGAGCATAACATAAGCATGAAACATTTAGAGCTAGCAATCTGTGTATCCTTCATGATCTATCTTAAATGACTCAGCATAGAAAGTCAGATGAGTTAAATGGCTGTTCCAACCCTAAAATGCATTCCTACCCCTTGTAGGTGGGTATGGCAAGGATGGGATGAGATAATACAGTAATACAGGCTTGGGGGTTAGACACTGTTGAGCTTAAATTCTGGCTTAAGGTGCAGCTACCTATGAGGTTTGTGATCTTGGGCCAATTACTTTCTCTTAGTCTCCTTATTGACATGGTGAGGGAAATAACACCTATTTTAGGTTGACAACTAGGAAAAGCCTCCTAGGAGGTGATATTTTTTGCCAAGTCCTGCGTGATATAAAGGGTTGGCATTTCTAAGAGGTACACAAAATCTCAAGCTCATAAAGGAAAAAATAATAATAATTTCTTTATACACGCTGGAAAACCATAACCTGTTTTGCAGGGAAAATAAGAGACCCAGAGATAAATTCTTTAATTCAGAGCTCACATAAAGCAGTAAGAAAGAGAGGAATCCAATGAATTTACAATGGGGTATAAAAAAGCCATTTAGGAAAACATAACTACGGTCAGTGAGCAGAAGGAAAAAATGTCCAACTTCTCTCTTAATATCAAATAATGTCAACTAAAAATCTAGGAGATATGATTTTTCACTTTTCAGAAATTTAAAAACAACAAACAAGTGCTGTCCAGTTCCAGAGGTGTGTCCAGCTGCTCAGCGGTACCCAGCTCTCTGCAAACCCCTGGACTGAAGTCCGCCAGGCTCCTCTGTCCACGAGAGTTTTCGGGCAAGAATCCTGGAGCAGGTTGTCATTTCCTCCTCCAGAGGCTCGTCCCAGCCCAGGGCTGGAACCCGTGTCTCCTGCCTCTCCTGCAGGAGGATTCCTTATCCTTGAGCCACCGGGGACACCCCCATGACCATACAGGGGTCAGCTATAGTACGGACCTGTGTAAATCTGTACTTCTGCCTGTGTTTCAAATTAAGTTTCACTGGAACACGGGCTTCCCTGGTGGCTCAGACATAAAGAATCTGCCTGCAATACAGGAGACGCGGGTGCCATCCCTGGGTCGGGAAGATCCTCTGGAGAAGGACGTGGTTACCCACTCCGGGATTCTTGCCTGGAGAATCCCATGGGCAGAGGAGTGTGGCAGGCCACAGTCCATGAGGGTCACAAGAAGCTGGACACGATTGAAGCGACCTAGCACACACACATGCATGGCTGTTTTTGCACTGTGAATGCAGAGGTGACTGGTTGCAGCGCAGACTGTATGACCGCAAACTTAGAATCCTCACCAGCTTGGCTCTCTACAGGAAAAACATTGCTAACTCCTCATACACAGGGAAGCTACTCAATTTTATATATTAACTGATAAACAACTTCCTTACCGAATTTTCTCAATTTTTAAAAATGATTTTTCCCTTTCCTTGGGTTTTCTAGGTTAAAAAAATCATATCACATGCAAGCAATGATACTATTGCCTCTTCTTTCCTTTATTTAACATTTCTGTTCTTTCTCTGTTCTAACTGCATTGGATTGAATTTCCAGAGAACTGCCAAATAATTCTGGTGGTAGCAGGCATCTTGGCTTTAATAGAGATTTCTTCTAAAACTTCATTGAAAATTGTGACTCTGGATTTTAGCTTGAGATAGGTAAATATTTTTACCATGGCAAGGAAATATCAATCCATTCTTATTTTAAGAAGTTTTTATACCAATCAGGCTTGGCCACTCACCTTTATCAAAGAAAGTTTCAATACTTATGATCTTAAAAATCTCAACCCATTCCTAAAGCACAATGGGGCTTCCCTGGTGGTTCAGACAGTCAAGAATCTGCTTGCAGTACCAGAGACCTGGGTTCCATTCCTGGGTTGGGAAGATTCCCTGGAGAAAGGCATGGCAACCCACTCCAGTATTCTCGCTTGGGAAATCCCATGGACAAAGGAACCTTGTGGGCTACACTCCATTCCGGCTGTAGGCAGCAGCCTCTCCGTGGCCACCCCTGCCCCGTCGGACACAGATCTGGGGACTGAAGAACACAAGGCATCGGCTCCTTGAGATTTATAAGCCCCGCCCCCAGCCTTCTCCTTCCTGCATTTGTTAGGGCTGTTGATCCCTAACAAATATCTTACATCCCCAAGCCCCATCTCTGCACAGGCAGCCAGAGACCCCAACCTGCTCATCGCAGGGAGTTACTGAAGGGCTGCCTCTGAAGCCGTTGCCCCCCACCCGCAGCCCACATCACTGTGTCTCTGAATTCTTCTCTGCTCTCCCGCACACTGTGATCAGCCCCACACACTGCTTCCCCCTCTCCTAGACCACGTCGTGTCCTGCAGGCTCCCGCCCCAAGACCTTGCACTCGTGGCCCCCTCTGTCGGGACCCCTCCTTGTCCAGCCATCCCTGGACTCCAGCCCTTAGCTCATTCAGGCTGCGGCTCAGCTGCCTCCCCATCTTCTGCTGGCTGGATGTCACCCCTCCCACTCAACCCGGCTCATCATTCATTCTCTCTCAGTTCAGTTCAGTCGCTCAGTCGTGTCCGACTCTTTGCGACCCCATCGACCGCAGCACGCCAGGCCTCCCTGTCCATCACCAACTCCCGGAGTTTACTCAAACTCATGCCCATTGAGTCAGTGATGCCATCCAACCATGTCATTCTCTGTCGTCCCCTTCTCCTCCCACCCTCAACCTTTCCCAGCATCAGGGTCTTTTCCAATGAGTCAGTTCTTCGCATCAGGTGGCCAAAGGATTGAAGCTTTAGCTTCAGCATCATTCTGTTTACACTGTTTCTTTCTTCAGAGTGGATCACAAGCTGACATGACTACTTTGACTGATTGACTGATTACTCCTCTCCCCAGCTTTTATGAAAGCAGCACTTTGCTATTTGATTCACTGAAACAGTCCCTGGGACAGAGTAAGTGCTCAATATGTAGTATCTGTGGAAGGCATAAGCAATTTCCTAAAAATAAAATCTCATACTACAGGGTCAATCACATCTGACGCAAATTGCTATAAAAAACTGAATGTAAAAGAGGGTTGCAAGCAATCTTTTTTTGCTCTTGACATAGAATAGCATACTCACTTGGAGGTGTTTTCTTCATTTATTTTACTGACTCTAATTTTCAGAGACCTAAAATTGGGGTTTAAATTTTTCTACAATTATCTTTTTCCTACAAATAATGAGGAGGTAGTAAACTCCAAAGCCTTCAAATATGATTGTAAAGCTCAAGAATAGAAATAATTCTCTTGTTATATAAATACTTCTATTTTTAAAATAATTTTCATTAAGTCAATAGAATGTGATTGCATTCTTTCAGGAAAAAACTAAAGGTTAATGATAAACCCAAAGTGTACTTTGACTTTTACCTCCAGGATCAGTCCCCTTTCTCTCACCCAGGCAATAAACATCATTAGCAGTTTAGTATAGATTCATCTAGACCTCTTCCTGTGGACTACTTGCATATATAGTTAAATGATATTTATTTATGTGTACTGGTTCACTTCATAAGTGTATTAACTTGTTTAATCCTTACAGACGCCATACCTAGGAGGCATTATTTATTAAATAACAATAAAATATTCTATATCCTATAGGGTTATTTTTTTAAGTTAATTAACACATTTTTATTGGAGTATCGTTGCTTTCCAGTGTTGTGTTGGTTTCTGCTATATGACAAAGTGAATCCGCTATAAATAAATATAGTCCCCTCCCTGTGGAGCCTCCCACCTGACCCCCTCCCGCCCTCGAGGTCAGCACAGCGCCAAGCTGAGTCCTTGTGCTTGGCAGCAGCCTGCCTCTAGCTGTTTTACAAACGGTAGTATGCACGTGGCAATCCCAATCTCCCAGTTCACGCCCAAACCCCCACCTCATGTTCACATGGCCCTTCTCCACGTCTCCCCTCTATTCCTGCCCTGCGAATAGTTTCATCTGCAACATTTTCCTAGATTATACCATTTGATGCAGGAATTCCACTACTGAACATATACCCTGAGAAAATCATAATTCAAAAATATTCATGCATCCCAGCACTCACTGCAGCACTCTGTACAGTAGCCAGGACATGGAACCACCTACACATCCATCAACAGACAAAGGAGATGTGGTACATATATACAATGGGATATTACTCGGCTGTTAAAAGGAACACAATTGGGTCATTTGAAGAGATGTGAATGATCACAGGGTTATTTTAATGATTAAGAATTCATGTGAGTGGGAACACTCAGCAGTGTGCTTGCTACAGTGTAAACACCTCTTAAGTGTGAGGGGTGATTAGCCATCAGGGACATCTCTATTCTACATTACATATTTTTAATATGAAAGCACTCATCATCACTGACATGGTACCTATATTCAATTCTTGAGATGAAAAGGGTTTTTAAGATATCCTAAGGAATTGTCATATGTCACAGAAACTTCAGCTTCTAGTAGTTCTACTGTTAGTGGCTTATAGTTTTCATTTAAAAATATAGCCATTTAATCTCACTATAGTTAAAAAATAGCTTTGTGGTTTCAATGTAAATCATCCTTATTAAATACAGTAAAATACTGCTAATATTTCACGAACTTTTATTACAGGATTATTTATTGGAAATAACCAAATATCTAACAATAAGGAAACTGGTAAATAAATTGTGATGTATCCATATCATGAAATATCTTGTCACTATTCCAGTGATAGTTACAATCATTTTTAATGATAAGGGAAAAGGCTGAACTACTATGAAGCTTAAAAAACAATCTGTAATGATTTTGTATTTAAAAGAAGAACAAGACATGTGCTCCATTTGTAGACAGTGATGAGTGTAGAAACCACAAACCTTGTTCTCTGGGGAAAAACATACAAGATTCAACTTTGTAAAAAAAAAAAAGTTATGGATTAAGACATAAAAAGAAATAACCCAATATGCCAGCAGTGGTTATCACTTCCTGAAAAAAAAAAATGAAAGTTGATTTTAAATTTGTTTACCATACACTTGTTCTTATAATCAGAAAAAAAATACTCTTTTTCATTGGTTTCCTAGTGACCCCTAACTCAATGGTACATAATATAATTTGAATCTCCTGAACTTTATGGTAGTGGGACTTGTGGACTTCAGAAAAGGTGCTCAGTAAGGCAAATGCCAAGTTGCTGAATATAAATTATCACTTGGGTAAGAGGTCTAGAACTTGATACTTATAAACTGTACAATTAGAAGCATTTAATAGCGACTATGGTATCCGAAATTATTTTTTAAACCAGCCTCATAACTAATTATATTTCATATTTATACTCTGAATTATCTTAAATAAAAGTCTGCTATTTTATTCCAAGTAGCCTCTCATATCAGCCACACTGATAGACTGAAGAGAACTGAAAAGGTAAACGGGTGTGCCACTCAGCTCGAAGCCTGCTGTCTCTTCTTTAAAGAGAGATCATCAACTGGATGGAACTCTGCCTCCTGAGTGGCCTCACCCTCCTGTGAGCTGGCTCCTCAGGTAAATAGCCCGTGGAGGTTACCTGTGAGACGACTTTCTCCTCTGCTTTTTCCTTCTGCAAAAGGGTCCAGATCTCCCCACCCCTCTTCTTCGCAACTGCTTATGGCTCAAGATGAAGCAAGAAATGTAGCTAACAGAAAATACATATAATAGAAAAAAAGTGTACAAGGATATATAAACACAGACTATCTATGGTCACTAAAACTACCAGTAAGAAATCTTGGTGTTGTTTACTAAACGTCCCTCCCCTCCCAGAGGGTCCTGTGAAAGGAGGCAATTCCCCTTTGCCCCACCTTCCCCTCACCACAAGTCTTGGCTTAACCTGCTCTTTCTAGGCTGTCAGAGCATCTGTATCCCCTAAGGGTTATTACCCACCATGTAGAAAGCAGTTGCTGTGAGCGTGTGTGCGCTCAGTCGAATCTGACTCTGCAACCTCATGGACCGTAGACCACCAGGCTCCTCTGTCCATGGGACTTTCTTCAGGCAAGAATACTGGAGTGGATTGCCATAAGAGTTAAGGGCCATTACAGGGGGAAAAAAGAAGAAAAGGAAAGAGAGAAAGAAAACTTCCAATCCTCCTGCAGGGACTGCCAAGTTTTGTCAAAGCCTTTTCCCACCTCATCACTTCTCTTCAAGATCTCCAAGGAAAGAAAAGAATTCTTCTAATAGTTGGGGCAAGTTTCAAACCCTGGCTAGGTCTCCCCCTAGTGACAAAGTCAATCCATTTCTTCTGAGATAGATTCTTTTTGCTTTCAAATTCAGTTATTCCATAAATTGCCAGAGGAAAATACCTTCTGGGGTGGGAAACCTAGATAAATTCATTATAAAAGAGCCATGGAATGCATATGGACAGTATTAATGGCAATCCTGATTACACAGAAAATTGATATCACAATTTTAACTTTGGGGCATAAGTCATAACAAATCAAGAACATAACTGAAAAGATCACCAAGTTACGGGCAGGCAGTTACGTGGATGAAGTAATAAATGCCATAAGAGCAAAACTCTAAAATTAGTTCTCCCAACCCCACTGCAATATTATTACTCCTGTTGTATTTTTTCTTTGCATCACTTACCTGTGACGGTTTAAGAAACAGAGGCCCCAAGAGGTGGATGTGTGTGAGACAGCGTAGCCGCGTGTGGGCTTAGGGTCCAGCTCTTTGCCTGTCCAACTCTTTGCGACCCCCTGGACTGTAGCCCCCAGGCTCCTCTGTCCACGGGATTCTCCAGGCAAGCATCCTGGAGTGGGTTGCCGTGCCCTCCTCCAGGGGATCTTCCTGACCCCGGGATCGGACCCAGGTCTCCTGCCTGCAGGCAGATTCTTTACCACCGAGCTGCCAGGGCAGCCCCAGGAAAAGGCAGTCGGGGTGTGGGTTCCGCCTCACTCCGGACTCTGGGCCCCACACTGCAGTGTGAACCTGACCTCCCCCCTCCCAGCCCCCCGGCCGCCGCCCTTGCCGTCCCACTCCAGCTCGGAAGCTGGACCCAGGCTTCCTGTTTCTGTGCATTTCTTACTCTAATAACTCCTGCTCTTCCTTTAAGCTCATCGCCATCCTTGCTTCTCGGAGCCCATGTTCACTTGGCCCTCAGGTTCTCATTCTCTAGAGCGCCAGACTACCAGAGAGCTCCCATCACGGTTCTAATCGAGTCAAAAGGCACCTAGCTGGATGTCGCCTGCCTCCACCCCCGCCTCCCACACCCCTCAACTTAAGTTCCATACAGAGAAGGACCATGCACAGAACAGGTGATCGTAGATGCTTGCTGAGTGAAAGAATGAGTGAGAGAATAAATCAGAAAACCTCACTCAGACAAGCTATGTTTCTAAAGTCCATTTTTCTGCTGCCTCTGTCTAGCCTGAAACTCTGACCCTGTTTCTGACTCTGTTTCTGACGACATCTTTGCTCTAGCATTAACATTTTTGGACCTGGGTTGTATCCTGGGTATCGTACCTGTAGTTCTTCCCTCTTAGCTGGAAGATAACGAACTCTTTCCCAGATTATAGTCAGTGCCATTAATGGGGGGAAAAGGATTAGAGGGGCCCAAGTCTCTGGGGGTGCTCCCTAGATTCAACTCTCCCAAAGAAATGTAAGAAAACGCATTTACTTTGTAACCCACCTCCTGAGAAATCCATCTGTTCTACAGACCCAGAGAAAAGCAACTGGAGGGAAGAGGGCTCACTTGAAATCTTTCAGGCATGGCTCTCTCTCTTTTTTTTAAAAAAAATTGGCCACCCTTGCAATATGTAGGATCTTAGTTCCTAACCAGGGATCAAACCTGTATTTCCTGCATTGGAAGTGCAGAGTCTTAGAGAAGTCCTCTCAAGTGTGGCTTTCTGAATACCTGGTGGGTTACTTGACCTTCAGCCAGATGAAATTTTCTGCTAAGAAGTAATATGTGACTTGTTTCCTTATTTGAAGAAAGAGAGCACAAGGTGAGTCTCGTCTTTCCTTCAACTTTATTTTAAAACAATTTTATAAATATTTAAAAGCTATGAAAACACTAGTATTTATTAAACATAAGACAGGTGGTTACTGCAGATTCTATTCATATTAGCACATGCATCATTGGAAAAGATTCCCTGTATTTAACTAATGGAAAATATCTTGCGAATCAAAGCTTACCTTATGCATTTTACTAACTGCCTCATAGCCATGGGCTGTGATTTGCAAGATGCTTAGAATACGTGGCTTTGTTAGTTCAGTGACCCAGAAGGAGTATATATGGATAAAGCATAGACAAGAGAACATTTGTGATGGTGATTAATTATACAGCGTGGCATCGCAGAGCATGTAAATGAAAAGCTGAATAACATATCCCATTATTAACATTCCTCTGTGAAGTGAGGGGTGTGGAGAACTCAGAACAATGGTGTGTGGGGAAGTTGGGTCAGACAAGTGATAAATCAGTTGTGGAGAAATAGGGAAGGCATTACCATAAGCATTAGGCGACCATTCTCACGTGATGAATGCAGAATAACAATACCGTCTTTGTAATTATAATGATGTTCCTTATAAATTATAGATCAATTCAGAAAAACAGCACTTTTACATTTTAAAATAAATGTGGACAGTAGACCCACAACAATAATGGAAAGGGTCCATAGTAAGCTTCAATGAAATCTTAAATCCTAAGACAGAGGTCTATTTACAGTAATTCAAGGTAGAAATTATTCCTACCTGTTCCTAACGACAAAGAATCCTTGTGTTCAATTTCCTTTCCCTGCACATGATAACTCACTTGCTCCTTCATCCCTGAATGTCAGCTTGGGAGCACCACCAATGACACTGTACAGAGAATAAAACATCCAGGACTTGGAGAAGCACCTCCGACTTCTTGGGAGGGACCCGAACAGGCTGGGTGATGCTTTTGCCTGCAGCTTGCCATTTTCAGGTTTTTATCTCTCCTTCTAAATTCTGGGTGCTGAGTTGCTCAGTTGTGTCCAACTCTTTGCAACATATGGACTGTAGCCCACCAGGCTCCTCTGTCCATGGGATTCTCCAGGGAAGAATACTGGAGTGGGTTGCCATGCCCTCCTCCAGGGGATCTTCCCAACCCAGGGATCAAACCTAGGTCTCCTGCATTGCAGGTGGATTCTTCACCACTCTAACCTCCTTCAAAACTGGATCTTATCTGTATTCATATTTCCTATAATTCTGCTGACAATACATACATGGTAAACGTTTGGGAATTGAGTGATTCCTTTTAGAGGTGGACCGGTCTGTGATACAGAACAAAAATGAGTTGGAAGAAACTTGGAAAAAAAGCAAATCCAGTCTCCAGGTTGAATATCAGTGCCCTCTCTGTAGTTCTAAAAACATACAGCTTCCTGGGCACAACAGCAGACCGACTGACCACACCTCTCCGGAGAAGGGCTCCCTGCCTTTCATGTGGATCCCAGAAGGTTTTGATTGCAGCAGAGAGCAAGAGCCACTGGTCAGGTACCTAATCTCGCTTTACCTAGCCTGCTATGCTGTGCATTTGTGCAGTGAATAACACCTCATTGCTTAAACTGTATACCTATCATTTATATGCATATTATATGTATGTTAACATACACTTGCTGTTCACTCAGTCATGTCTGACTCTTTGTGAAACCATGGACTGTGTAACAGCGGGCTTCCCTGTCCTTCACTATCTCCAGAGTTTGTTCAAACTCGTGTCCATGGACTCAGTGATGCCATCCAACCATCTCGTTCTATATACATATGTATTTTTTACATTAATATCTCATCTGAGCAAGATATATGAACAGATTTTATTCAGCAAATGTGATTTCAGCAAATTGTTACATTCATAGGAAACTGACCTGGCAGCTCTCCTCAGATCAGATTTGCTTTCTCCGAAGTAGGACCCTCGCCAGGAGGGTCCTCTTGCAGGCTCTGCCCGCTCACACCCAGACCTGAAATGAAGGGAATGACAAATAAATGGCACCTAATAGGTGCAGAAGGGCCAGTGCTTGAACCTTGGACTCTAGGACACAACCCAAGCAAAGAGCAGACTTTTCCTCTACTCCAAACCACCTCTAATTTGTTCACAAAAAGAAAAAGGGAAGGAAAAGAGTTCCCCTCATAACAAAGTTTGAAAATTCAAATTTTTTCAGGTTGTAATGATTACAGAAAAGCTTGCCAGCTTACAGACTTTGTGTTTCCAAAGCAGAATTGCATAGACACAACTTCCAGAGCTGAACACTGTCAAGAATTCTTTTTTTCAGTCCTGCAAAATCATGCCACTATGAAGATGTCAAATGTAGCTCACCAGTCATGAATGTCGGAAAAGCTCAGGTGCTAACAGACTTATTTTCTCCAAGGGGTTGGGACAAGGCTGTCATGTATGGTTGTTCAGGTTTCACACTGCACAAGGTCACTAATCTAATGTGACACTAGTTACATCATAGACCCTTTATTTCTATGATTATAGTTTTATTGATTCTAAGGTGGACAGTGGACAGTTTCTATATTTATGATGACAATTCTTTGGCCGATGGCAGTGAAGTATCTTGTTCCAATATGGGTAAATGCGTGCCATTTTACTTTGACTTATAAAACTGAAATTAATAATCAAAAAACTAGTTGATCTAACAACATCTAAAATTCTCTGTGCTTCTAAACAAAGTGTACCTCTTTGATTTTGGGGCTGATCTATTGGTTGGCAAACATCTCAATTTTCTTTTTTTTTTTTAACATCTCAATTTTCTTAAAAAACCTCTTGTTGAAGTATGAGGACACTGGGTGAATTGAATTTTTCAAATTGCAGAGTTTATATCATCTGTCTGTTGTTTACCATGTTAGAACAGTATCTATGAGTTCTCAATTCACACATCCATTTAAATCTGTCATTATACTCCAAACCATATAGTAATAATAGTCACCAATAACTCACAAAGTATTATTTGGATATAATCATACTACGTAATAATCTAATAATCATAGAAGTTGCTATTTGTTATTACAGAAAAACCACTCATACAAAATTTAACTGCTTATATGTACTTATCTTAAAATATTACAGATTTTTAAATAAAATATTAACCATTACATTATTTTTCTCCAGATACCAGAAAAACTATGTTTTTTGAATTTCTTAAGATCAGAAAACAGAACATGAAAAGCCATCAGAGAAGTAAAATTTTGAAATATTTGGAATATTGAATACATATGACAAAAATACTAGATACAAACACACAGTAAAAGGAAAAGTCTTTGTAATTACTACTTTGAACAAAATATAGCATAGACATATGCTGTCTACAGAAAGAAGATAGGAATTTTACTTCTGCATCCATGTCAACCAAAACCTATGATTTAAAACAAAACAAATTTTTAAAGCAAAAAACTTATTAAACAAAATATATTTTCTGCTAACCAGGTATAGGACATACAATTTGGCTACTATATAATACTAAAATTATCCACCTCAAATAATAAATTGAACCTTTATAAAATGATGCAAGCAGACTATTTGGGAGAACTATTACACACAAAAAATACTGACGTGGTTATAAGTAACCCTGTCTTCTAATTACTTTCAGTTCAGTTCAGTCTCTCAGTTGTGTCCGACTCTTTGCGACCCCAAGGACTGCAGCACGCTAGGCTTCCCTGTCCATCACCAACTCCCGATATTTACTCAAACTCATATCCATTGAGTCGGTGATGCCATCCAACCATCTCATCCTCTGTCATCCCCTTCTCCCACCTTCAATCTTTCTCAGCATCAGGGTCTTTTCAAATGAGTCAGTTCTTCACATCAGGTGGCCAAAGGATTGGAGTTTCAGCTTCAGCATCAGTCCTTCCAATGAATATTCAGGACTGATTTTCTTTAGGATGGACTGGTTGGATCTCCTTGCAGTCCAAGGGACTCTCAAGAGTTGTCTCCAACACCACAGTTCAAAAGCATCAGTTCTTCAGCGCTCAGCTTTCTTTATAGTCCAACTCTCACATTCATAGATGACTCCTGGAAAAACCATAGCCTTGACTAGGCAAAGTAATGTCTCTGCTTTTTAATATGCTGTCTAGGTTGGTCATAACTTTTCTTCCAAGGAGAAAGCTACTTTTAATTTCATGGCTGCAGTCACCATCTGTACCTAATTACTTTAATTTATCTCAAAAGATTCTGTATTACATTTATGTTTAAAAAAATTCTTTGGGAATACAAAAAAATAATTTGAAGAACAAGAATGGGTGCAGTGGTGGAGGATTCTGAAGTGGTGTCTGATCTAAACAATAGGTGATTATTTGTGCTGCATGCGGTTAATTAAGGGGAACTTCACACTGTCAAACTCATAATACACACGATTCCATTATGGGGAAGACAATCATGGTGTTCAGAGAACCACCCAGGAGCCTATATAAGGCTAATAATGGGAATGGTCTCTATCTGGCAGAAACCAAAGCAATGACTGAGGACTTCCCAGGTGGCTCAGTGGTAAAAAAAAAAAAAATCCTCCTGCCAATATAAGAGGCACAGGTTTGATCCCTGGGTCAGGAAGATCCCCTGGAAAAGGAAATGGCAACCCACTCCAATATTCTTCCCTGAGAAATCCCATGGACAAAGGAGCCTCATGTGCTACAGTCCATGGGGTTGCAAAGAGTCAGACATGACTTAGCGGCTAAACAGTAACAACAATAGCAATGACTGGTAATAATGTAGTAGAATATTTACATAGAAGACAAATATCAACATTGAATAATATACCTCCTGGGAAGTAAAATATAAAACCAAATGATTAAAATTATAGTAGATCCAATGATCACAATTATTTTGTGTGACACAGAGTAATTTGCATTATTTCTCACTTCTTACAGATCCACTGTTCATGGAAGCCATGTAGACTTTAAAAAATCATTGTTAGATTTTTTCAGATGTTTAAAATACAAGTATTTAGTCCCATATACATATGGATCCAAAAAGAATACATTTTCAGAAGAATATTTTTGAAAATTTCATCTAGATAAAATTATTTTGAAAAACCCCGCATGCATACTAGTGCCATAACTATGCATAGATAACATAACGGAGTGTCAAAGGAAATCCTCAGAAAAGAATACCTAGGCATTCTTTGTTACTTGTGAGTGTCCACTATGTAAGTCTGATCATGAAAACCTCAGGTAACTTCTTTGTTGATACCACCACATTTTATATTATCCAAGAGCTATCCAACTGGCTTTCAGCTTCAGTGAAACATCAAAGGGTAAACACAAGTTGACATGTTTATTGACAATGCTAGGAGATGATCAAGCTGACACTATCGTGACACTAAAAACACAGCTGGAGGTAAGACACCCTACTCTTAGGAACTATGAGTGCTATCAACAAAGGTATCTGTTCTAGAAAACAAGTCCAAGTTGCACTTTCAAGTATTTCCTTCCTAGTTTATTGGTCAGAATTAACCAGGCATCATGCAAGAATCAAATTAAATGCATCTGATTTTCTTGAAGGCATTAAGGGGTTAATACATTTGTGAAGAAAAATCAAGCAATGATGCTTATAAAATTTGATAATAAACAAACTGCAGCCTCTTGACACTGATATTAACTTATCCAATCTGAATAGGAGAGGAAGAGAGTAAAAAGACCATTTTTGACTGTAAACTCCTTGATCAAGAGGGTCTGTATTTCAAAATTAAGTCTCAAAATCAATTTTTTTCTATATTGGATATAGAAATATCACCATCATGAGAAAGATATGTCATACTGAAGAAAATCATGGCTTGCACCATTGTAACTATATAAACATTTTCCTTTAAAATCAATTAATGGCTCAGTACGGACTTGACATTGAAAAAAGGACCTTAAATTGTTTTCCTACTTCAGATACCATTGGAGAATATTGCTTTTTAAGGTTAAGAAATATTTTAAAAGATTATTTCAATGCCTGCAACATCTCAAGAAAAAACAGATATTGGAGCAAACAGCAAAAGAATTTGATTTCCAGAAGAGCAAAATGTATAAAAGTTTAAAAATTTTCACATTATAGTAACTTTAGGTTCCTATTTATTGTGACTAAATATTCTAAGTTTTTCTTATTTTATGTTCAATAATTTCATTTCATTTACTTGAACAGAATAGTACATTTGTTCTAGTTCCTATTATGGAGAAATAATGTATCCATCACAAAAAGCTTTTCTAAGAGAAAGCGTGTGTGCTTGCTAAGTCGCTTCAGTCATGTCTGACTCTTTATGACCCCATGGATTTAGCCCAGCAGGCTCCTCTGTCCATGGGATTCTCCAGGCAAGAATACTGGAGTGGGTTGCCCTGCCCTCCTCCAGGGGATCTTCCTGACCCAGGGATCGAACCTGCGTTTCCTGCAACTCCTCCATTGCAGGCTGAGTCACTGGGGAAGCCCAAGAGAAAGTGTACTTCATTCAAATCTATACAGAATCGCCTTAAGAATCAGTGGCTGCCCTGGAGTTAGGAAGATGGATGGATGCAGGTCCAAGGTCAAGTCTTCTCGTTACATGCTCCCCAACAGCAAGCAGGACAGTCCTCCCTGTCTTTTAGCGAAAGACCCAGAAGAGCTCTCCTTCTTCCAATGCAGCTCACGTGCTCCTCTCTGAACCACTGGCCAGTGGGGCAAGATATTTGCTTCCCCAGATCCAACCCACAAGTCCAGCCTCAGGGCAGGATTGGGGCGCGGGGATCCAAGTGAAACAGTGACAGCCCTAGTCAGGCTACAGGGCTGGGGGAGCAGGAGCTGAAGCTGCTGACCCCGAAAGGGGGAGGAAAATCACTCAGCCGACTCAGTCTCAACCACCCCCATCCGCCACCACTGCTTACCATTTTGTGATTGAAGTCTGGCCTGAGAAATCACTAACATAGGTTGAGAACAGCCAGCAATAAACACTTTGTCAGCCCTCCTCTGGAGAAACGGCCGACGCAGTACAGATCAACATGAGACGGGAGGCGGGGAAGAATGCAAAATGAAATCACAAACGCAGACAAGTCTCCAATGAACCAGGCGGGAGGGAACCATTCTCATAACTATTGGTTGGCCAACAAGTTCATCCAGGTTTTTCCATAAGATGTTAATGGAAAACCCAAATAAACTTTTTGGCCAATTCAATATATCAGGCTAATTGCTTTGCCTGATTCACATAAAAAGACTGAAAATTTACCCTAGAATCCCATTGTCTTTTTGCCTGCATATTGTTTAAAATTTGTTGCATACCGCTTAAGTAATTAGTGAACATTTTATCACCCATCTTATATGTGGTTTTAGTCATTTTTAATGAAAACTCTTTGTCATATTGATAAAGTCCTAGAAACCATTTCACTTTTTAAGTAGATACACCTGAATTTGCAGATTCCACGGGCGTTACAATCAGGTTATGGTGTCCTAACAAGGAAGTCAGAGCTCTTAGAGAACAGTTCCTAAACAGCGTTCCTTCTTTCCTGGGTGTCCCGTATTCCTCAGGGAGAACGAGCGTTCCATGTTCTGTTACTCTTCTGTCCCCAGCTCCTACTCAACAGGTGACAGAAGTTCTATCCTTGAAAATATTCTTTTGAATCTAGATTTTCAATTATATAGCAGGTTCAGAGATAGACGAGGAAAAGAAAATGAACTATGATGAAAATTTCAGTCCTGGTTTTACCATTAACTTATGAAATCTCATTTATGACACCACCTTCTCTGTGCCTTTGGGGTTTACCCAAGTTTTCAAAAAGGCTAGTAGTATGATTCAGCAAATGTTTCTAAACTGCCCTGTATCAAATATGCAACATTCAAAATGCACTTTCTCTGCTAATAACTGGAATAACAAGTTTGGGCAAATTGTATTTCTTCTTTGGGTCTCAGTGGAACCATAAAGTATGAACTTTAGGTAATAATCTCTACGACTCACTGATCCTTACAAGGCAGAGTATTTTAGGGGTCAAAAGAAACAGACGTTGGATGTGTAAATTATTTGAAAAGCAGAAAATCCTTCATAACTCTGCTTCAGTGGTGATACCAGAGCACTGGAGAGCTTATATGCCATCGTTTTTGGCTGTCTGTTTCTTCCTAACCCAGAGATCGAACCCAGGTCTCTTGCATTGCAGGCAGATTCTTTACCGTCTGTTCCACTAGGGAAGCCCTTTCAAAAAGCATATCTTATCAAAAACCTGTTGACATTTAGACCAAATAGGTACTGTCCAGTAGGGAGTGGTCCAAAGAGAGATCAGTCAAGCTAAAATCAGAGCTTTGAGATAACCAGAATTAAAGTGGGGATTGTACTCCCTTTTACCTTCACCTTTCAGACTACACACCTCCCTTGACGTCTGCAAAGTACTCGTTCTAGGAGCCCCCACAGACACCAAAGTTTGCAGACACTCAAGTCCCTTATTTGCAAAGCAGAAATACAGTCAAAGATGTAGAGAACAAACTTAAGGTTACCAAGAGGTTTGGGGGGCTGGGATGAATTGAGAGATTGGGACTGATCAGTATACACTCATATGTATAAAATAGGTAGATAATGAGGACCTACGCTACAGCACAGTGCAGAAGGGGACTCTCCTCAGTGGTCTGTGCTGGCCTAAATGGGAAGGAAGTCCAACAAAGAGGGGATATAGATATACATATAGCTGATTCATCTGCTGTATAGCAGAAACGAATACAAAATGGTAAAGCAACTGCACGCCAATAAAAGTTAATGAAGTTGATTAGCTACTTTTTTAAGTGGCTGAGAACAGTGAATACACTTGGCCTTCAGTATCCACAAGTTTCACAGCCATGGATTCAACCAACCACAGACTGAAATTTCAAAACTGACATTGGCTGAATCTTCAGACGTGAAAGCTGAGGATGAGAAAGCTGACTCTCTTTTGTTACCATTATTGGTATGAAGTTGCCCAAGAGGAGGACCTACCATAATAAGACTGCTCACTTTTAAGGCCATGAATCAATCTGAACTAGTTCAAGCTAGTATCTTAGAATTAGTTGCCCAGTCGTGTCTGACTCTTTATGACCCCACAGACTGTAGCCCATCAGACTCCTCTGTCTATGGGACTCTCCAGGCAAGAATATTGGAGTGGGTTTCCATTTCCTTCTCCAAGTAGCTTATAATCAGGCCAATCTATTTCTTTTTCAAATTCAGAGTTTGGTTTGAAAACAGTTTGGAAGAATGAGGCAAGGTTACTGACACTGAAAATAAGAAAACATAAAAAAGAATTTTTACACTTATACGTATCCTCAGAACTCTAGAGGGAAATTATCATTCACGGAAAGCATCTTCTTTCTGACAGGTAATAATGATAGCTAATGAGACTGACATTTACACTGTTCAACAAAAAGAGTATTTTTCTAAACATGATGTATAACTCACACAACTTGCACACAAATTACACACACACAAAGCATCACATTATCAAGACTTAGGGATGAATAATGTCCTCCAAACGATTCTGCTCAATGCGCCTTGGGCCCTGTGAGTAATTTTAAGGCTATTTTAAGGTTTCTTCTTTATTCTTCTAAGGAAAGATAAATCAGATCACAGTGATGAAAACTATCAAGTCTTTCATCTTGGAAGGAAGGAAAAAGGAAGAAAAAGAAGGCAGGAAGAAGGCATTCAGATAAAAGAAAGGGTCACACGAAATTTCTAATAAAAGTCATTAAGAAATGTATGCCACATTCTGTAGAGTATAAATAACACCTTATGTATGTTTGGGTCCTTTTTGGTTTTCTTTGTAGGAGTTGTATTTTTTGTCATTACATGGTGTTTCCTTTATTTCTATAAGAGTTTAACATTAATTTGTTTGTTTTACAAATATGTTTGGATCCTTTCTATGTTAGCAGCAGAGAGAAATAACACTAGAGTAATCATGGACTTCTATGTACAGTGAAGGTTAAGCTCTCACAAGTCCATGTGGAATTATAAACACCAAGTGTGACTGTACATGTAAATACAGTAAATGGTTCATTCTTTGTTTTGCTTTGAACTTTATTATTTTATAACTTTAGCAGAGTTTTTAGCAAAGACTTTAAAATATACACTGATGCAGGGGAATAATAACATGCTGAGAAAATAAAAAGGAACCACAATTTACATTGTTGAACACGTTAGTGAAGGTTCTAGTCAAAAGTGTGATTGGGCAGATGTACAGAACAGACTTTTGGATGTTCTGAGAGAATAACATTGAAACAAGTATACTATCAAGGGTGAAACAGATCACCAGCCCAGGTTGGATGCATGAGACAAGTGCTCAGGGCTGGTGCACTGGGAAGTCCCAGAGGGATGGGTTGGGGAGGGAGGCGGGAGGGGGTATCGGGGAGGGGAACACATGTAAATCCATGGCTGATTCATGTCAATGTATGGCAAAAACCACTACAATACTGTAAAGTAATTAGCCTCCAACTAATAAAAATAAATGAAAAAAAAAAAAAAACCAACTGTGATTGGGGATGGGTTCTGTGTACCTTTTTCTTCCCGCCTCACTGAGCTCCCAGGCTTCTCCTATCAGGGGTCGCCGTTGCCTTCAGCATAGCCCTTCCTGCAGCTTATCAACCCCAAGCCCATCACAATTCTCCTTCTGGCCTCTCATGTTCTCAGAACATCTGGATCAGCATAGTCCACATTTCAAGTTAATGTGTGTTTATTAGAACAGAGCCTGCTAAGAGGGCCTGTTTCTCTTTCCCCAACATTTTTTCCTTTAAGTCTGTTTTGAAGCTCACCAGATTTTGAAATAAAATTATATCCTGAAAACTTCCCTAAAGTGTCACTTGTGTTCAAGAACCTTCACTCAGATTGAGGGCTCCATCCGCTGATCCATCCTCCTCCAGATGTTGATGAGGTCAAGTCCAATGAGGCAGGTTAGGTTTGGGCACCGCTCCTCGCACCTGGGACGCTCACGCCATCCTCATGTCTGTGTCATCCTCTTGTCCAGTCACATCGATCTTTGCTCAGTGCATAATCGGCCAAATGTATACCTATAAGCATGTACACATGCAAGTGCTGAAGTGTAACTCTCAATTTACATCTGTTTAATGAAGCCTCATCACCCTGCTTATTTAACTTATATGCAGAGTACATCATGAGAAATGCAGGGCTGGAAGAAGCACAAGCTGGAATCAAGATTGCCGGGAGAAATATCAATAACCTGAGATATGAAGATGACACCAACCTTATGGCATAAAGTGAAGAGGAACTAAAAAGCATCTTGATGAAAGTGAAAGAGGAGAGTGAAACAGTTGACTTAAAGCTTAACATTCAGAAAACTAAGATCATGGCATCTGGTGCCATCACTTCATGGGAAATAAATGAGGAGACAGTGGAAACAGTGGCAGACTTTATTTTTTTGGGCTCCAAAATCACAGCAGATGGTGATTGCAGCCATGAAATTAAAAGACGCTTACTCCTTGGAAGGAAAGTTATGACCAACTTAGATAGCATATTAAAAAGCAGAGACATTATTTTGCCAACAAAAGTCCATCTTGTCAAGGCTATGGTTTTTCTAGTGGTCATGTCTGGATGTGAGAGTTGGACTGTGAGGAAAGCTGAGCACAGAAGAATTGATGCTTTTGAACTGTGGTGTTGGAGAAGACTCTTGAGAGTCCCTTGGACTGCAAGGAGATCCAACCAGTCCATCCTAAAGGAGATCAGTCCTGGGTGTTCACTGGAAGGACTGATGCTGAAGCTGAAACTCCAATACTTTGGCCACCTCATGCAAAGAGTTGACTCATTGGAGAAGACCCTGAAGCTGGGAGGGATTGGGGGCAGGAGGAGAAGGGGATGACAGAGGATGAGATGGCTGGATGGCATCACCGACTCAATGGACATAAGCTTGAGTAAACTCCAGGAGTTGGGGATGGACAGGGAAGCCTGCCGTGCTGCAGTCCATGGGGTCACAAAGAGTCAGATACAACTGAGTGACTGAGCTGAACGAAGCCTCATGGCCTGCCCAGGTGATACTAGGGGTAAAGAACCCGACTACCAATGCAGGAGACGTAAGACATGTGGGCTCGATCCCTGAGTCAGGAAAATCATCTGGAGGAGGAAGTGGCAACCTACTCCAGTATTCTTGCCTGGAGAATCCCATGGACAGAGGAGCCTGGTGGGCTACAGTCCATAGGGTCACAAAGAATCGGACACGACTAAGCAACTGAACAACAATAACAACATCATCACATATAATCTTGGTGAATGAAGAAAATGTATAATAAAAAAGATATAAATCAAGAAAGCTTCTAGAGTGGAAGATCTGATATCTTACAAAGAAATGGATACAGGACTTCTCTTCAGCATCAGTGAGTGGTTAATTTCCTCTCCCCATTTTGAGATGATATTATTAGAAACTATCAACTCTAAGAGAAGAAGTAGAAAAGGAGATAAAGATATTTGGCAATTTGTAAAGCAAACTAAAAGAAAACCATATTCCACGCACCCATATGAAAAAGTGCATGTAGATAGTCTAGGAAAACATAGGAGAATACCCACTAAGCATGAGTGAGATACA
Source organism: Hydropotes inermis (assembly GCA_020226075.1). NCBI lineage: Eukaryota > Metazoa > Chordata > Mammalia > Artiodactyla > Cervidae > Hydropotes > Hydropotes inermis. The sequence continues at coordinate 65,976,176 of CM035280.1, read as the reverse complement.
GGAAAAAAATCAGCAAGAGAAGTTGATAAAAATAATATTTCTATCCACCTGAAATATTAAAGGATTGATAATATAAAATTGTATTCTTTTTCTTTACATGTCCAATCACATCAGTTATTTCTCCAGTGTATAATATTTAGGTCACAATGTAAATGTTCTTCAAATGATATTAAGAAAAATCCTACAGAATAAAACAAACAAACAAATGTGGAAGATGTACAATACAGAATACCTATTACAAACTTAGTTAATGTGAAAATAACAACTATTGATAGCAAAATAGAAGATGGGGAAGAGGAAAAGAATGTAGCATTAAATAATAAATATTGTCTGAGAGTTGATGTACCAGGAAATATCAGATTTCAGTTTAATAAAGTTTACTTTGTGTTAAATGGCAATTATAATTATAAAAGACCTAAAGAGCAGAAATTGTTCAAAAGGAGTTACTTTAGGTGTGGAGCTAATGGTAGGTGTAGGAGAAGGGAGATTTTAGATTTTTCATTTTAGATCTGTCTTATTGTTTAGAATTGTTTTTAGCCATTTGCCAGCAAAAACACCACAATGGTAACTACTGAGCTCTCTGTTGAAAATCGTTATTTTTTAAAAGTTCAGTCTTCCCTTGACTTTCATAATTGTTGTACTTGTAAAAATACTGTATTAGGCATAAAGACTTCATTTTTATTTGTAAAATAGGATTGGATTCTAGCTTTGGTAAGTATAAACAGAACTGTGACCTACCTGTATGTCCAGCGGGACAATTAAAAGTCATGCATGACGTGGGGTCATTTTGAGTGTGAGGGGTTCTCCCAGGCGGGACGGGCCTCTGGTTCCCCTGGAGATGCCCAGTGGATGCTGGTGCTGTTTCCCCATGATAAACAAAAATCCACCCCCCGCCCCCAAGTGTCCAAAATGTCTTCTACAGGGTTGATATCACCAACTTGGAGAACCACTCCTCAGAGGAGAATAAAGGGAACCAATATTTTTCCAAGAATAAGACTGAGAGTATGCCTATCTATCATCATCTTATCTTTATAATATCTTGTGAGGAAAATATTATTTTGCTTATTTATAACATGAGAAAAAATAAGGTACTACATAATGGACATCTAAAAAATTTACTCTTTTATTTAGTCCTTCAACAAATGGGCCAGGAGTCACTCTAGGTTCCCCGGATACAGCAATAAAAAGAGACGGGCATTTCCCTGCCTGTCCAGTGGTGAAGACTCCATTTTCACTCCAAGGGGCATAAGTTCAGCCCTGGTTGGGGAACTGAGGTCCCACATGCCGCCTGGTGCAGACAAAAAAGAAAGAAAGATGAAGTCTCATTCTTGGAGCCCACATGCATGTTGGGGAGACTGACACCAAACAAGTCAGAAATGATGTGAAGTTGGAAAGTGATAAACTCGTGTCAGTAGCCATATGCAGATATTTCTCATTTAGAAAGGCAGCAGGTTCCACTTCTTGGAACAAGGGGGAAAGATCTTTTGTGTTTCTTTTAACACTTGCTTAACTGTAGGTCAAATGTTTTAAGTGACTTGAAACACTCAAAAAAAATCTCATTCTAAATAATAACAAAATTTGCATAATTAGAGATGGATACACACAAATCTATATATATAGTTTATATATATATATATTAGATGGATTTATTTTAGAAGAAGTAACATATATATATTAGATATATTAGATGAATATATTCATCTAATATATATGTTAGGAAATATGTTCACTATGTTCATAGCAGCATTATTTCCAAGATATGGAAGCAGACTAAGGTCCGTTAACAGATGAATAGATAAAGAAATAAAGAAGATCTATATCTATATCTATATATAACCTAATCTCTGACTGCATTGAATTCAAATGCAGGAAAGGAAATAAACTTACAAATAAATTACATGAGAAGAAGAGCAGAGCTTTTAAATGTTCTTTGCCTGCCTGCATGCTAAGTCACTTCAGTTGTGTCTGACTCTGTGACTCCATGGACTGTAGCCCGCCAGGCTCCTCTCTCCATGGGGCTTTCCAGGCAAGAATACTGGAGTGGGTTGCCATTTCCTCCTCCAGGGGATCTTCTCGACCCAGGGATGGAACCCGCATCTCTCTCTTACATCTCCTGCAGTGACAAGCAGGGTCCCTACCACTAGCATTACCTGAGAAGCCCTAAATGTTTTACACTGCCCTATAAAGCAGTTGATGAGCATAGTCGGAGGCGAGTTCCATGCACAATCCCACAACTCCCTGAGCACTTTTGAAATAGGAGAAAAATACCATAAGCGTTAAAAGGTGTCAGTGAGGCTACTGCAAAAGGCTTCTCGGCTCTGGGAGAGTTCACCTTGAGGTACTCTCGCTGAGCCAGTTAAACACCTACAGAGCCGGGACACGGCCGGAGGAGGAAGCATCGTGACGCCCAGGGAGGCGAGGGGGCGGCCGGTCTAACCGGGAAAGCAAGAGCCGCTTTCATGGAAGGGCTAAAAAGGAATGCTTTTAGTGCTTCCTTCACTTTTATTTTCAGATGCTCCCCCCTAGGGTAGTAAATCATTCTCCTTTATTTGTGGTACAACCGATTGAAAAAAGAAAAACCTATCTTTGCCATCCATGTTCTGGGGTTAATGGACCACGCATGTTACCTTTTTCCTCTATTCTATGTTAAGAAAAACGTCAGACATTAACCTATAGTAATTAAAATACAAAACCATAAATAGGAAGTTGTTTTTCAAAGAAAAATTATATATTGCTGTTAAAGCTTATTTCCAAACAAAACAAAACTGCATTATGCCTTTCAGTGGAACCAGAGAATATGATTCATTTCAAAGAAACAAACAACATTTAAATGATCCACATACTCAAAAATCACCCCTTGTTCTTTAAAAAAAAAAAAAGTCTTTAGCCTTTTGATTTTATAATCACCTTGAACTTAACTCGTTTCTCAGTCTTGTACAGCCCACAGGCAAATGCAAAAAAATTCTGATAGATGGGCAGGAGGAATCTTTCCTTCCAAAGGAAACGGTGGATCCAGAAAACACCCCACTTTCTAGTCAAATGTTACTAGTCTTGATATTGTATATCTTTTGTGGAAGCTTTTTTTTTTTCTTTACAGAGCTTTCATATAAACTGAATTTTCCAGATATGGTATTATCATAATATATACTGAAGAAAAATTGTATTATAGTCTTATTTCCAACTTTATAAAGATGTCATTTCTGCTTTGGTACATCATGCACCATTAGTGGGTGTTTGTAGTAGACAAACATGACCAGGACATACAGCTCATCAGGACGCATCTGTACCACGTGTGATGATGCTACACATGCGTGCTAGGATCCGGCTTCTTCCTTATGTCTTCCTGGGGAGTTACGACACTGCAGTGTAGCTGTGCCCAATAATTTCTATCTCTAAACACCAATTTGTTTATTATACATTGTTTTCTTTACAGGCTTCCTTGGTGGCTCAGCAGTAAAGAATCTGCCTGCAACACAGGGGATGCAGGTTTGATCCCTGGGTCAAGAAGATCCCCTGGAGGAGGAAATGGCAACCCACTCCAGCATTTCTTGTCTGGAAAATTCCATGGGCAGAGGAGCCTGGAGGGCTACAGTCCACAGGGTCGCAAAGAGTCAGCTACGACTGAGCATGCACACGTCACGCCACAGTTAACCGACTTGGAACATCACATAAGCACATACATCAATTATGTCCACTTTAAAAAAGCTGATAAGAGACATTTGAATTCAATGCAGTCAGAGATTAGGTTATATATAGACATAGACATAGATCTTCTTTATTTCTTTATCTATTCATCTGTTAATGGACCTTAGCCTGCTTCCATATCTTGGCTATCGTAAATAATGCTGCTATGAACATAGTGAGGACAATATCTTTTTTAATTCATGTTTTAATTTTCTTTGGAAACTATCCATAAATGGAATTGCTGGATTGTATGATCATTCTATTTTTAAATTTTTTTGAGGAAATCTCAGTCCTTTTTTCCATAGTGGTCGTTCCAATTTACAATCCCACCAACAGTGCTTAAGGGTTCCCTTTTCTCTACATTCTCACCAACTCTTGTTTTTCCCTTGCCTCTCTGATAATAGCCATCCTGACAGGTGTGAAGTGATATCTCTTTGTGGTTTTGATTTGCATTTTCCTGATGATTAGTGATGTTGAGCATCTTTTCATATGCCTGTATCTGTATGTCTTCTTTGGGAAAATGTCTCTTCAGATCCTTTGCCTTTTTAAATATTGAGTTCTTTATTTCTTTTGATATTAACTTGTTAGCTATTCATTTGCAAATATCTTCTCCCATTCAATAGGTTGCCTTTTCATTTTGTTGCTAGCTTTATTCACCATACAAAAGTTTTTTAATTTGGTTAGGTACATCTGTTTATTTTTCTTTCTGTTGTACTTGTCTGAGGAACAGACAAAAAACTATTGCTAAGACCTATGTCAAAGAAAGCACTGCCTATGTTTTCTTACAGATATTTTATGGTTATAGGTTTTAGAGTTAAGCCTTAATCCATTTTGAATTCATTTTTGTATATGGTATGAGAAAGAAGTTCCGTTTCTTTTTTTTTTGTTTTCTTTTTTCCATGTAGCTATCCACTTTCCCCAGCACCACTTATCAAAGAGACTATCTTTTCCCCTACTGTATATTCTTGGCTCTTTTGTTGCAGATTAATTGACCGTATAAATACAGATTGATTTTTGGACTCTCTTCTGATCCATTGATCTATGATCTATCTGTGTGCCAGTACCATACTACTTAGATTACTGTAGCTTTGTAGTATAGCTTGAAATCAGGGAGCATGAAACCCACAGCTTTGTTCTTTATTAATATTTCTTTGGATTTCCAAGATCTTTTGTGATTCCATACAATTTTAGGATTATTACTTCTACTTCTGGGAAAAATGCCATTGGTATTTCGATAGCATGTGTGTGAGCTTTTTAATTATCTGCTCAGAGCCCATTATTAATGACAACAAAGTCATAATATGAGCATTTATTAAACAAGACAGAGATATAAAGAGAAATGCCTTGTGACCACAGATTCCACCTAAATCCCACTCAGCCATCTGTAAACAAATACTGTTGATTATAAAAGAATTAGGTAGGAGGACACAGATGGCTAAGGAGAAACCATTGTTATGATCAGGAAAGGAATGGAACGTGGACTCCCAGTCCTGCTGACTGTAAGTTTGTATCATTGCTACATTAGAAAGAACAGCCACTAATTTATAATAATTGGTACCTTTTCCTAAATAACTTGTAATAGTCTGTTGTACATAACACCCTTATGTTTTAATGGAACTCTATTGCCATAATAATTACTATTTTATTTAAAACATTTACATGTATCTATTTGCACCCTGTACTTTTTGATCTCAGGAGAGAAAAATGCATGCTTTTAAAATAATCATTGAGTTTTGCTAATTTTTTGGCCCTTCAGAAATACTGTTTTATTTTCATTCCCTCTGCTCATCCTGACATGCAGTGCACCCTTTCAATCAGAAGCTCAAAAACTCTAATTGGTAGAAAACTCCTGACGCATTTATGGGTCACATTGAGACACGGGCAAGCCCTAGAACCACATGCTCTATCTATACAAATAGAGATTTAACACTAAGGATTTTATCATGATCTGTACCTCGTTTCTGCATTCTCTTAACAGTGTCTTTTAAAAGTGAAAGAAAGGTTTCAGTTTTGGTGAGGTATAATTTATCAGGCTTTTTCTTTTATGGAATATGCTTCTGGTGTCATAGCTAAGAAATATTTGCCAAAAGGCAGGTCACAAGGATTTCTTCCTATATTTATCTTCTACAGATTTTTCGTTTTAGGATTTATATTTAGATGCATGATCCATTTCAGTTAAATTTTGTGTGAGGTGCAATATGTAGATTGAAGTGTTTTTGCATATGTACATACAATTGTTTTAGCATCATTTGTTGAAAAGACTCTCCTTTTCCTGCTGAATTTTCTTTCATATTTTGATGAAAATAAGTTGTCTATATATATGGGTAAATACCTAAGAGCAGAATGGGTGGATGCTATGATCCATGTATGTTTAAGAAAGTACCAAACTGTTTTCCAGAGTGGTTGTACCATTTTACATTCCCATTATCAGTTTATAAAATTCCCAATTCTCTACATCCTCATCAACATACGATGTACCCAGTCTTTGTAATTTCCATTGGCTTGATGTAGTGTGTAATGTTATCTCATGATGGTTTTAATTTGAATTTTTCTCATGTCTAATGAAGGTGAGCAACTTTTCATGTGCTTATTTGCCAACTATATCTTTTTTGGTAAAGTGTTAAAGTCTTCTGATTCTTTTTAAATTGATACATTTACTTCCTTATTGTTAAGTTTTGAGAGCTCTTATATACTCTGCATGCAAGTCCTCTCCCAGGTCTGTTCTGACGCTAGCAGCCTTCCCTCTGTGTGCTCACGTGACCCTGTTTTGTGCAGAGGCAGAGCGCTCACTCTTCCTCTATATATGAGGTCAGCAATGCTATGGATAAGGTCTCACACTTATGATCTCACCCGACCTTCCTTACCTCCTAATCTTCAAAACACTTCCTTACCCTATCTTCAAAAAAATCACATTGTGGGTTAAGACTTCAACACAGGGCTCACCTGGTAGCTCAGTGGTGAGGAACCTCCATGCCAAGGAGACATGGGTTCAGTCCCTGGTCCAGGAGGATCCCCCATGCCACGGAGCAACTAAGCCCGTGTGCCGCGACTGCTGAGCCCGTGTGCGGCAAGCTACTGAGCCCGTGCTCCCTGCAGCCCAGGCTCCACAGCAAAAGAAGCCGCCACAACTAGAGAGTGGTCCCCGCCCCCCACAACTAGAGAGTGGTCCCCGGCCCCCACAGCTAGAGAGTGGTCCCCGCCCCCACAGCTAGAGAGTGGTCCCCGCCCCCACAGCTATAGGGAGTGGTCCCCGCCCCCCACAGCTAGAGTGGTCCCCGCCCCACAGCTATAGAGTGGTCCCCGCCCCCACAGCTAGAGAGAGTGGTCCCCGCCCCCCACAGCTAGAGAGAGTGGTCCCCGCCCCCACAGCTTTAGAGTGGTCCCCGCCCCA
>CM035280.1:65953950-65968701 GCA_020226075.1 Hydropotes inermis | reverse complement strand
AGAGAGTGGTCCCCGGCCCCCACAGTTGGAGAGTGGTCCCCGCCCCCATAGCTAGAGAGTGGTCACTTACCATATCTAAAATATGTCACAAACAAGCCTCTCTATGAAACAAACAAACAAAAGTGTTTTTGTTTTGTTTTGTTATCTGTGGAGGGGAAAGGGGGCTTCCTTGTGGCTCAGCTGGTAAGGAATCTGCCTGTAAGGAGGGAGACCTGGGCTTGAACCTGGGTCGGGAAGATCCGCCTGAGAAGGGAAAGGCCCCCCACTCCAGTGTTCTGGCCTGGAGAACCCCACGGACGGTGTAGTCCACGGGGTCGCACAGAGTCGGACACGACTGCGCGAGTTTCACTTTTACTTTCACTTTTCATGAAACAAAAACAGACTCACAGACCTAGAGATCAGACTTGTGGTTGCCAAAGGAGAAGGGGTTTGGCGAAGGAGAGAGTGAGCGTTTGGATGAGCAGATGTGAACTGTTATATACAGGATGGGTAAGCAGGGTCCTACTGTAGAAGCTCAAGGAGCTATACTCAGTATCCTGTGATAAACCGTGATGGAAAAGAAAAAAGATTCCAGTACATGGAGTAGAAGGGGGCACAACTCAGTCCGCAGCACTGTGACGAAGTGTATCAAACTGTAGGCGTTAAATATGGACAGCTTATTGTAAGTCAGGCAGCTCTCAGTTAAGGAAAACAGGCAGGCAGCGTCAGCAAGATGGCAAAACTGCAAGCCCAGACCTTCCTGCCGCCTGCAGAGACGACAGCTCAACAATAACACATGGCCCAAAATCAACATGCAAAAATCAACTACGTTACTATACAAAACACAATGAACTACCAGTAAAACAAATTAAGAAAACAATTCTGTTTACAATAACATCAAAAAGAATAAAATACTTAGGAACAAATAAAACCAAGGAGGTGGAAGTATCTATACTTGAAAACTATAAGACGCTGATGAAAGAAATTGAAGACAATGCAAAAGATATCTTGTCTTTTAGAGCAGGAGAATGAATATCGTGAAAATGTCCGTACTACCCAGAGAAAACTAGAGACTCAATGCCATCAAAGTACTGCCCATCAAAATTCTGCAGGGGGCATTTTGGGGGATCCATGCTGGGTGAGTGGAGTTCCATTTGCTGACAGCGGGGGAAGCAGGCTTGTGATCCACACTGGACTCAGAATATGTCAAGCTTTTTTCAATATGATGCGCTGGTTATTTGTTCTTAACCCATTCCTCAGTTAAGGAACTTCAAACTCACCCAAAATATAAATGCAAAAATAGAAAAACATTTTTTATACAAACCTAAATACTCATATATATAGTCACATTCGACTTCACTTTTAACCCTTGACTTGTCCTCTAGTTTGGATTAAAAGGGAACTCCCTCCCACTTGGTGTGAGACCACCCCAGTTATCCTCAGCTCCATCTAAAGGATCTGGGAATTCACTTCTTTTTCCCATCAGCATTCACGGCTCCACCACCATCATCTGCCTCATGGGGGCTGATGTTATAATGCTCTTAATCTATTAAAAGACCCACATAAAGTATCCTAATCAGAGAACTTACCCAGGTCAGATCTAAATTGGAAAGGACTTTGTGACAATAGGCACAAGCCAAGATTGTGCCTTGGAACAGTCCTAGGTACATGGGGATGTATGGTCTCCCTTGTTACCCTGGGTGATGTCAGTTGTCACAAAGTTTCAGGCCACCTCTCATCTCCTAAGCTACAGTCCTCATCAGGGTCTATGGATCCTCGATGTTACGTGCAATGACCTCCCACCCACTTCCAGCTCCTAAAATTCTCTCACTGTGCCTCTGGCTTTAAAAGCCCACAGTGGGGGAAATCCCTATGTGGTCCCCTCTTCTCCAAATGTTTCCTTCATTTTCTTGTTCCCTCCTGAAGACACAGCTTACCATGTAGCCTTCCCAAGATGTGCTGGGTTTTCTCCCACAGCCCTTCTACCACTGGCCCAAGAGTTGGTTTCCACACTGTTTCTCATGATTCCTCCCAAGAACTTTCTCCTTTTCTCCCATAAAGAATTTCCCAGCTTTGACTCTCACATCACCAGACTCCCCCATCCTCTTCCGTCCTTGTGTCAAGCTCCCTGACTCCGTGTAATCACTCTCGTTTCTTCTTGATTTTTAGCTCCTGGCTCATTGCTACATTCTCACACAACTCATGTCTTCATTGTTGGAGATTTAAATCCACATAGAAGATCAGCTTCTTGAACTTTTCTCCTTCCACCATCTCATGCTCCACGCCACCTCCATCATGACCAATGATGCAATGCTGAACTGTCTCATGATCCAACAATCCCACTTCTGGGCTTATATCCAAAGGGATGAATCCAGATATATACAAGATACCTGCACTCCCATGCTTAATACAGCATTGTTCATCACGGCCTCGATGTGGAAACCAGCTAGACATCCATCAGCAGATGAACAGATGAAGATGGCGGAATGTGTATACAGTGGAATATTGTTCAGCCATGGGAAGGAAGGAAATCCTGTCATTTGCAACAACATGGAGGGACCTTGAAGATACGATGCTGAGCAAAATAAGCTGGAGAAGGACAAGTACTGCAAAGTATCACTTATGTGTAAAATCTAAAAGCCAAACTCATAGAAGCAGAGAGTAGAAAAGTGGCTTCCAGGGTATTGGGGGGGGGGGGAGGAGAATAGGAAGAGGTTGGTTAAAGGGTATAAACTTTCCACTATAAGTGAGTAAGGTCTGAGTGACAGTGAAAGTCACGTCCTACTCTTTGTGACCCCACAGACGATACATGGAATTATCCAGGCCAGAATACTGGAGTCAGTAGTCTTTCCCTTCTTCAGGGGATCTTCCCAACCCAGGGATCAAACCCAGGTCTCCACATTGCAGGCAGATTCTTTACCAGCTGGGCCACCAGGGAAGCCCAAGAATACTGGAGTGGGTAGCCTATATTTTTCAGGTGACCTACCCGACCCAGGAATCGAACCAGGGTCTCCTGCATTACAGGGGGATTCTTTATCAACTGAGCTATAAGGAATGAAGATCTGATGTAAAACATGGTGACTATAGTTAATAACATGATATTTACATAATTGAAATTTTCTGAGAATTTAAATATTACACACCCCAAAAGATAAACATGTAAGGTGAAGGGTGTGTTCATTAACTAGATGTTAGGAATCTTTTACAGGGTATGTTTATATCAAATCCCCACAAGTAGACTTTAAATATCATACAATTTTATTGGTCAGTTATCCTACAATAAAGCTGACCACCTCTCCACCCATCCCCCACCAAAAAAAAAGAAGAGGCTGGAAAATGGAATACTCCTCTTGGTGGGAGGGAAAGCCTGGATCTAAAGAGGAATAGAAAATTAGGGCCACTTTTTGCAATCAGCCTACTGTCTCCCTCTACAACTCTGATTTTACATCCTTCCACAGTACCACCTACCCTTCATCAAGCCCACCTTTCCAGTGTAACATCACCTTCTGTGTCCCCGCTCCCCTCCCATCTAGCCTTCATCCAGTGGTCGATCATCAGCATCATTTGCTTTGCATTCACCCTCAACTCCACGCTGGTTTCTTCAGTTAGATGATGGCTTGTCCAAATCACAGCTCTAGTGATGGACGGTTCTATCCACCTTCCTGCGAGCCCCACACCTGTGGCTCTGTTGATGAAGTGACGGGAGACCAACCATTCGAGGACTCTGAATTTCATGTCTTTGAAGACCGTGAAGCTCATGAAGGTCCACGTGGACCTGCTGGTGTCACTCACACACCCCCGATGCATTCACTTTGATCTCCCAGATAATTACCTCATACCTTCTCTCTCCTCAAACCTCCAACACCGGCTCTCTCATGCTCACTCTCAGCTGCTGACTTGCTGTTTCAGAGAAGGAACAGTGGAAGCAGTGAGAATTTCCTTACTCCACCTGCCACCTCTCAGCATCTTTGTTTGCTTGTATTACCACTTGCCTGGGAGCCATGCTGCCTAATTCCACCCTGGATTCCACTCCTTCTCTCTCCTCTCGCATGTCATACATGTGTCCTTCTGTATGAGGCCATTTTCATCATCAGTAAAGATCTTTGGGAAAGAAAAACTTCAGAGAATCCCACTTCTCTCTCCACTGACCCCACGGTGTCTCCTCTCCTGTTGGTAGCAAATTCTCAGATGTCGACTGGGTGTCCCCATCTCTGCAGACCTGTCCTGCTCTTCTCTTTTCTAATCACTCCATCTTCCTTCACATCTAAGCAGCTTTGGGCGCAGTCAACGCTTCCTCCTTGAAAGCTTCTGTTTGTCTGTCTGAACACCACTCTTTTCCTTCCCATCACACCAAGGGTTCCTTCTCAGTCTTACTTGCTGGTTCCTCCGCAACCATTCAACCTCCCGGGATGCCCCAGGGCTCCGTTTTTGCATCACGGTTTTTCACTCACTGGCTGAGGAAACTCATCAGTCTCCTACTTGTCAGCACCATATATGTGCTCATAAGCACCAAATTCATCTTTTTTTTAGCTTGGCCAGAAATGTATTTTATCAGTATTTTAACTGTACTTACCAGGTGCACTGTCTAGAGTGCTCGATTTTTCTTTGCATGATGACAAACACCTTTATTCAAATTTGGAGAAAACACATGATCATGAATCATTCTGATGGCTGCATGAGCACATTTCCTGGGTGTTAATAATATTCTTGTCCAGTGATGCCACAAAGACCATCTCTGCTACTGTGTACTTGATGAAAATTCTATGGACTTGGTAACTAGGATGCCCAAAGAAAGGGAATAACTATGCCCCCAAATGGATATCTTTAGCCTGCATTTCTCCCTTAGACTTCCTCCTAGAACTATAAGAGGCCTTTCAAATTTAACACATCCGGAACCAGCTCCTGGTCTCCTCCAAACCAGCCCTCCCACAGCACTTCCCACCTCAGTTAATGGCAATTCCGTCCTTGAAGTTTCTCCAGCCAAAAATCTGGAAGTCATCCTAGACTCCCCTCTTTCACTCACACCCCACATGTGATCCATCAGCAAATCCTCCAGGGCCTGCCTTCAAAATATACTCCAATTCCAATTTTTCTCATCAGCCTGATCCCAGCCACCATCATCTTCTGCCTGGATTATTTCTTAAAAAACTCCTAGCTGCCCTTCCTGCTCCTGTCTTTGCCCCCCGCTACAGACCACTCTCAACCCAGCAGCCAAAATGATCCTCCTGTAACAAGTGGTTTCATGTCACTGCTCGGCTCAAAACGTCTAATGTCTCTCTGCCTCACTTTAAGCTAAAGGACAGGTCCTTACAATGGCCTACAGCCCTCTTAAGACCAACTGCTTCTTGGGTCCACCCCTTCACCGTCTCCTTTTCCTTATTCTGTGCCATCTACACTGACCTTCTTACTGTTCTCCAAATACAACAAGCACATCCACATTGTGACAGTGAAAAATAGCCTGAGATATTCGGGATCACCTATGGATGTGATCCCATGTGGCAAAGTCATGACCCATGTCATTAAGGATTTGGAGATGAGAAGATAATCCTGGGAAGGCCAGGTGAGCCTCAAAGGAAATCACATGCCATCACACGGAGTCTTTTAAGAGGGAGATTGGGCCGACACACAGACAAGGAGAAGGCAATTGAAGGAGGAGCAGGGGGAGATTTGAAGATGCTGGACTGAGGATGAGAGTGATGCAGCCGAAGCAGAGAAGGCCAACTGCCCCCCTGAAGCTGGAAGAAGCAAAAAAGCTTCTCCCCTGGAGCCTCTGGAGGAAGTACGGCCCTGCCCACCCTTGGATTTCAGCCTATTGATACTGATGTTGGATGCCAGGCCTCCAAAATAATTAGAATACATTTCTGTTGTGTTAAACCAACAAGTGTGTGGTTCTTTGTTATCACAGCCATGGAAACCAGTAGGCTGATCTCTAGACCTTCCCACTGGATGCGTCCTCTGCCTGGGATCCTCTGCCTGGGATCCTGCATCCTGCTAGCTCCCCACCTCCTCTGTCTTCACTCAAATATTTATAATCTCAAGGAGGCAATCTCCACCCTATTCAAAATCCATATCGCACACTGACACTCATACACACACATTCTGGACGTGCTATATCCCTGAACTTCTTTCATATCCTTATTTCATTGGAAAAGACCCTGATGCTGGGAAAGATTGAGGGCAGGAGAAGGGGACGACAGAGGATGAGATGGTTGGGTGGCATCACTGACTCAATGGACATGAGTTTAAGTGAACTCTAGTAGATAGTGAAGGACAGGGAAGCCTGGCGTGCTGCAGTCCCTGGGGTCAAAAAGAGCATGACTGAGTGATTAAACAAATTTTCATACATTCTATGTATTTATTTTTATCCTGTCTTCCTGTCCCCAAAATGTCAGCACTGGGAAACAGTGATCTTTTTCCATTGCATTCTCTGCATATCCTGAGCACATAGAACAGTGTCTGACAGAGGAAGTGCTTGACGAACATTCATTGAGCAAACTTGGGGAACTTTATTTCACACCAACTGAGGAGAAAAACAGGTCTTCCAGAGTCGTCAAGATCACATTCCAACTCCGAGACCTCAATCATCACTTGTCCTAATGACACATGCAAATCTGGACTCGCAGATAGCTTGGTTTAAAAGTGAAAGTCGCTCAGTCGTATCTGACTCTTTGTGACCCCATGGACTATACAGTCCATGGATTTCTCCAGGCCAGAATACTGGAGTGGGTAGCCTTTCCCTTCTCCAGGGGATCTTCCCAACCCAGGGGTCAAACCCAGGTCTCCCACATTGCAGGCGGATTCTTTACCAGCTGAGCCACCAGGGAAGCCTAAGAAGACTGGAGTGGGTAGCCTATCCCTTCTCCAGCAGATCTTCCCGACCCAGGGGTTGAACTGGGGTCTCCTGCATTGCAGGCAGATTCTTCACCAGCTGAGCTAAGCTTGGTTTGAGACTCCATGAAAGAGACTTTCCTGGTGGTGTCATGGCTCAGACCCCATGCTCCCCGTGCAGGGGGTATGGGTTCAATCCCCGATCAGGGAACTAGATCCCACACGCAGCAACTGAGCATTTTCATGCTGCAACTACAGATCCCACCTGCTGCAGAAAGATTGAAGATCCCATGTGCAGAACTAAGACTCGGCACAGCTAAATAAACAAACATGAATAAATTTTTAGAAGACCCCCTGAAGAAGTTCAGATGAAGACAGAGAATCTATGAAGCAGACAGCATGAGGCAGCCCAGGGTGGTCCCTAACTAGATCGTGCTGGGCTTCTCTCAAGCCTAACCTTCAGGGACAGTGTCAGGAAGTCAGAATTTTCTAGAAAAGCCCTTACGTAGTGCTGATGATTAGGGAGATTTGGGAACCACTTGGTTTTTCCCTGCCCATAGATTTTAAAACATGTGGAAGAATGTCATGTTTTTTGTGATTAGCTGCAAATGTTTTTCTGCACAGCACATATACATGCTTTCCTGCATTATACATTGTTTTCCTGCTCTCTGAAACAATCACAGCTGCTGCTTGCTGCATGTGTCCCTGGGTAGGATCATTCTCTGCGCCGTCAGACCTTAGGCTACCCATGGAGACGTGTCAACATTCAACATCACCAAAGTGGGAGACCCCCTTCCTGTCCTGAAAACATCTCCAGCTTCCTCCCGAGCTTTCTCGAAACTGATTACACTGGTGCATCAGGCTTAAGAGGAGCTCCACTTCTTTGGTGGACCAGCAGCTGAATTTTGTGATTTACATTTGTCACTTTTTAACACATGAGAATAAAGTCAAAATTATAAAATGACCCATTCTGCATAAACTAATTCTGACCCATGACTCTAAGTGTCAGCCCAGCCTTTGGCCTTCACTTCAGCTCTCTCACCAACAGAAAGAGTTTAGGTCTTCCTTTCATTTTCCAAGTCATCACTGTCTTCAGGGAGAATGGAAGCGATTAATCCTGGGTCATGCTGTTCATGGCTTCTAGTCCCTTCACAGCAAATAGAAGAGGAAAAATGGAAACAGTGACAGATTTTCCTTTCTTGGGCTCCAAAATCACTGCAGACAGTGACTGCAGCCATGAAATTAAAAGATACTTGCTCCTTGGAGGGAAAGCTGTGACAAAGCTAGACAGCATATTAAAAGACAGAGACATCACTTTTCTGACAAAGGTCCATGTAGTCAAAGCTATGGTTTTTCCAACAGTCATGTGCAGATATGAAAGTTGGACCATAAAGAAGGCTGAGGGCCAAAGAATTGATGCTTTTGAACTGTGGTGCTGGAGAGGACTCCTGGGAGTCCCTTGGGCAGCAAGGAGATCCAACCAGTCAATCCTAAGGGAAATCAACCTTGAATATTCATTGGAAGGACTGATGCTGAAGCTGAAGCTCCAACACTTTGGCCACCTGATACAAAGAGCTGACTCCTTGGAAAAGACTCTGATGCTGGGAAAGATTGAAGGTGGGAGGAGAAGGGGACGACAGAGGATGAGATGGTTCGATGGCAGCACCGACTCAATGGACGTGAGTTTAAGCAAATTCCAGGAGATGGTGAAGGACAGGGAAGCCTGGTGTGCTGCAGTCCATGGGGTGCAAAGAGTCAGACACGACTGAGAAACTGAACAACAGCTAATATTTATTGAGAGCTTACTGTGCACCGAGTATAATGGCTAATGCTTGCAATGTATAATTTAATCCTATGTGATAGGTATTATTACTGGTATTATCTCCATGTTACTGTGGAAGAAACTATGGCATAGACAGATTAAATCTCGAACCTGAGCTCACACTGCCCAGAAGTGACAGATCCAAGGTTCTGCTCCAGGCCTGTGCGACTCCAAGACTATCAATCACTTGACTGAATTTCCTTTCTGTGATGTACATTCAATCAAGGACGTTGTAGCTTTCAAACCATTTCTCTTAAAGAAGATGTTGTCCTGAAAATGGAGAAGAGGGCTAATTCTTCTTTATTCAACTTGGGTTGCACTTCAAGAGAAATGCCAAGTGTTCAGGAACACAGAGAGGAAAGGGGGCTTTAAAGGAAAAACAGACCACAGCCATAAAGAGTCAGATGGCCAACATCTGGCCAGCTTGTGGTCGGGCTGCGAGGGCCGCTGTGTGAATCACAAAGGTATGACAAATTTTCTACTCTGCCCTAATTTGCCTCAGCCTGCCTGCCTTCAGCGTTTTTGGCAACCCTTCCTGCACTTGAACTAAGATGCCCTTCATGACGCGGTGTGTGGCTGAGGATTATCAAGCAGGCTTTCTGCTTTGCTTCCCAGCTCACTTTGTTTATGTCCTGCAGGAGAGGGACCTCCGAATGTCTGATGGCTCTTTACATCATATCCGCTGCCGGCTGCACGGAATGCCACTTTCTGGGAACCTCTGCAGCTCTGCAGGGATTTATGGTTTGAGTCTGGTTCTGTGAGATACCTACCCCTCACCTAGCCTGCCTCTCTGGGATCCGCTGAAGGCTTACAGGCTCTTCGTGAGGTTTTCGTTTGTTTTGTTTTCAGATTTTTTTCAGGTGGAGCACTTCTAAAGTCTTTATGGAATTTGTTACACTATATTCTGTCTCCTGTTTCGGTTTTTTGACCCTAAGGTATGTGGGATCTCAGCTCCCCACCCAGGGCTGGAACCCACACCTGCTGCATCAGAAGGCAAAGTCTTAACCACTGGACCACCAGGGAAGTCCTTCTGTGAGGTTATGGATCCATGTCGCCTGCTCTGGGCTGACGCCCCTTTGACTCACAAGCGGGACAGACTCCCACTAGCAATTTAGGATTTCACAGCAGGTTTTATACAGTTGGCCAGAAAGTTTGTTTGGGTTTTTCACCAGGTGATGCCGTGGTAAAGAATCCGCCTGCCAATGAAGGAGACTCAGACTCAGTCCCCGAATCAGGAAGATCCCCTGGAAGAGGAAACGGCAACCCCCTCCAGTATTCTCGCCTGGGAAATCCTAGGGACAGAGAGGAGCCTCGTGGGCTACAGTCCATGGGGTCACAAAGAGTCAGACCCAACTAGGTGACTGGGCAGCAGCCGAATAAAACGGTGATCATGTTTGTTTTTTTAAATTATTATTCTTGCTTTTAATTTCGACTTAGGACATCATTCACGTGGTCATGTGGCAGAGAACAAAACTGCAGTGACGATAATGCTGAATCACATAGTAAGGCCACACGACGTACTGAGCATGTGTGTTACTGCATGCAACACATGGCGGCAACCCTGGAGGGGAGGTGGTCTCACTACCCATGCGCTACCGCTGTGAGAAGTGAGCATAGGAGGGAAGCTGACTCCCTCGGGGCCACATAACTACCAAGAGGGACAGGCAGCTTTGTGGTCTGAGTCAGTCTTACGTGAAAATCACCACGTTTAACCACTGTGTTATGTAGACGATGAAAAAGATCGCTCTGGACTGCACTGGATCAGCAGTGGGTTAATTCTTTGAGAATCTGGACAAATGCAATAAGGGAAAACAGGGAGAAAAGTTAAAAGCAGCACATTCCTTCCTAGATGAATAAAAAATAATATTGAAGAAGGCAACACACGAAGATACAGGAGACATGGCTCTAATCCCAACACCATCAAAGCTTCTACCGACGTGAACTGGGAAAACTGGTTCAGTTCAGACAGACCTAGGGGCTTCAATGAGCCCAATTCTCCTCCACGCTTAGGACAATGATGAAGCTTGCAGCTACAGTGACTGTGTTCTGTTTACAGAGATGCGACCCCAAATCCATTCTATGTGAACAGTTAACTAGACTCTCCTCAGACGTCCTCCAGATCCTCTACTCCCTGTTGTTGTTCAGTCAGTTCAATTCAGTCGCTCAGTCGTGTCCAAC
Source organism: Hydropotes inermis (assembly GCA_020226075.1). Taxonomy (NCBI): domain Eukaryota; kingdom Metazoa; phylum Chordata; class Mammalia; order Artiodactyla; family Cervidae; genus Hydropotes; species Hydropotes inermis. The sequence goes on along the minus strand of CM035280.1, from coordinate 65,957,894 downwards.
TCTTTGCGACCCCAAGGACGCAGGCTTCCCTGTCCATCACCAACTCCCAGAGTTTACTCAAACTCATATCCATTGAGCCGGTGATGCCATCCAACCATCTCATCCTCTGTCGTCCCCTTCTCCTCCTGCCCTCAATCTTTCCCAGCATCAGGGTCTTTTCCAATGAGTCAGCTCTTCAAATCAGGTGGCCAAACTATTGGGGCTTCTGCTGCAGCATCAGTCCTTTCAGTGAGTATTCAGGGTTGATTTCCTTTAGGGTTGACTGGTTTGATCCCCTTCCAGTCCAAGGGACTTGCAAGAGTCTTCTCCAACACAACAGTTCAAAAGCATCAATTCTTGGGCACCAAGACTTCTTTATGGTCCAACTCTCACATCCATACATGACTACTGGAAAAATCATAGCTTGAACTATGCAGACCTTTGTTGGCAAAGTGATGTCTCTGCTTTTTAATATGCTGTCTAGGTTTGTCATAGCTTTTCTTCCCAAGGAACAAGTGTCTTTTAATTTCATGCCCGCAGTCACTATACACACACTTCCTAAATGCATTTATAACATTGTCTCTTCATCCTTAGGACTCTCTTCTGAACGGCTCACTCTGAGCCACCATCATGGCTCCAGCTCAGGCTGGAAATTTTGTCTTATATGCACTTTGCTTTCAGAGATAGTCACAGCTTCCTTTTCAAAAGGATACTGTATTTTCTCTCAAGAAAAGAAACTAGAGCAAAAGGAAATGGAATATATGGTTTTGTTATCCCCCGGTATCTAAGCACCCTCCTCCCCTGCATTTGAGCATCTTTATTCACCAAGCACCAGCCTCCACCATAGCCAGCATCTGGGTATTTAACGGCGGGAGTAGGCTGGAAAAGTGGCTAGATGAGGGTGTGATACAGCTGTTCTTAGTCCAGCCTTGCCCTGGAACTCTAGAAGCCTCTTCAGGTACCTCCACAACCAGCCTATATCTGAATTATTTTTCAGCAAAGAAGTATAGAAGAGAGCTGGGCAAACAAAGGGAGAGGATGAAAAAGCCAGCTGGAATCTGACCTGGGTATCCATCAGAAAACATCAGAGTTTCCTCAGGCTGAGAAGAAGACAAAATGTAAACTGTAGGGGTGTCTGACTGTTGAGATATAGGGTTACAGAAGCAACGAGATCCTTCCTTAAAGAGGACAGAAATTTTCAGTAAAGTGAAGACTTTAAGTAGTGGAGCAAAGAAGTTATAGGTAGTTTTCACTTTCAATGTTTAGCTAATATCTAAGCACAGAAAAAGAATGTGACTGTCCAGGTAACATAGAGGAAAACATTCTGTGTCAAATGTTTCAAGAGACTTTATTTTTAATTTAAAAAAATAGTAATGAGAAAAAAGTAAGTAAAATCAACTTACTCAATGATTTTTATTAAAACAAACAAATGACCCTAAATCTCTAACACCCATGAAATCTTTCTAAAATCTAAAGGATCTTTCTTGAATGTTATATTTCTAATGTAGGTGTTCAACTTCATTTTACCTGCCCATTTGTGGCTATTAATAAATTATGTAAATAAGAACTTTATCTAGTGATAATAAAGCTTTATTAAGCAAAATCAACCTACAATATCTCCTCTTACATTAAACAGAGATGCACCAGAAAATTCTATGATAACCAGTGTATGGATGCATTCTTATTTCTAGTTGGTTTTAGCATAATACTTGCAATTATTTATACAATAAAATAGACATATGACCCTTAGTTAAGAATTTAATTCCATATTATAATGGGTAAAATTCAGGACTGACCTTCATTATTCAAATTTAAGTACTAGTATCTAAAACCATATTCAACTGTAATTTTTAAAAAAGTGTTTATCAATAATTCAAGATGTACATGTATCAACCTTTTAAAGTTAAAAGTATTTTTAGTGTGTGCACAAATATATACAAAAATATTGGATAGATATATTTCTATATGTTCATATATATGTGTAGATAAATTGTATATACTTGTATGCATGTGTGTGTGTATATATATATATATATATACATAGATGTGTGTATATATATATATATATATATATATATATCAAGCTAATAAAGTATAAGCTTTTTTAAGGTAGTGGAATTATTCTTGTAAATTTATTTTCTTCTCTGTGCCTTATGCTAACTTCCCAAAATGAACACATATTACTTTTAAAATAAGAAAAAGGCTATTTTAAAAACATTTTTAATAATGTTCTATCTCTCATAACTAAGCTATCTTGATATTTGTTACTTAAATTGTATTTTACTTACTTAAATAGCAATGTAAACACTGGTGAAGGTAAGTGACATCTGCTGTCAGAATATCTAAATATCAGATACAGTTAGTAAACAGAGAAAGCCTCTCTCTGACAATTCACAATATGAAACAATGCAAAGGCAGTGACAGCTTAGGGATATCCAAAAACTGCTTAACTCTCTTGATAGGGAATTACTGTTAATAGCGAGGCTGACTAAGATCTCTGTAAACAGTGAGGCTTAAAAAAATAAATGGCAAAAAATAAATAACGGCCAAAATGATACACTGGCATTTAAGAACTACTTTTCCTATAAAAATAGGGCTCAGATGACCTTTGAGGATCTTTTTCAATGCTAATATTCTGAGCGAATGCATTTACATTCAAATTCAGTTTTGCAGGCTGAATGTTTTTCTAAGAAAGCAAGTTCTGAAAATATACAGTCGAATGCCGTTAATTCATCTTTGCTATTTATATTCTAACTTCTGAAATAAATGTAACTGGGGCTTTTTAGCATTTAAGAAATAATCTGTCAGGAAAAGATTTTGTCAAAATGCACTAGAAAACAAAATGAAGGTATCACATTCTATCACTTTATTTTTAAAAAGTCCGGAAAGCTAAACAAAATGACCCAAGGAATTCAATGAAGATTACTGTCCCTTAGCCTAAGACAACCAATACTGAAGTTCAAGAAAAAATAAAGAAAAATGACGAGTATTTGAAACTGCAAGGATATAGCAAGAGATACAAAATAAAAGGAAATATCACTTTATCTGACATAGAATTAAAATGAGTTTTGTCATTCAAGGGATTTCCCTGGTGGCTCAGATGGTAAAAGAATCTGCTTGCAATGCAGAAGACCTAGGTTTGATCCCTGGGTCAGGAAGTTCCCCTGGAGAAGGGAATGGCCACCCACTCCTGTATTCTGGTCTGGAGAATTCCATGCACGAAGGCGACTGACGGCTACAGTCCCTGCGGTTGCAAAGATTCAGACACAATTGAGCAACTAACACTTTTGTTATTCAAGGGACTGTCTAAACTATAAAACTAAATACAGTTATGCTGTTTTATAAAAGCAATGTCCATGGAAATATGTTACAAGCTGAATTTTGGGAAATTATCATATTAAATGTACTAGGACAACTAACAATTTGAAGTTAAACTTGTCCTGTTTTTCTAAAGGACCTCAATCTTTTTCGAATGACCAGTTTTTTCCAAGTGCTGGGTTTCACACAGGAGCGTCCCATCACGCGCCATTATTGTAGATCTAAAAGCTCATGTAAAGTCAGGTAACAATTGGCTCCTAAAGAATCAGGATGGTTTGTGATAGCTTTTTTCACTTTAGGATTTAGCTTTCTTAGAGGACTTCTATGGTCTTCCAGAATAGCTCCTTAAGTCTGCATTATTAAAGAAACCCCTGTCCAGAGCCTTGGGCGTTTTTACTATTTGAGTTTGAAACTAATTCTCAGCTCTATTATTTCCATGAAAATTAAGAAGAAGAAGAAAAATAGCGGACGGAGATGCTTACAATAAGCAGATTATCTTCCCCCCGGGTTGGATTTGTAATGCGGAATGCTTTTGCCTCCCTACAAACACAAAAAGGAAAGACCAGACGTTTGGAAGTTTTCTGTACACACACGTCCATGTGAAACAGATTCTGCCAAGTCTCCTCACTTCAAACGGAGGATTATTT
>CM035280.1:65926051-65953940 GCA_020226075.1 Hydropotes inermis | reverse complement strand
TGTGGGGCTGCAAAATTGATGTATTTTGACTAGTCGATATCTGGTTTCCCTTTTACCGGTGTCTATAATTCATGTGTCTGATATTTTTCTTGTTGGTTTTTGAAGCTGAGAAATAAGTTTTATTATGCGGGGCTGCCGGGGCTGCCGGGGCTGGGGCTGGCAGGCAGCCGGGACTTGGGTTTCGGTTTCCCATGAAATGGTGGGATTCCCCACCCCCAGTAAAAAGCCCGCGCCGTTTGTACCAATAGGATTGCTTTGTAAACATGTAGCCCGCGAAATCTGTACCAACAGGATTGCTTTGCAAACGTGTAACCAATCACTTTGTAACTCGTATGTAACATGCTGATAGTATGGTTTTTTGTCTATAAAAAGCTTGCCCAATTTGCTGTTCGGGGTGCTCTGCCTCCCAGGAGATCAGAGTCACCCAGTTGCGCAGCCGCCAATAAACCCTCTTGCGTGTTGCATCTGCTGGGCTCGTTTATTGGGTCGCGCGGTTTTTCCTCCTTGGAACAAAGGCCCGAATTCTGGGTCTTACATTTGGGGGCTCGTCCGGGATCGGGAAGGCCTCGGACCCAATACCAACCCCAGCGGGAGGTAAGTCCGGCCGGCATTGAAATCTATGTTATCTGTTGTCTGTCTGTACTCTGTTTCGGTACCCGTACGGGCTCAGTAGGAATTCGTGAAGCGGACTGACGGGTCCACAGGCTTCCGAATTTCAACCCTGGAGGACGCTCCAGGGGTGACTTGGGTGGCTGGAGACAAGCAGACTGTCTTCCTGCCGGGGGCGCGACACTTTCAGTGTCCGCTCCCGTCTGAATTGTTCTGGAGACGAGCATATCGTCCTCCTTCCGGGGGGCACGACACTTTCAGTGTCCGCTCCCGTCTGAATCGGTTTGGCGCCAATTCTGTACCGCGCGGCTTCTGGTCTGCATTTCGTGTGTCTGTTTCGTGAGTCTCTCTGTGTATTTCTGTTTCCCCCTTCCTCCCTACCAAGCCCCCTCGCTCGCGGCGCTTGGGGCCGGCGCCACACGGAGCGAGCGGGTCGTGGGCCTGGGAGGGGATCTGCCCGCGCGCTCCGTCCCCCTCCCCCTGGGAGGGCGGGCGGCGGCAGGTCACGCACAGCGCCCGGAGCCCAGGCTCCTCCCCGCCCCCTTCTTGCGCTCCGAGGCGGCGGCGGCGGCAGCCCTGAACATAGGGGAAATGTCTCCATGGCCTTTATAGGGCAGTCAGCTCCGGACATTAGAAATGTTGCAAAAAAAAAAATTGTAAATGAGATATGAGCTTTTATATTAAGTTTAAAAATGTCTGTCTAAAACAGTTTCTCTAGATTTTGGTAACCTGAATTTCTAGGATTGTGCTAAACTAATAACAGAAGTTTATTGAATAGCTAGGTCATTTCCAAATAAAATAAGATTCTGAAACATTCATTACTGAATACTAACTTACAGAGAAACTAAAGATTTTGGACTATTAATAAATAATATTTGATGCCATCCTGAGATGTTCGCTAGAATTTTTTTTAGAAATTATCACTGGTATTTATGTTCAGCAATCTATAGAATGCTAATATAAAGGTCAATTATTGGTTGCTTAAGGAAAGTAGGATTTGTGTGTTCGGTAAAGAAGGTATGAGGAATGAAGTTACATTTTATGAAGGGAAAAGTAAGTAGGTCTGACTTACAGGTGGCTGTTCCAGGATGGGATTACAAACGGGTACAGAAAGTGATAAGAAGGTTTTATAGAAACTGGACCCCAAGGGAAGAGTTTTGTATATAAACAAAAGTTTTCTTGAGATGTTGAACTGCCTTTGATAATGGATTTTAAGTTTCTTTACCTCTGAAGTGATCTGTTCTATGTTTACATTTGAAATCTTTTTATTTTGGCTAAGTGAATATATTTTTTTCACAGTGATCTATATGATTCTATCTGACAGTATTATAAACCCTTTTGATATTTATTGACAAAATTGCCTAAATAGCTTGACATTTAGCTGACTTTGGGATGCTTCAGAGGGCCCCTGAGACATCCTAAAGAGCTATTAAACTACCTGAGTTCATTTGACATGTTAAATTGCATGGGAAGTATTGTTGGAGGAGTAATGAATCTTCTCAGGTTATACTGTATGGTTGATGTTACTTATATAGATATCCTAGAAATTATGTGAAATTCATGAAAATCTGATATGTCCTGGTAAAATGTTGTCAGTTATAATTTTAGTTATCATGTTAAAGTGTTACAAGTCACAGCAATGACCAAGCTACTTTGTTAATTACAATTTAATTAGATTTTAAACATGCCTTGTATGGTTTCATTCTCATGCTTTTAAAAAATACTGCTAGTTCTTCAAGATTTATGGAAAAGACTTTTCTAAGATTAACTGATAAATTTTGTTTGTTTGCTATCTGGTAAATTGCTAACAGACTGGAATTTAGTCTACTTTCTATGTTAAGAGAACAAAGTTTTCTTAGACTGAACCTTTCAATAACAGATTATGAATTTCTTTGCCTTTAAGTGATTTATATTTGTTTTTAAAATCTTTTGTTACTTTAGTAAAGTAAATAAGCGCTATTTAAGATTATGGTACATGTAAAAGCTCATCCTGCTCCTACAAAAGATAACCCCTCACTGTTAAACTTGTGCTATCCTAATGTCCTTAAAACATGGCAACAGTCTACTCCTAAATTGGGGAATTAAAAATGGGTGAACAATGGCTGAAAATCAAAGAGTCAGGGCTATGGGAAATCCAAGACGGCCGCTTGGCTTTTCCCAGCTCCCTGTCAAACCTAATTTTTATTTGATGGGTTAAAGCCTTCCCTGGCTGCAGGCTTAATGTCTCCATGATGAAAAAAAAAAAAAAAAATCACTGAATATTAAGTTTTGTAAATTGTTAAACTAAGTTTCTAGTTTTAATTAAGGTCTAGTGCTTACTGAGACTCACTTCTGAGATAGTTCCTTGTTATGTTATATTGCTAACAGATTTAATTAAGTTATTAAAAAGGACACTCTGAGTTGTTTCTAAGGCCTGTCTCAGTAACCAATCTTTAGATAAAGATCGGAGGCTCCATGGTGTACAACCAGAAGATGAACACCAGGCTGGAGAGAGAAATGGCAACCCACTCCAGTATTCTTGCCTGGAGAATCCCGTGGACGGAGGAGCCTGGTGGGTTGCTGTCCATAGGGTCATGCAGAGTCGGACATGACCGAAGCGACTTAGCATGCATAGCATAGTCATTTAAGAAATGAAGTCAGATGACCTGGGGTATACCAGGCTCTACCTAATGAAAGTTCTTGACTTATAATTCTTACTTATGACTTTACTAATAACTGCTAGCTATAGTTATATTATTTTCTATGTCACTTGTTTCAGAAGATTATTTCTTACGTTAACAAATGTGTGACTGAGCCTGTGATATAATGCTGATATGCAGTTCTATATGAGATCAATGATTGTAATAATGTAACTCTAGATATGGGAAGAAGCAACAAGAGGGAATATTTTCCTGGACCAAGAAGCTAGTAAGATAGTGGTCCAGAGACTTTTGCTACTTCTAAGGCCTGGTCCAATAACAGCACTCTGAGTGGCCTATCAATGGAATCTCCTGGGAATGAGCCTTCCCAGCTCCGTGAGACACAATGGCCATGAAAAGGCCCCAAACATGGTCAAATATGTGGCTATGAAGGGACCCTGCTGACTGGAAATTGGTACTTGCCAGCTGCCTCTACAGAGATTACATCATGACCACTACAAGTTGCTGACCTTCCACATCCCCTGAAAGGAGTTCAGGGTGGAAATCAGAAATAAGGCACTCTGTGCTCTGGGGAAAACCCAGAAGAACTGGCCTTCAGATAGTCAGATGTTTTCAGGTAAAGATTTTATGAGCCCAAATTCTTGCATCTTCCCGTACCTAGAGAAACACTAACGTCATGAACCAGTGTCTGGTCCTGTTTCTCCTGGTAGCCCCTGAGCAGCTTTTCTATTTCTATTAATCTTTGGGCCATGCATTCTAAACCGCATGTTGCAGTTCATAAAGAGTAGACTGTCAGTAGTTCAGACATTAGTACTCACTCAGCAATATCAAATGTTAAAACAGCAAGAACCCTAAGTTTTAAGATTAAAACTAATGACAAAGAAAAAGGAGGGAATGTGGGGCTGCAAAATTGATGTATTTTGACTAGTCGATATCTGGTTTCCCTTTTACCGGTGTCTATAATTCATGTGTCTGATATTTTTCTTGTTGGTTTTTGAAGCTGAGAAATAAGTTTTATTATGCGGGGCTGCCGGGGCTGCCGGGGCTGGGGCTGGCAGGCAGCCGGGACTTGGGTTTCGGTTTCCCATGAAATGGTGGGATTCCCCACCCCCAGTAAAAAGCCCGCGCCGTTTGTACCAATAGGATTGCTTTGTAAACATGTAGCCCGCGAAATCTGTACCAACAGGATTGCTTTGCAAACGTGTAACCAATCACTTTGTAACTCGTATGTAACATGCTGATAGTATGGTTTTTTGTCTATAAAAAGCTTGCCCAATTTGCTGTTCGGGGTGCTCTGCCTCCCAGGAGATCAGAGTCACCCAGTTGCGCAGCCGCCAATAAACCCTCTTGCGTGTTGCATCTGCTGGGCTCGTTTATTGGGTCGCGCGGTTTTTCCTCCTTGGAACAAAGGCCCGAATTCTGGGTCTTACAATTTCAGATAGGACCATGTGTTACCTTTTCTAAAATGTCACAACCGTAAATATTTCCAAAGGCACCCCGACCATGCAGGAGGTAGTGCTTTAAACTTCCTAACATCTGCATGAGCTGAGCTGATATTATTTTCCTTTGACAGAAAACTGAGGCTCCGTGTGATGTCTGCGCTGCTAGAAGGTGGCTAAACTAGTTTTACCTGTCTCCAAAAGCCATGCTGTTTCTTAAAATGTGGTCTTCAGACTCTCTGGATAAAATCTCCTGATTTTTCCTTTTTTTTTCCTCTACTAATTATGCAGAGTTGGCATTTGGTTACGTGTTTTTTACTGGGGTGTAAATGTTGTGTTGATTTCTGCCTTACAACAAACTGAATCAGCCATATGGAAATATACATCCTCTCCCTCCCATCTTCTTCCCCATCCCAGCCCTCCGGGTCATCACAGAGCACCAGAAAGCTCTGGAATTTTCTTAAAAGTGTGGCCTCCTACTCTCCCGCTCATGCCCTCCCCCACCCTGACCTTGACCCCCCCTCCCTACAAACTCTTATATGACGGGTCTTGGTTGAGGCTCTGGAATTTTTTTTCATAAGCTCCTGTCAACTGACAAAAAAAATGCACAACCTAAAAGTTGAGGATTATGTTTTATCTGGCAGACAAAACTGAGGACTTAAGCCTGAGACGTAGCATCTCAGATAGCTCTGAGAGGATGCCGCAGTGAGGCAGAGGGGAGCCAGAGTACGTAGGAGTTTTTGCGAGGAATGCCAGGTAGTTGGAAGCGCAAAAGATTACTGTTAATGAAGGAAAACCACAGGTCTCCAATTAAAGAATTCGGCACTTTTCTGTAAATGGGAAGATGCAAGAATCTGGGCTCAGCGAGCCACGCCTTTGATGTGCACCTCAGCTCTGGGGCCAGCGCCCTGCGCTTTCCCATCCGCCTCCTGAGGCTGCAGGTGGAGGGGTGGGGGGTGTGGCTGCGGCGGCTGCTGCCTGGATGACTGACATCCGGTCCCACTCTGACTTCCCGCGGGGCTCACCACGGGGGCAGCTGTAATACGATGGCTTGATGGCTGCCATGGCTTTGGTTGCCCAGTGTGACAGGCAATGGGGCTAGGCCCTAGAGCTAAAGAGCCTTCCTGCCAGTGCAGGAGACGTAAGAGACGTGGGTTCCATCCCTGGGCTGGGGAGAGCCCTGGAGGAGGGCATGGCCCACTCCAGCATTCTCGCCTGGAGAATCCCATGGCTGGAGGGGCCTGGCGGGCTATGGTTCTTAGGGTCACAAAGAGTCGGACACGACCGAAGTGTCTTAGCACGCACACATGGCAGACAATGTGCTTTTGCACTGATGCTCCGTATACGATTCTTCATACTTCAAGCTGGAGAATGACACCTTGACACACACCTCTGCCTTGGCCTCTTGCTCTGAGGAACAAATACATTTTGCTCTCTCCTCCTCTCTCGAATCTTTACACCCAGGGTGGCTCACAGACACCTCTCTCTCCCTTTGCCTTCTAGGTGGTGCAGAGGAGAGAGTTCCATTTCTGGGCAGATACGAATGTTGTTCCAGGAAAAAAGCCACGGCAGTCCATTGCCCTTGTGGACAGCACCACCCTCGAAGAGGTGACACTGACCCAGTACTAAAAGCTCAATGATAAAAAAAAAAAAAGAAAAATGAGGTTAAAAAAAAATGGAATGCTCCCTAAGAATATTTCAAAGAAACTGCCTTTTAAGCTTCCTTTCTTCTCCGATCTGCACCCAACCTCTCTGCTGTTGGCAGACTGCAGGGGGCAGGACTCACACAAAGGTGATGCTCTGTTCAGATGCTCTGTTGATCTCAGACGGGCTTTTTTTTTTTTTTTTTTTGCTGTGGAGCTCACCTCCTGGCTCTTGATGGACTTAAAAGGCATCCACTTCGCAAGGAAAAGGTTTTTAAATGCTAAGTGCATAGCATGATAATAGACATGGGGGAGAGAGGGAACAGACAGAAGTGCCAACAGCAGCAACAAGAAAATGTGACCTGATAACGCAGTAAATTGTTAACCACAACGCTGAGGAAGACACAGCAAGGAACGCCCTGGAGGTGGGAAGGGGAGTCTGAGGTTGGTTAAAAAAAAAGAAAAAGTAGGCTCCTGCTGATGGAAAGAAGGCTGCTGGGCTGTGCAAGCAGGGGAAAGCCAGCAGAAGCGGAGGCGTGCGGTGGAAACCGAGGTGTGCCGCGCAGAGAGCGCGGGAAGGAAACAGACTCGGTGGTAAAGAGTGATGCTCGAGGTCAGATCAGTCAGCAGGCTTAGGGAAGTCCTCTCCTAGGTGGCTGGTCCCTGACTGGGGATCGAACCGTGTCCCCGGCATTGTAAGGAGGATTCTTCACCACTGGGCCACCAATGAAGGCCCCCAATATCATTATCAGTCGCTGGGCAGCTATACTTTTCAACTGAAGGCGACCAGCTGGGAAGCTTTGATAATCGGGTTCATCCAAAACCCATTTGAGTCAGGCCTACATCACCTGCCCCAAACCACTCACCGTCTTTGTACAGAATCGGTGGTTTCTCACCTCTCAGTGATCAGAAGACTTCATCTGCACCTTACTCATCACCTATAGTGTCACCTCTGCGCTCTTCGCCCAGCTGAGACCTTTTTGTCTTTCGGTCAAATAACCTACTCAGTGTACAAGTTTGAAAGGGACACCTTCCCCGGTGCTAGTGAAAGAGCCCATGGACCCGATGAGAGCCGTGGTGCAGGGTGCTTGGAAGGACGGGGAGGTGAGAAGGGGGTAAGAAGGATGGGGAGGGCACGGGAGCATGTGGACATCCTGGGATGCATTAAAACAAGAATTAGCAAGCTTCCCACCGAGTTAGAAAACAAGCTTACAATTACCCAAGGGGAAAGGTGGTGGGGGGTGGGGATAACTCAGGAGTTTGGGGTTGATATAGACACACCTTTATATTGAAAATGGATAACCAACAAGGACCTACTGTATAGCACAAGGAACCTGCTTAATACTCCACCTAAATGGGAAAAGAATTTGTGAAAGAATAGACGTGTGTATGTAGGATTGAATCGGGCCTTCCCTGGTGGCTCAAAGGGTGAAGGATCCACCTGCAATGCATGAGACCTGGATTTGATCCCTGTGTTGGCAAAGTCCCCTGGAGAAGGGAATGGCTACCCACTTCAGTTTCCTTGCCTGGAGAATTCCATGGACAGAGGAGCCGGGGAGGCTACACATCCGTGGGGTCGCTCAGACATAACTGAGCAACTAACACACACAGAACTGAATCACCTTCTGGATACTTGAAACTAACAAAACACCATAAACCAACTATGCGAGCAAAGTCAGTTCAGCCATGTCCCGCTCTGCGCGGCCCTATGGAGCACAGCCGGCCAGGCTCCTCTGTCGGTGGGATTCTCCAGACAAGAGTACTGGACTGGCTTGCCGCGCCCTCCTCCAGGGGATCTTCTCCACCCAGGGATCAAACCCACCTCTCCTAGGTCTTCTGCACCAGCAGATGGGCTCTTTACCACTAGCGCCACCTGGGAAGCCCAAATCAACTACAGTTTTGGTTTTTTTTTAATCTTTACTTTATATTGGAAAACCAACTATAGTCCAATATAAAACAAAGATTTTAAAAAAAGAGTTAGTGAGCTTCCAAAACTGATATGCCTTCTGCACACCAATTCTGCTGATTCTTATAATAGCAGTGGTACAGGCCAATTAGACTGGAGTGAACAGACAGGGGTATAGGTGATGGACTCGAGTCTGGTGACAGTTTCCCTTGAGTTTCTTGTATTTCCACATGTCTTGTGAGCTTTTGTTTCAGACTGGCATTTCAAGGATGCTTCCCAGCAAGCCTCTTTGGAAGGCAGAGAGAATGTTTCCCACCGGGGCAGAGGGCAGATTCACTCTGCAGTACAGAAGATTCTGGTTCCATAAAGTCTTACTCCAAACCATGGAGTGTGCAGGTGTCACCTGACTTTCTTCATTCGGTGGGAACTGAGGTTCAGGGTGCTGGAGCAGGAATGTGGTCGCTGCCGTCAGCAAGAAATTCCTTGGTCTCTGACCCAGAATTCTCATGTGAATGGCAGGCTAATTGATTTCCTGCAAGTAGGGTAAAATTCTAACTCATTCATTACCAGTTCTTCACATTGAAGAACTTTCCTGACAAGGAGAAGCCCTTTGATGTGATTATTTTGTTATTTGCAGCATAGAGAGATGGTCTTCTGGTGGGCATCTCAAGTGATGAAGTCAAAACTGTAACATTTACAAGGGATATCTGTGGTCACTACTTTCATGAAACTGAAAATTTGGAACTGCTTCTAGCATTGATATATAGGACTCGGGATGCTAATTCCATAACAAGAATCTCAGGATCTTTTAAGATTTTTTTATGTGGGCCATTTTTAAAGCCTTGTACTGAATGTTATAATATTGCATCTGTTATATGTTTTGGGTTTTGGGCCCTGAGGTATGTGGGATCTTAACTTCCTTACCAGGGATCGAACCTACACCCCCTGCATTGGAAGGCAAAGTCTTAACCACTGGAGTGCCAGGGAGGTCCCAAGAATCTCAGTTTTTTTTTTTTTTTTTTGTAGTGAATTTTGTCATACATTGGAATGAAACAGCCATGGGTTTACATGTGTTCCCCATCCCGATCCCCCCTCCCACCTCCCTCTCCACCCGTTCCCTCTGGGTCTTCCCAGTGCACCAGGTCTGAGCGCTTGTCTCATGCATCCAACCTGGGCTGGTGATCTGTTTCACCCTAGATACTATACATGTTTCGATGCTGTTCTCTTGAAACATCCCACCCTCTCCTTCTCCCACAGAGTCCAAAAGACTGTTCTATAAATCTGTGTCTTTTTTTTTTTTCTGTTCTGCATATAGGGTTATCATTAACATCTTTCTAAATTCCATATATATGTGTTAGTATATTGTAATAGTCTTTATCTTTCTGGCTTACTTCACTCTGTATAATGGGCTCCAGTTTCATCCATCTCATTAGAATTGATTCAAATGAATTCTTTTTAATGGCTGCGTAATATTCCATGGTGTATATGTACCACAGCTTCCTTATCCATTCGTCTGCTGATGGGCATCTAGGTTGCTTCCAGAATCTCAGTTTTAAGGCAGAATCTAGTTTTAGCCTCTTCTAGCAAGACATTTCAAACCCTTCCTACTTTGCCACTGTAGGGGAGGAACAATAATTTCCTCTCTACCCTTCTATGTTCTTGACTGAGACCGCCCCTCCCACCAATAGAAAATGGATTAATAGGAGAAAAACAGAAGCTTAATAACATGTATTACTGTTGTTGTTCAGTCGCTCAGTTGTATCTGACTCTTTGCGACCCCATGGACGGCAGCACACCAGCCTTCCCTGTCCTTCACTATCTCCCGGAGCTTGCTCAAACTCACGTCCATTGGGTCGGTGATGCCATCCAACCATCTCATCCTCTGTCGTCCCCTTTTCTTCCTGTCTTCAATCTTCCCCAGCATCAGGGTCTTTTCCAATATATATAGGTATACATGTCATTGTATACCCCTTATACATGTGGGAGAGACCCAGGAAAATGAGGAACTCCCCCAAATGGCCCAAGCCTTCCCCTTAAATACCATCTCCAGCTAAGGATAAAAGAAGGATGCTGTTTGAGAGGAAGCCCTGTTAGGGGAGGTGTGACCCAGAAAAAAACAGTAAGCAAGAATGTGGTCATCATGCAAATTTAAGTCAGTGCCTTCACCAAGGATAAGAGTTCTGGAGTTCTAGTCACCCCCCCTGTTCCTGATAGAGAAAAGTGCACTTAGAATGGGAACCTCCCTCATAAACAGAAAAAAGGCTACCTTCTGCTCAGTTTTCAGAGCTCTGTCTGTGTCTGCTATTTCTCAAAAACAACCAGCTCACGATCATCCTTATGCCAAAGAGGCGGACTTGAGGTGGCAGCTGCTGTTTCTCCTTACACCTTCGCTGTTCTAGGATAAATAGCAATTTCCCCACTTTCCTTAAAACTAGGAGACGTTCTGGCCAATCAGATATAACAGCTCATCTGCTGGGGAGTTTCAAAAAGCATTTGTTCTTTACCCTTACAAACAGAAGCAAACCTGACCAGTGCCCACTCCTTTACTGACTTGAACATAACACGGATGCTAGGAGCTGTTGGGGAAGTCGTCACTTGACTCTAAGGAAATTCAAGAGACCCTGAGAAATCCTTAACTAATATCTCAGCAATTGGCCACCAGCAATTTGTGTTAATAAAAACAAGAAACTCCCATTTATTTAGGCCACCATGAGTTGGTTTTATGTTACTTGTTACTTGTAGATGTTCAGTTCAGTTGCTCAGTCATGTCCAACTCTGCGACCCCATGGACTGTAGCACGCCAGGCCCCCCGTCCTTCACTATCTCCCAGAGTTCACTCAAACTCACGTCCATCAAGTCGATGATGCCATCCAACCATCTCATCCTCTGTCGTCCCCTTCTCCTCCCACCTTCAATCTTTCCCAGCATCAGGGTCTTTTCCAATGAGTCAGTTCTTCGCATCAGGTGGCCAAAATATTGGAGTTTTGGCTTCAGCATCAGTCCTTCCAATGAGTATTCAAGACTTATTTCCTTTAGGATGGGCTGGTTGGATCTCCTTGCTGTCCAAGGGACTCTGATTAGTCTTCTCCAACACCACAGTTGGTTAGCTAGCAGTATTCATTCCGACCCCTTCTTTTCCAACAGGCTCCCCATAGCATTCACGGCCCCTGACCCACATCCGGGGTGGAGCTGGGCTTGTCTAGCCAGTCATGCAGCCCTCTTCTTGTTGACACTGTGTGGGTGTGTGACAGTGTCTTTCTTGCGAGACAGACTAGGAAGTCTGCTGGGGCTTCGAGGAAAGAGTCCTCGGTCCTTATAAACAGGCAGCAGGAGATCCTCCCCCGTTTTCCACTGCATGCGATTGCATGTGAGGGTCTGAGGATGGGCAGGAAAAATGAATGGCAAGGAAGACCCTGGACAGTCATACAGTGACTCTGGACCATTTGTTTTGTAAAATAACAAGTAGCCTGTTGTTTTAGTCAGTCTGAGCTGAGGATTTCTGACACTTTGAGCTAAACTCATCCAACTAAATAAAGTCCTCACTTAAATCCTCAACTAAATGCTGATTTCCCAACACTCCAAAATTCCCCAGATACACCTAAACCAGGCAGACTTGGTCCTGGACTTGATGAGTTAAACTAACCCAATTAAAAGACATTTGGTGACTTCTCTGATGCTCTGGTGGTTAAGACTTTGCCTTCCGATGCAGGGAGGGCAGGTTCGATCCCTGGCTGAGGAACGAAGATCCCACATACCTTGCAGCCAAAAAAACCAAAACATAAGACAGAAGCAATATTGTAATAAATTCAATAAATACCCAAAAATGGTCCATATCAAAAAAAAAAAAACTTTAAGGCATTTAGCTTTATTTATTATTATTTAATTACTGATATTATAACAATATCTGGCATTTGTATAGTACTTGACACAGGTCATTTGATCCTTAAATCTTTTGGGAAAAAAAGCAATGTGGGCATTTCTTTCATTTTCAAGCCAGATACGTGAACACTCTGCCTTAAATCCTTTTGTGAATTGAGAAATGATTTATGTAATAAATCTCATTCCACTTGTCAGGCTCCACTTTGCTTTGCAGATAAGTACCTGTTTGCTCTATATTTGCATATCCTAAATTTATAGCACTAACTAAGATAATTTTGAAGGCAGAAAATAATGATTACCTTCAAACATGAGCCAGTATAAAACACTCTGGCAAGGTTTCACCCGTAGACCGGCAGAGAATTGCAAGGTTTGTTTATATTAAATGCTCCGTTGACTTGAAAAATGGCGATAGACTTTGTCGGTGCTTAGTCACCATTATGCTTTATGGAAAGAGGTCAAAAAAGAAGAGGAAGTTCAAGACATTATTCTTTGAATTGAGCACAGTACCAGGAGCACAAGTGAGCCCCATCTCATGATTTCACTGACAATAAATTTAAGTGTGGGGCCACTGCACATGAAATGAGCATTTAGGACCGTGTCCTCCATTTTAAATCATCTGTTTATGATGGCTCTTTCCTTTCCTGTTACAGAGAGTCATTGTAAAGGTAAACATTAGTTTTAATGGCTAGATCTTCCTTGACCATTTTTCTTAGTCAAACTCCAATCCGACAAGTGAAGTTTTACGAAAACATATTGTTTAACATGTCTGCTAAATCACCTTGTTGCTAGGCATTAACTTAAAAAAAAAATTGCTTTCACTGTTACACCAAGTCAAAAACAGATGGAATCCCTGCAAGATGGTGCAGAGAAGCTCTTGGGACATATGCTGATTTTGTTGTCTTAATGAGACCTATTTGGGAATAATTTTTTTTTCAAGTCCTTGCCACAAAGGAGAATTGGTTTTTTTTCTATTTACAGAAAATGTGAAAATTCTCAAACCAAAACAATATTCTCTAGTGGAAAACTGTTATAAGCATCTAAAAAAATTAATTATTTCAAGTGCATGTTCATGCTCTCAGAAATCTATTCAATACATGGATCTTGAAAGTTGTTTTCCTCAGACCAATACTTCTGCAAGTATTTGCAAATACCTTTAACGTTAAAAAAAAAGGGAGTAAGAGGGTTGAAGACATGGAAAAAAGAATGCAAATGAGAAAAGCACTGCAAAGGACAGTTCAGTTCAGTCGCTCAGTCGTGTCCAACTCTTTGCAACTCCATAGACTGCAGCATGCCAGGCCTCCCTGTCCTTCACTATCTCCCAGAGTTCACTCAAACTCATGCCCACTGAGTCGGTGATGCCATCCAACCATCTCATCCTCTGTGATCCCCTTCGCCTCCCACCTTTCAATCTTTCCCAGCATCAGGATCTTTTCCAGTGAGTCAGTTCTTCACATCAGGTGGCTAAAGTATTAGAGTTTCGGCTTTAGCATCAGTCCTTCCAGTGAATATTCAGGACTCATTTCCTTTAGGGGTCACTGGTTTCAACTCCTTGCAGTCCAGGGGACTTTCAAGAGTCTTCTACAACACCACAGTTCAAAAGCATCAATTCTTCAGTGCTCAGCTTTCTTTATGATCCAACTCTCACATCCATCTATGACTACTGGAAAAACCATAGCTTCGACTAGATGGACCTTTGTTGGCAAAGTAAGGTCTCTGCTTTTTAATATGCTGTCAAGGTTTGCCATAGCTTTTCTTCCAAGGAGCAAGCGTCTTTTAATTTCATGCCTGCAGTCACCATCTGCAGTGATTTTGGAGCCCAAGAAAATAAAGTCTGTCACTGTTTCCATTGTTTCCCCATCTATTTGCCATGAAGTGATGGATAAAGTGATGGATTCCTGCAAAGGACAGGAATACAAAGAGTAACAACTTTCCTCCCAACACTGAGCTACTCTGGAAGCTTCTCTGTCTCCATGCTCTTCATAATTCATGACCAAGGCTAAGCAGAGTTGAAACTACAGCTTTTGACTCTATAGGTCACTTATTCATCCATCAAATAGTTATTAATTTGCAGTAGGTCCTAGATGTAATACCATGAGCCAATATGGGTACTGCCCCAGCCTCATCAAGCTTACAGTTGAGAAACCAAGAACTCGCTATCATACAACCCTACTGACATGATACTGCTGTGTCATATTTGGCTATCCATTTATGAGGCTTTTCTGCCGGTTTTTGTTCTGGTTTTCCTCACTGGGCCATAATAACTGCCATCCATATGGTTTTAATGGATGTCCATCCATTTCATTTTCCCTGTTTCCCTTCATCACCTATTTTCTTTGTTGTTGTTGTTCAGTTGCTAAGTCGTGTCCTACTCTTTGCAGCCACATGGAGTGCAGCACACAGGCTCCTCTGTCCTCCACTGTCTCCCAGAGTCGGCTGGAATTCATGTTCATTGCGTCACCCATGCTATCTAAGCACCTCATCCTCTGTCACTCCTTTTGCGTCTTGCCTTCAATTTTTCCCAGCATCAGGGTCTTTTCCAATGAGTCAGCTCTCCCCATCAGATGGCCAAAGTATTGGAGCTTCCGTTTCAGCATCAGTTCTTCCAATAAATATTCAGGGTTGATCTCCTTTAGGGTTGACTGCTTTTATCTCCTTGCAGTCCAAGGGACTCTCAAGATTCTTCTTCAGCAACACAGTTCAAAAGCATCAATTCTCCAGCACTCAGCCTTCTTTATGGTCCAACTCTCACATCTATACATGACTACTGGAAAACCCGTAACTTTGACTGTACGGATTTTGTCGATAAAGTGACATCTCTGCTTTTTAATACACTGTCTGGATTTGTCATAGCTTTTCTTCCAAGCAGTAAGTGTCTTAATTTCATTTTCTACCCATCCTCAAGACTTCTACATACATCCTTGCTATTTTTCTCTTTGAGACATTCATTTTCTACCTAGATATTGTTCTGAGAAAGTTACTCACTACTTGATCTTCCAGCCAGTAAACACGAGGGTAAAGATCATGCCCAAATAAAGCCACCAAAAAACACAAAGGGGTATTTCAATTTGGGATTCCCTGCCTCCCTAGTTACAGCTTTATCCTGTCCTTCATTCTAACTTTAATGTTGAGAAGACCGGCCCTGGGTACCATCTGCTTAAATCCCTCTACCCTGTCCAGAGCATTAATGAAGACAATAGAAAACTATTCTCACAAGGACATAAGCCATTTATTAAAAGGAAATCAGAATATACAGAAATCACTATACAGACACACTTTCTGTGGGTAAAGTATTTTAGATGTAATAAACATCATATTTTCACTTCAAGATGGATGTTTCATGCAGAATAGACATGAAAGGCAATAGACTATGGTCTCCAATAGATGCTGAGTTCAAGGACCATGGCTTTTAGTGTGAAAGCTGATGTTTATGTAAAACTGTAACAGTAAGATGTGTGCATGGAGAGATATAGTTACACATATTCATTTTTTTTAACTTTTAAAATTGAAATGTAGTTGATTTACAATTCTGTGTTAGATTCAGGTGTACGGCCCAGAGATTCAGTTTTTTAATATATATATATATATATACACATATATATATATATATGTGTGTGTGTGTGTATATGTATGTATATATATATGTGTGTGTGTATATGTGTGTATATATGTGTGTGTGTATATATAAAATATGTGTATATATATATGTGTATGTATATATATGTGTGTATATGTGTGTGTATATATATGTGTGTGTGTGTATATATGTGTGTGTATATGTGTGTGTATATATGTGTGTGTATATATATAATATGTGTGTATATATGTGTGTACATATGTGTGTGTATATATGTAATATATGTGTGTATATATATGTGTGTGTATATATATAATATGTGTGTATATGTGTGTGTATATATGTGTGTGTGTGTGTGTACATATATGTGTATATATGTACGTGTGTGTGTACATATATAATGTGTGTGTATATATGTGTATATATATAATATATGTGTGTGTGTGTATATATAATATATATGTGTGTATGTATGCTTGCTAAGTTGTTTCAGTTGTGTCTCACCCTTTATGACCCTGTGGACTGTAGCCTGCCAGGCTCCTCTGTCTGTCCATTAGATTCTGCAGGCAAGAATACTGGAGGGGGTTGCCATCTCTCCTCCAGGGGATCTTCCTGACCCAGGGATTGAACCCGTGTCTCTTATGTCCCCTGCATTGGCAGCCAGGTTCCTTATGCTAGCAACACCCGGAAAGCCCATTCCTTTTCAGATTCTCATCCCTTATTGGCTATTACCAGATAATGAGTTTAGCTCCCCGCGCTGTCCTGGTGGATCTGCATTTTATATGTAGCAGTATGTAGCTGTTAACCCCAAACTCGTAATTCACTCCTCCCCTGTCCCTTGCGGTGACCAACACGATCCTCTGCACAGACACAGAACACACATCCATCCAGGTGATGCTTGTCGTGTGCCAGGCACTCGGCAAGACGCCGGGTGTACGAAGGTGGGTCAGACACGGATCCTCCGAGGGCCTGTCTCCCTGAGGTTTATGGGAGCTCCATTACACAAAGCTTACATGTGTCTGGCTGCACAACCCTGAATTTCATTTTCTTTGGTGACTCTAAATGGATCTTGTTTGGTTATTTTATTAAAGCATGGAGCATTCTCAGTGAGTCATCCTACCGGCCTTCCAGCGTGGTTGCCAACCTGCGGGATTCCCGGGATGGAAAGTCTACATCTCACGTGTAACCCATTCGAAGCAGACTACTGGGGCATGGGAGGGAAGACTTATCACAGACCCCGAAAGAATTCTGATCTGCTGTTACAAAAGCAAATGTTGTTGTTGTTACGAAAGCAAATGTTACAAAAGCAAATGTTAGTGTTGATGGGAAACATAAACAGTGATCGGATAGTACAAACTCATGTCCCAGTATTTTCTCAATTTTAACAACTAGAGGGGCTCAGCAAGTACCCGAACTCTGGCACATGCCCCGTCAGACGCCAGCTTTTCTGCTCACTCACTAACCAGACGAGGGATGAGGACCCTGAGCGCCTAACCCGCATCTCTCATAAAACAGACGCTCTGCTAATGCGGGAGCTAATTACCATGCCATCCCTTGGCTTGGGCGTCTTGGGGCATGAAGAGCAGCGTGCCCAAAGACGCGGCTTCCTAGGGGCTGCAGGGATGAAATAACCCAGCCGCGCTTCAGGGGGCTGTCTGTCATCAAACATACGGGCAGGACCCGGGGCCCCACCTGACTAGACGTGACCGTTTACCTCGGTGTTTTCCATTGTGGCGACACGATCATAAACATATTAACAAGTCCTACAGTGTGATCAACAACAGATGTAGAATTAAAAGTGTTGACAAGTTGCATCAGGTATCTGGGCTTTATGCCTTTTCCACCACATCTGAATCCCAGTGCTCCAGAAAACTGCCCAGCAACTGTTCTCTCTGAAAAGCTGCTCCCTGGGAAAACATCTCCTCTCGTTTCGTGCTTTGACTGGAGAAATAGACACAGATTCCCTTGAAACAGCTTTGGGGATAAAAATCCACTTTACAATGCCAACTACATGAAACAGAATTGCTCCTAATGTTGAAATGGGAATCTTTTAGCCATACACACCTACTGAAAGAAATTCTCTTAAAAACAAAGTTACTGAAATAAAGTCAGTGATTTGATTAATAACTATCAAAATAAAATGGAAAAATTTTATTTTTCAACTGCCACATAAAAAAATAGATAGCCAGTGAGAATTTGCTATATGACTCGGGGAACTCAAACCAGCACTCTGAGACACCTAGAGGGGTGGGATGGGGGGAGGCAGGAAGCAGGTTCAAAAGGGAGGAGACATATATATATACCTATGGCTAATTCATGTTGATGTGTGGAAGAAGCCAACAGTATTGTAAAGCAATTATCCTTCGATTAAAAATAAATTCAAAAAAACTTTTAACAAAAATCTGAACATAGATCTCATGCATATGTCTTCAAAACCCCTATATAAACATTCCCACATGACCTAAGGTCAATGTGAAGTTATGTTCAACAAACAACACAAATAAAACTAGTGTTATATTAAAAAAGACAAAGTTACTGAAATAAAATCAGTGATTTGATTAATAATTATTAAAACAAAATGGGCTTCCCTGCTGGCTCAGCTGGTAAAGAATCCGCCTGCAATGCAGGAGACCTGGGTTTGATCCCTGGGTTGGGAAGATCCCCTGGAAGAGGGCATGGCTACCCACTCCAGTATGCTTACCTGTAGAATCCCCGTGGACGAGGAACCTGGCAGGCTACAGTTCATGGGGTCACAAAGGGTCGGACACAACTGAGCGACTAAGCACAAAACAAAATAAAATGTCTTTTAAATAATTTAAAGGGGAGGCTAGTAAACATCTCATGCTTTTTGTCTTCCAGCCTCTTCCCCTTTGAGGAATTTCCCATCATCCTTTGCACAGTTATATGCATCCTTGGCCTTGGGAGCACAGGTGCAAGGGTGAGCACATCACCCAGGCTGGTGGATCAGAGCATTTCCGTCTCCAGACGCAGTGACTCACACCAGCGATGAGCCGGGGTTCCACGACAGAGCAAGCAGAATTTCCCTCTGGGCTTTTGGAAGAGCTCTTGGGAAATTCATGCATCTAGGTTCATGAGCTGTGAGAACAATGTAAGTCGACTGATATATTTCCTAACACTCCAGAAGAGCGTTCCTGACAACAAGTCTAACATACACAAAAAAAACAGAGCTGAGGCTGGAAAAAAAAAAAAAAAGAGAAAGAGAGAGACAGTACAGGAGGAAGGCTGTGGATAATGAGCCAGAGAGAAAAGTCTTGGTGACCATGTTTGAGGCTCCTAGTTTGAACCAGACCTGAAAATACACCCACTCCTGAAATTTTCAGTTATGTTAACCATCAACTCCTTTTTCTTGTTGGTTACTCTAATTTTTTTGCTGTGGGCTGCAAACTTTTTCTCTAAATAGCCAGATAGTGAACGTCATCACCAACTCAACGGACAAGAGTTTGGGTAAACTCTGGGAGTTGGGGAAGGACAGGGAGGCCTGGCGTGCTGCCTTCCATGAGGTCACAGAGTCAGACACGATGGAGCAACTGAACTGAACCAAACTGAAGCTTTGCATGTCAACTGCTCTGTTACAACTACTCTCGCTGTAACATGAAAGCAGATACAGACAACACATAAACAAGCATAACTGTGCTCTAATAATACCCGTCCTGGGGACACCAAAATGTGAATTTTATATAATTTCCATGCATCACTAAATTCTATTTTTCTTATTTTTCAACCATTTAAAAACATAAAACCATTGTAGCTTAAGGGCTATGCTCAATAGACTCAAGCTTGTCTAAAATTCCCTCCTTCCTTTCTGCCAGCACTCTCAGACTTTTCTTTAGAGATTCACCGCTTTCTGCACCCTACGCCGTTCAGTTTGGGTGCGTGGACACTATCCTTAGCTCTAGGAATGGGTGTGATTGGCTTAAGCCAGTAAGAAGACTCCACCTCCTTGGCCACAGAGCTGACCCAGCAGTGGACGGACCCGTGATGGAGTTCGGTCCAGTAAGGCTTGAAGGACCACTCGCTAGGGCTTCTGCAAAAGGCATTTCCTCTCTCCTGCTGCCTGCTCTGCATCCTGGCCACCTGTCAGAGGAGACGCTCCCTTACTACAGCTGGTCATGCAAGGAACGAGGATTTGCAGAATCGCTGCAGCCGTGAAACTCTCCCAGGAAGCAAGGTTATGAGGATCAGGGACAGAGCTGAAGCAGAGCTGGGGGTCACGTCATGAGGTCGCTGAGCTGGATGGAGCTTTACCCAAAGCCCAGCTAACTGTGGCCTCTTCAGTTATGAGCTGATAAACCTCTTTCTTTGTTTAGCTTCTTTAGGACAACCTTTCTGATAGACTTATACATCTTAGAATGAAAAGAGTCCCGATGAATGTTTTAAAAATCCTAAGAGGGAAACAACGTGGCTGACGCAGGAAGGGTCACACAACGGAGCAGCCTCGTGGCCATCTGACCAAGTTTAGGGTCAAGGCTTCAGCTTTCTTCAGCTTTTCAGAAAGCTGCCCAGACTCTTCCAGAAATAATTCACATCAGACAAATGCACAAAAGGAAGCATGTTTGTTTATTTATAAACAGAAACTGCTACCCCAACTACACACTAAAGAAAAACTCCAAACTCCTGACTGCTGCTCCAAGGGCATCCACAGCCGGTGCCCTCTGCCCTCCTCACTGCCCTCACCCCCTCTGCCCTGCCATCCCCTCCACTCCAGCCAGAATCACTTCCCCACGTGTCCTCAAATATCCTGCGTGAGAAGCACATTATAACTGCTTTCGCCCCATCTAAAGTCCTCTTCACTCAGAGTTGACCCTGGCTCCCTCTTTTTGTCCAGGTCTCCGGTGGGAAATCACTCCCAGAGAGGCCTGCCCTGGCCACCTAGTCTGAAATAGCCCTTCCTCCCCGACCCACACACCCCCATCACTCTCTGGGCCATGATTCTGCTTCAGTTCAGCCACAGAAATTCCATCCAGCTGAAAACACATTCTCATTGTTTTTATAATCATGTTTCCCAAACTAGAATACATGTTCTATGAGGGCGGGAACGTTCAGAACCCTGTTCACCATCATATTCCCAGCGAGGTGCCCAGGGTGGTGTCTGGCAATGAGGAGTTGTGGAATGAATGGAGTGAGGTGAAATGAGCAAAGGGAGGGAGGGGAAGACAGAAAGGAAGAAAGAAAGAGAAAGAGAGGAAGGAAAGAAGGAAGGAAGGAAGGAAAAAGGGAGGAAGAGGGATAGGGAGGAACGGAAGCAGTCCGTCCATGTGATCTCATTTCTGTAAGAAAATCTATAGACGGAAACCACTAGTTCTTAGAAGATACCTGGAAAATATGTCAAATTGATACTATAATTTTCTCACCTTAAGACCAAAGACAGATAATTTAAAACAGACCATTATCATGAACATAACTGTAAACCATTTCTACAGAAAATTACTTGCTAAATAACATGATTTTAACAGATTTACATGTGTGTTAAGAATTTATAGCTTGTGAAGCACTTTTCACCTAGATTTGCATTTAACTCTTTTAAGACTTCCCTCAAGAGATGCTATTATTTCTCTTAAGACTGAAGCTCAAAATTCAAGTAAGGAAGAGCTCAGGGTGACAGAGGAGGAGGGGCAGAGGCAGAACTTGACATCTGAGTCCTCTGATGTTGCTTGATCCTAATACAATGCTGCCTCCTTCCAGCAGCGACAAATCCCACCAATACTGTGGTGATTCACTTGCTTCAGTTTCCAGAAGTAACCTAAACTTGTCCCTGTTTTCTGGGACTTTCCACATAGAAATTTTAGTACCACCTGTTGCAGAAGGGTGTGAGTATTTGTACATTCCTCAGCTCTGTCTGAGATCTGCTGAGTTCTTGGGCTTCTCAAATTTTAATGTACATCTGAATCACCCTGAGAGTCTTGTTAAAATGCAGACTCTTACACAAAACTTCTTGAGTGTGGACGGAGCTGTTGAATTTCTGTCAGGCTGCCAGGTGATCCTGGCGCTGGTCATCCACTAACATCCACACTTTGAATAGCGAGTCTAGGACATACTCACACAAACTTTTAAACTGCAAGGGGTTATGGACTGGATGTCAGTGTCCCTCCAAAATGCATAGCTTGAAATAGAATCCTCAATGTGATGACAGCTGGAGCTGGGGGGTGGGGGACTTTGGGAGGTTAACTGAGTCATCGGGATGGATCCCTCGTGAATGGGATTAGTGCCCTTAAGAAAGAGACCACAGGACTTCCCTGGTGGTGTTGTGGATAAGAATCTGCCTGCTAATGCTGAAGACACGGGTTCAATCCCTGGTCTGGGAAGATCCCACATACCAAGGGGTAACCTAGCCTGTGCTCAAGCCACAGCTGCTAAAGCCTAGAGCCCACGGTCTGCAACAGCAGAAGCCCACACACCAAGACTGGGGAGTAACCCCCTCCACTCGCCACAGCAAGAGAAAGCCCACGTGCAGCAACAAGGACCCAGCATCACCAACTTTAATAAATAAACACACACATTTTAAAACAAAAAAATAATCCAAAATCTGTTAAAAAAAATTGCATGGGGATAAGAATTTCTGATAGGATCCCATTATCCCTGCCCTGCTCCTTTAGGATTTTGCTTACTAGGTTAGGAGAGATAATTGCAAACAAATAACCATTAATATGGAGCTGTGTTCTCATAGAAAATAAAACTATAACAACACATTTAGCCAGAAGACTGGTGGACACATAATTTGGTTCCTGAAAGAGAAGACAGGATTTGAATACCTGGCAGCCACGTTCCAACTGAGTGACCTTTCATGGACACATCGTTTCATGTCTCTGAATTTCCTCTTCTCCATGAAATAAAAATAATAAAGTATTTTTTAAAGTTGACATCACAAGACAGAATATTAAATAAATGTGGTAACTATAAAGTACTAAGTAATACAGAACCATTAATAATGACAGCTAACAAAATAATGAAATGATAGGAACGTTAGGTTCTCTAAACTGTAAGGAGAAAAGGCGGTTTTGTAGAAAGAAAAATTTCACCACTATCCATTAGGCTGCTGCTGCAGCTTAGTCACTTGTTTGTGTCTGACTCTGCGGCTCCATGAACTGTAACCCACCAGGTTCCTCTGTCTATGGGATTCTCCAGGCAAGAATACTGGAGTGGGTAGTCATTTCCTGCTTCAAGGGATCTTTCTGACCCAGGGAT
Organism: Hydropotes inermis; assembly: GCA_020226075.1. Classification (NCBI taxonomy): domain Eukaryota; kingdom Metazoa; phylum Chordata; class Mammalia; order Artiodactyla; family Cervidae; genus Hydropotes; species Hydropotes inermis. Next base: position 65,931,048 of record CM035280.1, on the reverse strand, counting down.
CAAACCTGCGTCTCCTGTGTCTCCTGCATTTGCAGGCAGATTCTTTACCACTAGCACCACCTGGGAAGCCCCAGATTTTTTTAAATCCCCAGTGAAGTCACAGTGCCTGCAGCCTCTAAAATTTTCTTTGACTGGTATTCTTACATTCTTTGTAGCATTGCTTCCCAGGGTTGTTGCTGTTTTCTCCTCTGATATGTGTGGTCTGGGTAATTTAGTTATATTAACCACCATCTTCATTCAACACTATGCAAACCGTGAACTTCTAGATGTTCAAGCTGGTTTTAGAAAAGGCAGAGGAACCAGAGATTGAATTGCCAACATCTGTTGGATCATCAAAAAAGGAAAAGAGTTCCAGAAAAACATCTATTTCTGCTTTACTGACTATGCCAAAACCTTTGACTGTGTGGATGACAGCAAACTGTGGAAAATTCTGAAAGAGAAATCTGTATACAGGTCAGGAAGCAACAGTTAGAACTGGACATGGAACAACAGACTGGTGCCAAAGAGGAAAAGGAGTACATCAAGACTGTATATTGTCACCCTGCTTATCTAACTTATATGCAGAGGACATCATGAGAAATGCTGGGCTGGATGAAGCACAAGCTGGAATCAAGATTGCAGGGAGAAATACCAATAACCTCAGATATGCAGATGACACCACCTTTATGGCAGAAAGTGAAGAGGAACTAAAAAGCCTCTTGATGAAAGTGAAAGAGGAGAGTAAAAAGTAGGCTTAAAGCTCAACATTCAAAAAACTAAGATCGTGACATCCAGTCCCATCACTTCACGCAAATAGATAGGGAAACAGTGGGAACAGTGACAGACTATTTTCGGGGGCTCCACAATCACTGCAGATGGTGACTGCAGCCATGAAATTAAAAGATGCTTACTCCTTGGAAGGAAAGTGATGACCAACCTGGACAGCATATTAAAAAGCAGAGACATTACTTTGCCAACAAAGGTCCGTCTAGTCAAGGCTATGGTTTTTCAAGTGGTCATGTATGGATGTGAGAGTTGGACTATAAAGAAAGGTGAGCTCAGAAAAATTGATGCTTTGGAACTGTGGTGTTAGAGAAGATTCTTGAGAGTCCCCTGGACTGCAAGGAGATCCAACCAGTCCATCCTAAAGGAAACCAGTCCTGAATACTCATTGGAAGGATTGATGTTGAAGCTGAAACTCTAATACTTTGGCCACCTGATGTGAAGAACTGACTCATTTGAAAAGACCCTGATGGTGGGAAAGATTGACGGCAGGAGGAGAAGGGGTCTACAGAGGATGAGATGGTTGGATGGCATCACCGACTCAATGGACATGAGTTTAAGTAAACTCCGGAAGTTGGTGATGGACAGGGAGGCCTGGCATGCTGCAGTCCATGGGGTTGCAAAGAATTGGACACAACTGAGCAACTGAACTGAACTGAACTGACTGAACCACCATCTTCATCAAACTGAACCTTTATAGGTTACACCGTGTGTGTGTTAGTCACTTAGTAGTGTCTGACTCTTTCAGACCCCATGGACTATAGCCCACCAAGCTCCCCTGTCCATGGAATTCTATAGACAAGAATACTGGAGAGGTAGCCATTTCCTTCTTCAGGGGATCTTCCTGACCCAGGAATCAAACCTGATCTACTGCATCACAGGTGGACTCTACCATCTTAGCTACCAGGGAAGCCCATAGATTACATTGAAAGTGAAAGTGAAAGTTGCTCAGTTGTGTCAGACTCTTTGCAACCCGTGGACTACAAGTCCATAGAATTCTGCAGGCCAGAATACTGGAGTGGGTAGCCTTATCCCTTCTCCAGGGGATCTTCCCAACCCAGGGGTTGAACCCAGGTCTCCCACATTACAGGTGGATTCTTTATCAGCTGAGCCACAAGGGAAGCCCAAGAATACTGGAGTGGGTAGCCTATCCCTTCTCCAGCAGATCTTCCCGACCTAGGGCTCTAACCAACAAATGCAGGGTTTTCTGCACTGCAGGCAGATTCTTTACCAACTGAGCTACCAGGGAAGCCCACAGATTACATTACCAGTCATTAATAGATATGAGCGATTGAAAAATTCAGAGCAAGATTGAGAAAAGTAGGTATCTCACCTGAAAACAGAATAAATACTCTTAAACTAACTACCTGGTATCCCTGAGTGAGTCTGCAGTTATGTTACCAGAACCCCTTTGTCCCGGCCTCCCGGTCTTTCCTCCCATCCCTCGCTCTGTAAAGCAGCAGAGACAGCTGCGGGGGGGATCCTTCCAGAAGAGCAGGATCTCGAGTGTCCTCTGTGAGGTCTGTGGGCTCAGCTTACCTACCCGCGCTGTTCTGGCTCACTGTAGCTGCTGGCTCTTCCTTCTGCTCTGCAACTGCCTTTTGACAAGCATTCTTTGCCACTCGACCACCCATTACCCACAGTACAGCCAGCATAATCACTCAAAATCATGTGTCTGACCACAGCCCTCCCTCGCTGAAAGCTCTTTAGAGACTTACTGATGCAGAAGCCCGACTCCTTTTCCCAGGTCTGATCTGATCCTGTCCACCCCGACCCCTCAACTCCATGCAAACTGTGCCTCACTCATTGCTCCATCACCCCATCTCACAGACCCAGATGTAACAAGTGCAATCGAATCCATGTTTCGCATTTGCTCACCCACCCCACCCCACACCGGGAACTGTTATCCCAGGTAACTGGGTCTTCATCACAAAAAATCAAATCTCTGCTCAATCGTCCCCTCTTCAGAAGAGGTTCCCTGACCTCCTGCTAAAGCTGCCCCCTCTTCCAACCACCCTCTGTCGCATTAACCTCTTTCATGGTCTTATTCCCATTCTGAGTTGTTTTTAATTTACTGATTTGCTCGTATGTTTACTTTCCGTCTTCTCATGCTCGAACGTGAGCCTACCTATCTGTGTCACCACTGGACCCTCAGCACCTAGGACAGCGCCTGGCACAGACTAAGTTCCAGATGAATATTTATTATGGGAATAAAGACAACCCATGAAGATAAAATTCTCCGATTCTCCTGGGAGTCAAAATGCAAACTCGAATATCTGGAGATAGAACCCATGTTTCCTCACTAGAGGGCTTAATATAATAAAGCTCCTGATTCTTCCCAAACTTAACTATAATATTAAATTAACTCAGTTGCAATTCCAATTCCAATCAAGGTAAAGATTCTAAATTTGATCTGAAGAAAAAAAAATTAGGAAAAATAAATTTGTCAAGTAGTCAAAACACTTTTTTAAAACAAAGCAAAACAAAAACTTAGAAGCGACAACAGGCAGAGGGGGCCTTACAGACAATAAGACGTATTCAAAGCACTAGTATTGGGAAAAAAAGAGAAATTCCAGAAACAGACATGCATATATATGTATATGCAGGGCTTCCCTGGTGGTTCAGCTAGTAAAGAATCTGCCTGCAATGCAGGAGACCTGGGTTTGATCCCTGCATCATGAAGATTCCCTGGAGAAGGAAATGGCCACACACTCCAGCATTCTTGCCTGGGAAATCCCATGGACAGAGGACTCTGGAGGGCTATAGGCCATTGGGTCACAGAGTCAGACATGACTGGATGACTAACACTTTCACTTTCATATATGTATGTGTGTGCATATATGTTCATACATACATACATATGTCTAACTGCTGGGTTTGCTTAGTCAGTCAATCATGCCCAACTCTATGTGACCCCATGGACTGTAGCCTGCCAGGCTCCTCTGTCCCTGGGGATTCTCCAGGCAAGAATGCTAGAGTGGGTAGCCTTTCCCGTCTCCAGGGGATCTTCCCAACCCAGGGATCGAACCCAGGTCTCCTGAATTGCAGGCGGATTCTTTACCAGCTGAGCCACAAGGGAAGCCCATGTAACCACTACCTCTATCACACTGGGAAAAAAAAAATCAGTAAAATTCTCCTCTTAGAGTTAGAAAACCCACAAAAGTTAAAATACAAAGTAGGATAACATTCACAGGATGCATTATATTTAAAAGATTAATGCTTCGTATGTCAAAACTGTTCAAATTAATCAGGAAAAGTGACAAATGCTCTGGCAGAAAACAACTCTAAATATACAAAGCAACAATGCATTGCAGAAAAAACACAAATGTTTGAAGAATGTACAAAAGAAAATTCCTTCTGTTGATTCAACAAATGCACATGAAAACAGTGAGATGGAATTTTCATTATCAGTTTGACAAAGATGAAAAACACTGTGACTCTGTGCTGGTGAGCATGAGGGGAAATAGAATCCCTTTATTCGTAAGGAAGTCTAGAGGAGTACTGAGGAATAACTCCATGGAAGTCAATTTCCTGTTGTGATTCAAAAGCCTTTAAAACTGATAACTTTATCCAATTTTCCTTTTACTGCTTTATCATAAAAATTTGACTGGATGAGGATACACAGGAATGTATTTCATATGTACCAGAATGTTTATTGTACAATTGTTTAAAAGATAAAAAAATTAGAATCAGTATAAATGTGTTTATCATGTTAGTCTAACACTGGAATATTATGCATCAATAAAGAATGATTGGGTACCAGAGCGTTAACATGAAAAGATGTTCATAAAATATTTCTGAGTGGAAAAAAGCATGTTAAGAACAGTCTGTAGAGTTTGAACGTGAAAGTTGTTCAGTTCAGTTCAGTTCAGTCGCTCAGTCATGTCCGACTCTGCAACCCCATGAATCGCAGCACACCAGGCCTCCCTGTCCATCACAAACCCCTGGAGTCTATTCAAACTCATGCCCATTGAGTCGGTGATGCCATCCAGCCATCTCATCCTCTGTCATCCCCTGTCATCCCCTTCTCCTCCTGCCCCCAACCCCTCCCAGCATCAGGGTCTTTTCCAATGAGTCAACTCTTCCCATGAGGTGGCCAAAGTATTGGAGTTTCAGCTTCAGCATCAGTCCTTCCAGTGAACACCCAGGACTTATCTCCTTCGGGATGGACTGGTTGGATCTCCTTGCTGTCCAAGGGACTCTCAAGAGTCTTCTCCAACACCACAGTTCAAAAT
>CM035280.1:65901906-65925951 GCA_020226075.1 Hydropotes inermis | reverse complement strand
TTGGAGTTTCAGCTTCAGCATCAGTCCTTCCAGTGAACACCCAGGACTTATCTCCTTCGGGATGGACTGGTTGGATCTCCTTGCTGTCCAAGGGACTCTCAAGAGTCTTCTCCAACACCACAGTTCAAAAGCATCAATTTTTCAGTGCTCAGCTTTCTTCACAGTCCAACTCTCACATCCACACATGACCACTGAAAAACCATAGCCTTGACCAGACGGACCTTTGTTGGCAAAGTAATGTCTCTGCTTTTTAATATGCTATCTAGGTTGGTCATAACTTTCCTTCCAAGGAGTGGATCACAATAAACTGTGGAAAATTCTGAAGGAGATGGGAATACCAGACCACCTGACCTGCCTCTTGAGAAACCTGTATGCAGGTCAGGAAGCAACAGTTAGAACTGGACATGGGACAAACAGACTGGTTCCAAATAGGAAAAGGACTATGCCAAGGCTGTATATTGTCACCCTGCTTATTTAACTTGTATGCAGAGTACATCATGAGAAACGCTGGGCTGGAAGAAGCACAAGCTGGAATCAAGATTGCAGGGAGAAATATCAATAACCTCAGATATGCAGATGACACCACCCTTATGGCAGAAAGTGAAGAGGAACTAAAAAGCCTCTAGATGAAAGTGAAAGAGGAGAGTGAAAAAGTTGGCTTAAAGCTTAACATTCAGAAAACTAAGATCATGGCATCTGGTCCCATCACCTCATGGGAAATAGATGGGGAAAGTTGTTCATTCATATCCAATTCTTTGAGACCCCGGGAGCTATATAGTCCATGGAATTCTCCAGGCCAGAATACTGGAGTGGGTAGCCTTTCCTTTCTCCAGGGAATCTTCCCAACCAAGGGACTGAAGCCAGGTCTCCTGCATTGCAGGCAGATTCTTTACCAGCTGAGCCACCAGGGAATCCCAGTAGATTTAAATTGTTGTAATATGAATATAGAGATATACAAGATTTTTACTATCTTTTTAGATTACATTATGTTAGAAGAAGCCTAACCACTTAACAGAAGGTTAACGGTTGTTATCTCTGATGATTTTTCCTTTGTGCTTGGTTGCCTTTCTAATTTTTCTATAATGAATTTTTATTGCTTGTGTAGAAGAGATAGTTTGGGGGGTTTTGTGGAGAAGGGAGTTAATTACTGATATCTACTTGGATGCAGTGTTGTCAAGCCTATTTTTCATGAGCCAAATCCAGATTTAAAATACAAGCATCTTTTGAGTTGAAAAAAAAGTGCAAACTGCTCCCCACACTTTGTTTCAGCCCTCCACCCACGTAAATGACTAGATTCAACTACAGTGACCCCTCTGTGTTTCCTGTTACTACCGAGTAATGCAGCCAATAAAGAACCTTTGAAAAGCGAAAATTAAGCAATAAGGCATGACAGATAATGTGGTTACTGTGTGGTAATGAACTCCAGAGGTATCAGAAGTTTGATATATTGCTGAGGACAACTATTTCCCTTGGGTGTAATTTAACCTGAGAGGCTTGCCCCAGAATCACTGATATAAATAGTCCTCCCTGTAGATAAACATGTTTACAACTGTTGTATGGATGCTTTAATTGTATTCAATTATACAGCACAACACAAACATAACTAAAACTGATTCTAGATTAAGTTTTGGGAACTATCAGAACAGCCCCAAAGACTAATTCTAAATCTAACAGCAAAATCACACCAAATTAGTAAAAGATACTATGACAATAAGTACTAATACAAGTATCACAAGAACACTAACAACAAAAGACTTCTGCAAAACCCTTGTCCATGCAGATAATTGTCTAAGCCCATTAAATATTTAACATGCAATATTTCAACGGGAATGGATTAACAAGCAGAAATTAAATCTGGAATTTCAAGCCTACTCGATTTCCCATGGATCCTAATTAGAACACACTGTTAAAACCAATCAGGGACAAGTGGATGTTTTATAGTAACACAATGTTAAACTTTTACAGTTGGCATTATGGTTATACTTTGTAAAAGAATTCTTACCCTTAAGAGATACGTTCAGAAATATTTAAGGATAAAATGATGCCTGAAGTTGGCATCAAAATAACCCAGTGTGGGTAGGTGGCTACGGATGAATCAAGGCAGGGTTTGAGTTGTTAACTGTTGAAATGGAGGGATGGGCGCCCCTGGGTTCATTATAACAGTGTTCTCTTCGTTTTTGTGAATGTCTGATATTTCCCACGGGAAGTGCTTTTTAAAGCTATCTTCTTCAAAAAGAGTTCCTGTATATAGTGGTGACTCAGTGGTAAAAGAATGAGCCTGCAGTGCAGGAGTTGCAGGAAACACAGGTTTGATCCCTGGGTTGGGAAGATCCCCTGGAGGAAGGTATGGCAACCCACTCCAGTATTCTTGCCTAGAGAATTCCATGAACTGGGGAGCCTGGTGGACTCCAGTCCAAAAGGTCACAAAGAGCTGGACATGACTGAAGTGTCACTCAGCATTGCATGTACAATCATTAGGCATTACTGCATATTATATCCAGTTTGGTGAAGAACTCATTATTATAAGATTAAGTTATTTTTTAAAACTTAGCTTATCTGGTAACACATAAAATCTCATTTGGCTCATAAAAAAGTTTTACATTATTAAAAAATGACCAACAACAATCATCAAAAACATAAAGTTAAATGAGTATAAACCGCTGAGATGAAAGCAAATTATAGAACTTTGAATGAGTCTGGATTTGAATATTCAGAGTTGAAACTGTCACCAAGACGGCGAGGAGGGATGGGGGAAGTGGGGTGTCCTATTTAAACTGCACTGGGATACTTGCAAGCTCCAGGAATTGGTGATGGACAGGGAAGCCTGGTATGCTACAGTCCACGGTCGCAAAGAGTCAGACACGACTGAGCAACTGAACTGGAAGTGATATTTTAGAAAATCAAATTCCAGGGACTTCCCTGGCAGTCTGGCACACTTCCACTGCAAGGGGCACAGGTTCAATCCCTAGTCAGGGAAGTTAAGATCCCACATGCTGTGAGATGCAGGTAAAAAAATCAAATTCCTTTGGAAAGACAAATTCTGTTAAAGGATCACAGCAATGTGTATCAGTGAAGTAGAGACAATTCTATTAACAACGTAAAATGAATAAAAGAACAAGATGGAGAAATGAGCAAATCAGTTTGGTGTCAGAGATAACTGGGATTCATGCCTGCACTGCACTGTCTCTCCTTAAATAGCAATTGCGTTATGTCCACATGTGTCTCCTCTTTGCACTTCAGGCGCCTTCTTAAGGCCACTAAATGAGTCCAGACAAAGTCAGTGGGATTAGCCTCCCACAGTAGGCCTGTTTTTGTTGCTGCTGTTGTTACTCAGTCCTCAGTCATGTCCAACTCTTTTCAGCCCATGGACTGCAGCACACCAGGCCTCCCTGTCCATCGCCAACTCCTGGAGCTTGCTCAAACTCATGTCCATCGAGTCGGTGATGCCATCCAACCATCTCTTCCTCTGTCGTCCCCTTCTCCTCCTGCCTTTAATCTTTCCCAGCATCAGGGTCTTTTCTAATGAGTCAGTTCTTCCCATCAGGTGGCCAAAGGATTGGAGTTTCAGCTTCAGCATCAGTCCCTCCAATGAACACCCAGGACTGATCTCCTTTAGGATGGACTGGCTGGATCTCCTTGCAGTCCAAGGGACTCTCAGGAGTCTTCTCCAACACCACAGTTCAAAAGCATCAGTTCTTCGGTGTTAAATCTTCTTCATGGTCAAACTCTCACATCCATACATGACCACTGGAAAAACCATAGCTTTGACTAGATGGACCTTTGTTGGCAAAGTAAGGGAGTGTCATCTGAAGGGAGTTCAGCTCTAAATACTTCATGCCTTCATGTAAATATTCTTGCCTTTTTTCTCTCAAATAGTTATTGCTTTTCCTTGGGGTGGGAGGGGAGGGCCCAGTTTGCGACACTGGGAATATAGTGATAACCAAAACACTGACCTTTGGCAATACAGCATTGCAGGTCGAGGTCCTCAGGATCCAGGTAAAGTCACCCAACACCAGTTAACTAAAGCAGTCATGCATGACCTTATTCCTCAAATCTAACAACTTGCTAGATCACTACATGCTTTAAATAAAGCACTTCTCAGCTGCACAGAAATTCACATTGGACAGCACGGCAGAGCCTATGAAATGTGTGGACAACCCTCCTCCCTGCCTTCTCTTTCTGACCTTCTCCCCGCTCCTCTGACCTTCATCTCCTGGCCTCTCTGACCCTGGGTCTCCTCTTCTCGCAGACGCTTTCTGGTTTTCAGCGCCCTGGTGTCCCTCGCTCGGCGTCCCCGCTGGGCCTGTGCCCGAGGGTAAGTGTCCGCACGCCACCGTCACAGAAGTCTACCGACCAGAACTTCTAAAAACTCTCGAAAACACAGTAAAGCGCCCATGCGCTACAGCTACTGGGCCTGGGCCCGAGAGCCTGCACTCAACAAGAGAAGGCTCTGCAGTGAGAAGCCGGCTCACCCCAACTAGAGGGCAGCCCCCGCTGGCCCCAGCTAGAGAAAAAGGCCGCACAGCAACCAAGACCCAGCCCCCAGTAAAGCGAAATCCGTGAAAGCATTTCATTCTGCATGAATCTCTCTAAAGTTTATGAAGCCAGTTCTCATAAGTGCTTAGGAATGAGCCCATTTAGAAAATTGGCCCTTGTGGGTGAATTGATTCTTGGATGAACTGGCTTTTGCAAATTCAGCTTTGGTTGAAACGTTATCAGCTAATTATGTTGCTCCGCCTTGGAGGGAGACCCCCAGGAGAGTGATGCCGGGGACATAAAGCACATCTCCAGGGCTGGGGTCTTTAACTTTTTCCCCAGGACCTCTGAGTTCATCTCAGGCGGGAAGACGAGGGGAAATTAAGACCCATCCTACCTCACAGCTAAGGGCTTCCCTGGTGGTGCTGTGGTAAAGAATTCGCCTAATGCAGACGACTCAAGAGACTTGGGTTTGATCCTCAGGTCAGGAAGATACCCTGCAGAAGGAAATGGCAACCTGCTCCAGTATTCTTGCCTGGGAAATTCCATGGACAGAGGAGCCTGGCGGGCTACAGTCCATAAGGTCGCAAAAGACTGGGACAGGACTTAGGACTGAACAGTGGCAGCAGCAAAACAGACTTGGTAAACTCTGCATAGATGCGATAACCAGGTTCCCACATTAAATTGTCTTTCTTTTCCTTTATTGAGGTATGATTGACATACATTATTTTAGTTTCAGGTGTATGACATCATGATTTGATATTGGTATATACTGCAAAATGATCAGTGGAATTAGTGTAATTAACATCCATCACCAGACAGAGTTACATTTTTTTTCTTGTGATGAGAACTATTAATGTCCACTGTCAATAACTTTCAATTGGGGGACAGAGACTTATTACTATAGTCACCATGCTGAGCGTTCCATCCCCAGGACTTAACTTACTTTATACTTAGCAGTTTGTACTGAATTTTCTTAAATTAAAATCAAGGAAGTGAAAAGCTTTCATCAATTAATATAGGACAACACTTCTCAAAGCATGTGATGCTAAATGTTGTCTCTATTAGATGCTCTGCAAAATATTATTTGAATCTTACATAATGTTGGGGAAAGTAGAACACAGTACCCCTTCTTTTTTTTTTCTTTTTTTCCCCTTCTTTCTTGATAACTCATAATGCATATTAATATATTAAGTTCCTGCACTAAAGTATAAAAAAAGGTATCTAAAGTCTGTCTTCTGATGTTTTTGTTGTTATACTTGTTATTTTATTCCTCTCTCTTTGATGTATTTAAATAACTCATACTGTTTAGAGGTCATTCACGATACGCTCTCACAGTTTTTGACACTTTGGGGATGAGTTTTATGCTGTTTTTTTATTCTACAGTTTCTTCAAGGAGTGGCTTCCCTTAGTGGATGGTGGGGAAGGGGGTGTGGAGGAAATCAGCCACACAGAGCCATGGCGAATAAGCACCTCTCTAAATTATTCGGGGGCTTCCCTGGTAGCTCAGCTGGTAAAGAATTCACCTGCAATGCAAGAGACCCAGTTCAATTCCTGGGTTGGAAAGATCCCCTGGAGAAAGAATAGGCTCCCCACTCCAGTATTCTTGGGCTTCTCTGGTGGCTCAGTCAGTAAAGAATCCACCTTCCATGCGGGAGACCTGGATTCGATTCCTGGATCAGGAAGATTACCTGGAGAAGGGCATGGCAACCCAATCCAGTATTCCTACCTGGAAAATCCCATGCACAGAGGAGCCTGGCGGGCTGCAATCCAGGGGGTCGCAGAGTCAGACATGACTGAACAGCTAAGCACAAATTAATCAGAGCTGAGCTATAAACCAACAAGTGAACTCTGTAAGTGATGTGATCAAAAATTCTGAAATTAACAAAGTATCACTGATGCCAGTGATCACTGCAGGCAGCTCAGGAGAACTATCGGCCTAGGAAGGTGCTAATCCCATATAAATGCTGAAAACCCTGATATTGGGACTTGAAATCATATACCTTAAGCAGAACGAAGGCCAAAAGTTGGAATAAAAAAAAAAAAAAGTAAGTAAGACAGTCACTTTCTCCAGGGGCCAATGAAGACCCAGAATAAAAATAAGTGAGGTTTGATCTCCTTGCCGTGCTGTTTATCCAACTGAACCCAGACAGAAATCTTGCTGACAGATTCAGGGCACATCTTCCAGCAGTTAGAAGTGGCAATTGCTCCACTAGCATTGTTCCCCATTTCATTCCAAATACTTATGACTTCCGTGACCTCACTCTGTCTACACCTTCCCAAAGAATTCCAGGACACCTATAGCAAAAAGGCAAGCCCCGTCAAAGTTATTACTTCCCACTGCCTCCTGTATCTACTCATAAGTCCTCCAGATTTTCACCAGCTTTCCTCTACTACTTCTTAATTTTTGTACTTCAAGCTACTTTTTTCTCTCCTTCTCTCCCAAAAGATTTAATTCCTACGTGATACTAGTTTTTATCCATATGACTCAAAGTGATGAAGAAATAAATATATGCATACAAGTAAATGAATAAACAAATAATCAGGATTCCAGGCTCTGTGTTAATTTCTGGCATACCTATCAAGTTTAAGTTTTTCGCCTTTGATTAAATGTTTCCAGCTTCTCAAATGCCTATTTTTGTCCATTTTTTAAACTCATAAAAGCTTACCTGAGGAAATAAAAAGGAATCAAGCATCTTACTCTCCCAACATAGTCCTTTACCTCTTTATAAAATTCAGTCTCAAATCATATCAATGTAGAGAACATTTGAGATCTACGTTATCTTATGTCCACAGTCTTTATTTTTGGGGATTCCAAATAACCTCAGATGATACATAATCACCTTATTGTTTTGCAGCATGGAAATATTTTGCCTGTCTGAAATCCTCTTATTTATGTACCCAAAAAGGGAAAAAAAAAAAAAAGCTTCAGACATTCAATTCTGAGAGATGGAGGTCTGAGTATACTGAAATACCTAAATAAGTCTATAAGTGGCTCATAAAAAATGGAACAAACCAGCAAGCTAACTCAATCATACCAGAAAAAATAAAAATAAAAAAGACCGTTCAGTACCCCATATTATATCATTTGTGGTAAAAAGCATGTGAAGTTAAATATAAATTTAACTCCCTGACCACTGCTTATGGTTTCCAAAAAGGCCTGTCTGGTAAGGTGAAATTTTCCATGCTTGGTTTCAGCCCAAAGGGGAAACATTGATGGAGAGCTGAAGAAAATGCTCAACAAAGACTAATGATTTATGAAGGGTGAAAAATGGTCTTAATTTTATCATGAAGAAGTTATTTTTAGAATGTATAATCTATATTAAAATCCCTACATGAATGTGTTACATAGTCAGAAAAGTTGTTGAATAGTTTGAGGAAATTTATTTCCTTCTTAAATAAAAATCCACATTGCTATATTTTCAGAATAAGAACACCAATGACATCTGGTGTTCTTGAATAAGATAACTAGGAACTAAGTAAGCTATGATCAGTGGGTGGGGATGCATCCAGCAAATTTCCAGTGACATCACTTAAGTATATTATTGCATTTATTTCCACATTAGGGACTTCTATTTTGAGTGAAAAATCTTTTCTTGGTAAAACACTAAGTCCTTTTTCAATTCTAAAATTCTGTTGGTCTTATCATTTGAAACTTTTTAAAATAATTAACTATTTTGGCCTTCTCAAGTCTTAGCTGAAGCAGATGGGCCCTTTTGTCCAGGTGTGCAAATGCCTAGTTGCAGATCGAGGGCTCCAGAGTGTGCGAGCTCAGTAGCTGTGGCACGTGGCATGTGAGGCCTTAGTTCCCAGACCCGGGGTCCAACCCACGTCCCTTGCATTGCAAGGCAGATTCTTAACCGCTGGATCACCAGGGAAGTTCCCTGCTCTTCTTATACTCTGAGTGGGAAGGGCAGACTGCATCTAAGAAGCTGGCCTATGAGATGATTAAATGCAGGTAGTTGATATGTATGGGCTTCCCCAAAGGCTCAGTGGGTAAAGAATCTGCCTGCAATGCAGGAGACGCAGGAGATGCGGGTTTGATCCCTGGGTTGGGAAGATCCCCTGGAGAAGGAAATGGCAATCCACTCCACTATACTTACCTGGAAAACCCCATGGGCAGAGGAGCCTGGCAGGCTAGAGTCCAAAGTGTCGCAAGAGTCGGACATGACTAAGCACACAGGCACCATTGATAGGTGTATTTTATTAATGGCAGTGTTTCCTGACTATTGTTTGTTAACATTACCTTTCCATTTCCTATTTATTAACATTATAACTGAAATTTAGGGTTATAGTTATACTTCCTTTATTATTTTAATAAATTACATCTTTTAAATTAATTTTTATTGGTTGCTTTACAATGTTGTGTTAGTTTCTGCTGCACCTGGGAAGCCCTGCAAATAAATAACATTATTTTTAGAAGAAAAAAAAAAGAATACCAACTACATTTGGAACTACCTGACAAATCCTCAAAAGCTTGCAGACACACAAAAGTTTGCTATCAAAGAGTAAAAAGTATTTTGGCCTAAATTTGCTTTGGTTTTAATCAGTCTCTGCTTTAAGCTAATAGTAAGAAAGCCAGCTTCTTTAAAGTAACTCTTGACATCTGCTTCATGACCCAGAGTTTGCTATAACAATATATCTTCGGGTCTTTCAACTCCTGAGTATCTCACCTCCTCCACGAAGGCTTCCCAGATTAACCCCATCTGAGAGCTGACATGCCATTCATCCTCAAGTGTTCTTTCACGAAGTAGCTTTTAGCAGTGCAAAGCCCTCCATTAGGTGGTAGAGCTCACAAGCCCAGGAGTCAAACCTATTATGAACGTTACATCTTCCTCAGACTCCTGACCCAGGAGAGATCTTGGTAGATACACAAATGTACATCCACTCCATCCTGCCCCTCCCTGAGTTTCGAAAAAACAGCTCTCTGACCACAGAAAACATTCTCACATCCTTTGTACTAGTGATATTCTAACTGAACCAGAAAAATGAAACAGAAAGGAAAAGAAGGTTTAATGATTGTATCTAGAGAGGGATAATAGCTACCTTTAAATATATCCAGTCTATTTACAAGAAGATCCATTTTATGTAGTGTATTCCATAGTAGCCAGTGTGGCTTCCCGTGGGGCCTCCCCTGGTGGCTCAGTAGTAAAGAATCCGCCTGCCAAAGCAGGAGACGCAGGTTCGATCCCTGGGTCGGGAAGATCCCCTGGAGGAGGAAATGGTAACCCACTCCAGCATTCTTGCCTGGGGAATCCCGTGGACAGAGGAGCCTGGCGGGCTACAGTCCACAGGGTCACAAAGAGTTGGACATGATTTAGTGACTAAATAATAAAAACAACTGGTAACTGGAATTAATACAGACACACAGACACACACACACACACGCATTTTTTACCTTAAGGACGAATATCTGAATGACTTGGGAAGTCAAGAAAAATAGAATGCATTTCATTAAGAGACCGTAAATTTCTCCAAATCTAGAAGACTTCAGACAGAGGCTAAATTCCCAACAAATATCGCAGAAGAAAGTCAAGACTTGGCCAGAGAGTGAGACCACGCGTATCATCCCCGCAGTGCCTCGGACACTGCTGTTCTTGCCTGGCAGACTCACGCTCTCATGTTTGAGCCGTCTCTGCTCATTTATTTCAGGCCTCCGCTATTCAGGAAATTGCCAACACCTAAAATTCTTTTAAAGAAAAGTTTAAATCTTCAACAGAACCATTCTTATCTCTTCTTTAAAATGTCATTTCAAAACTTTCCTTGAAACTCACCATTAAAGAGCTTTTGGTGAAGAGCTTTTCCTGGAAAGATAAGTACTCAGAAGATAATTGCATGAGGAAATCAGAATTTTTCCTCAGCCAGGTATCATCTTTCAAAAATCAATCTAACGGGACCAATTAATGTGCTGGAGAATAATGTGCCTTCAGAGAGAGAAAGGCTGGAGACTTCTTCCCCTTAAAATGGATGACATCTTAATGCTCACAGAAGGTTCTTGGGAAATTTTTCTCTGACACTGAAATAAATACATGTGATTCATCACCAGAGATTCAGGAGCAAGCACCCGCTCCTTGCTGCACTTCTGCTGCAGTGCGTAGATGATTCTGGTACCCGAGCTGGGCAGGATCCTAAGAATGGATGCTCTTCCCCAGAACCAGCCTTTCTCTGCCCCTGGTTGGAAGAGGAGGAAAAGGTCTTCCCCTTTAGTCTCGGTTCCACCATCCCTTCTCCCCATCTCTCTTCTCTGGCCTTCCCAGGCTCAAAACAAATGTGTTCGAGTCAGCTAAGAATGCATGACGGGCTAAGAGGGATGCTGAGAAGAGAAACACTGGTTTGAACAAGCCATTCAGCCTCCTGGTCTCTCCTACATTTCCGGGGTCTTCCATGCAGTAAAATGCATCTCTATTGTGTTGTTTAGCCGCTGAGTAGTGTCTGATTCTTTTGTGACCCCTATGGGCTGCAGCCTGCCAGGCTCCTCTGTCAGTGGCATTTCCCTGGCAAGAATCCTGGAGCAGGTTGCCATTTCCTCCTCCAGGGGATCTTCCTGACCCAGGGATCGAACCCACGTCTCTTGTGTCTCCTGCATTGGTAACTGGGTTCTTTACTATTGAGCCACCAGTGAAGCCCATCCTTATTTTAGCAGACAGCTAATGATTTTTTCCTAGAAACCTTCCCTGACAAAGGCTATTTAATCACCAAGCTTCTGGCAAGATGTTTGATACTTTCCCTTACTTCCCCTCTGTGCCTTCATAAAATCTCCTAAGGACTCCATGTCTCTAGGCCAGACCTGGCCTACTTTCAGTCGCCAGCCATATCTGCCAAATCTGGTGCCATTTTGCGGTCAGTACTTTAAGACTTTTTTTTTCAAAGTCTTCGGTTTCACCATAGGTCCCACCAAAACCAGATGCCTTGCGTAGGCTAACATTTACACCTTTATACTGCCTGTCTGGGCCCTGTAGGCATTTGAGATCTCCATCCCTGAATTTTATGCAAAATCACTTCCACGACAACTCTCAGATCCTTGTGTCCCCCCTACAGTATTTCACACTGAAGGCAGGGTGTGTCTGTATTTACCACATGTTTTCTAGTATCTAAAACAGTGCCAGGCATTGAGCTTTCTATAGATTTGGCAAACACGTAATCCTTGAGGGAAAAAAAAAATGACCATCAGGAAAGTCTGCTTCTTAAGAGTTCCTTAGGTATGTGTGCAGGACAGAGGGAAAACAGGAGTGATCCTGCCTCCATACTAAATAAAACTCCTGTTCCTTATTATGGCCTAATAGATGGAAATATTCTTTTTTATAAACAGGTTTAAAATTTTTATTTTATTTTTTACAGAGGGCAAGGATTGGTGGAAGAAAGAATATGACTTTGTTAAGACTAGAAAAAAAAAGCCCCCCTTTTTTTCCCTCATCTAACTGGGTCCTGGGCTTCATTATAAGCTCCCTGGAGGAGAATGCAGTGGTCACTTGACATTCTCAGCACACACAGGAAGAGATGTTTTAATGAGCAGACCTATTGGGCTCTTTTTTTTCCCTTCTTCTTCTTTTTTTTCCTTTGTGTGTATGTCTGTGTGTCCAGAGACATCTCATAGAAATAGTGTCTAATTAAATAAATATGATTTCAAATCTGTCATATGAATTTGGATATGCTTCTTCCTTCGCAAGATCTACCTGACTTTGAAACATCTTAAAGCAGAATGTTGAGAATGGAAGGCTAACGATTTAGAATGGGCCAAAGTGGGCTCCCCTGGCGGGCCAGTGGTTGAGACTTTGTCTTCCAATGTAGGGGGTGTGGGTTCGATCCTTGCTCTGGGAGCTCAGATCCCACATGCCTCACAGTCAAAAAAGCAAATGTAAAACAGAAGCAAATTGCAACAAATTCAGTAAAGACTTTGCAAAAATAGAACGGACTCAAAACTTCCAAAAGAGGGACAATCTATGGCTTCCCTGGTGACTCAGACAGTGAAGAATCTCCTGCAATGCAGGAGATCCAGGTTCAAGCCCTGGTTCGGGAAGATCTCCTGGAGAACAGAACGGCTACCCACTCCAGTGTTCTTGCCTGGAGAAGGCCCTGGACAGAGGGGCCCGGCGGGCTGCAGTCCTTGGGGCTCGCAGCAAGTTGGACACAACTGAGTGACTAACATCTTCACTCTCATTATAAACACAGAGAGGTCTGCTGAGTCCTTGAGGATGGATTTCAAATTTTAAAAAAAGATACCAGTTGAAACTGGAGTTTACTTCAGAAGTCTGATTGACTACATATTTTTGCCACATCCCTCTGATGCCTTTCAACCTCGTCCTCAGCTCTCTGCTCCCCATCTCTTTTCTCTACATTCCTCCATCTCCTCCCCACCATCCCACTCTTTCCCTGCCTCCCCTGGTCGCCTCATTTTTCTAAATGAGTTCACGTTCTCCTCTGTTCTCACGGTCGCCTACCCCGCCACCCGGCTCCTGGGACGGCTTCCATTTAAAATGCGTGCATCTCGGCCATCTCAGTCTACAAAAGCTATTTCAGGTATGGTATTCAAGCAGCACATTAAAAACAACCAAGCACATGCTTGGGAATTTTATGGAATGGTAAAACATTTGTGCAGCTACTTCCCACAGACAGGAGTGGGGTTTGGAAGGCCATTTCGTCTCGCACAGAAACTCAGCTGGTCTTAATTCTTTGCCTCTCAACACACTGGAGCGCAAGCCCCTGGCTTCTCCCAACCCCACTTGCAGGCGAGGGGCTAAGCCAGTCGTTCAGGGCCAGGCTGTCTCTGAACTTCCCTTTCCTTTGGTCTTCTCCTCCATCGGCACATGGTTATTTTTTCAGTATTTCCGGCAGAACTGTTTTTATTTAGTTGCGGGGTAGTCTGTAAGGTTACAGACCATTCCTCTTGATACACTTCTGCATGTTTCTCTGCTATAGCTTAACAGCTCCAGCCTTTTCAGAGAAATGGCTCACTTTGTAGAGAAATATATGGCCCATCTGTCATCACACAAAAGTGGACCTGACCACATATCCTTGGAGAATTTTCAAACAATTCCCAGGGCAAGGATGGTGACCCTTTCTCTGCCTGACTGAATTTCATCCATAGCCTTTCCTGGGGCCAAGGGGATAGGAACACTGGTTAGAAATTATGAAAGAGTTCTTAAATCGTTCTTAAAACATCCTCAAAAGAAAAGCACTGTTTAATCCATTGTGCAGATTCTAGTGGCTCAAAGCACTGTCTTTCTCAGCTTTTGTACCATCTCATCAGTCAAACGTCCAAAGGGAGCTAATGTCATATTCTTAAGTGGCCTAAAACACCAAAATGGTCATTTTTCAAAGAAGTGCTTCTTCGCTTAGACATACTATCCAGGAGTCTTCCATGACAGGATCTCTCATTACTACGAAAGAGTCCTTTCCAAGCCACTCAGAGGGAAAAGATTTTTCATGAGCAACTTCTAATACTGTATAAGAGTTTTCATGGGATTTGGAATAATCTCAAATCAAGAATTCTATTAAAAAAACATATTCTTGTTTAATCTAATTGACAAGGAAGAAACCAGATTGAAAGATTTCTGTTGTTGTTGTTATTTGACCCATTTTGAGGCAATATAATTTGATGGCAAGTACACAGGCTCAAGAGTCCAAATTGAGCATTCAGCCATCGACTGTACCACCCGGGGCTAGTTACCTCACCTCCAGAGCCTCAGTTTCTTCATCTGTAAGTTGGGGGTGATAAGCCCAGCCTCGAAGATTTGCTAAAGAAATTAGACATGCATGAGCGCACAGTCTCTGAGTCACATCTTTGCAGCCTCATGGACTGTAGCCCGCCAGGCTCCTCTGTCCATGAGATTTTTCAGGCAAGAATACTGGAGTGGATTGCCATTTCCTTCCCCAGGAGATCTTCCTGACCCACAGATCTGACCTGTATCCCCTGCGTCTCCCCCCCTGCAGAGAGATTCTTCACCTGCTGAGCCCTGGGGAAGCCCCAAAAGAAATTTGATAATGCATGCCAAACAGTGATGGTCGGCTCAGACACAGGCAGGCGTTAATGTATGGCACTCAGGGTATAGACTTAAACCAAAACGTTTCATAATTATCATGGCTTGGCTTAGTCTTTCAAAACTGTGAGGGGTATTTTATAGGGCTCTTGGTTGGGAATATCAACTTATTCATCGACTTCTTTATATCGCCATTATAGCTTTGATATAAGCAGTATATGATAGAAACAAACCTCTTTATGTACACTGAAACTTAATTCCAAATGGTCTGGTGTGAGGAGGGATGTGGTGAAAACAGCTTCAGGTGTTTGGGCTGGAGTCACTGTCTCGGGTGTCCCAGAGGCAGACCCCAGCCCGAGATGAGGATGTTCAGGCCCTGGGGGGTTGTTAGGGACTCACTCCCAGGAGAAAACCAGAAAGGGGATGGGGAAGCAGGACACGAGAGAGGGGACCTTGTGAAGAAGGGGTCGCTTCAGGTCAAATGTCACCCTTCTGGCTCCCGTGGGGTGGGGTGGGGGCTCTGAAGTGCAAATTGTGTGCAGGGTGGGGTTCATCCTTGCTCAGGGCAAGGGAGCTGGGCTCAGCAGCTCTCACCCAGCTGGGCTTGGCTACAGGCTGTGGACGGATGGTCTGGAGGGGACCGCACACTCCGGGGGCTTCGATCTCTGTGGCAAATAGACAAGGCAGCTCCAGTGGCCCCAGGGCCGCCCAGCAGAAAGGATGGCAGGTGGGCCGTAAAATCCCCAGACCACCCGAGGGCCGCGGGCGGATCGCAAGGGCAGGAGGGCCAGCAGGGCTGACCAGCACTCGGCAGACATCCAGGGCTTGGTGGTGTTCGCTGCTGCTGCTGTCCAGCCGCTCAGTCCTGCCCGACTCTCTGTGAGCCCGTGGACTGCAGCACGCCAGGCCTCCCTGTCCCTCACGACCTCCGAGAGCTTGGTCAAACTCACATCCACCGAGGCAGTGATGCCATCCGACCATCTCATTCTCTGCATCCCTACTCCTCCTGCCCTCAATCCTTCCCAGCATCAGAGGTCCAAGGATACGGGGATCTAAGGGGACCTGAGCCCTGACCCCATCGCACGGCTAACCCAGCACCAGTGAGCCCAACTTCACAAGGGAGCAGAGTTGCAAATATAAGAGGTCATTTAAAAGTCAAAAAGGAAAAAAAATCGCATCTTTCTCCTGCCTACCTATTTTTTTAAGAATGTGCTCACTTGGGACTTCCCTGGTGGTCCGGTGGCTAAGACTCCATGCTCCCAGTGCAGGGGGTCTGCGTTCAATCCCTGGTCAGGGAACTAGACCCCACATACTGAATGAGGACCAAAGATCCTGCCAGCTACAACTAAAACCCAGTGCGGCAAAATAAACAAATATTTTTTTAAAAAAGGAGAAGGCCCTCACTTAAAGAAAAGACCAAAAATGAAGTCTTTGCACCCACTCTGACCCCAAATTGCCCAAATTTAACCCATTTCCATTCCAGTCTGAGAATATCAGCCCAGGTAAACTGCGAGCTCCAACTGCACTCTGCCGTTCACAAATCATTGCCAAATATGTTATCTGCCTACGACCCCATGAAATACATACAACGAGAATTGTATGTTACCCCATCCCCCATCTTACAGATGAAAACCAAGGCTGGGAAGTTAAACATGCCCGAGGTCATATGACAAATGGAAGAACTGGAACTCAGTCCCAGGCTTGCTAATTCCAGTGCTTTCTCTAAGTGTCTCAATGGAGGCATACCGATCAGCTGTGAGATGGCGCTATGGGAGGGACCCTCTGCCATCCATCTGACTCGACACCCTGTGGACCCTGAACAGTCTCCAAGTTAGGACTCTCAGCTGAGTTCATTTCAATGTGAGGGGCAATTGGGCCCCTTGGGTTTTGGGTCCCCTCCGATGGCTCTCAGTCCTTCACCCATTCTTTACATGCAAGCTGTCTGTCTTTTCTCTCCGGCTCCATGGACATGCCTTAGCTCATCTTATAACTACTCTTATCATTTCAAATCTAAACTGTCATATTTTGATGACCTGTGAAACCATTCCTCTCTAGAAGAAATTACTCTCTGGTCCTTAAGACGTGTGTAGCCAAAAATCTACCAGCTAAGCAACTGTGCCTCCAATTTAACAAGAGAAACTGGTATCTTGCCTTAAGACTGTTTTCCTCCCAAATCCCCTTATCACCTTACATTGACTATCTTTGGTAGAAGCTGCAGCATTCAATTTCCCTGGGAAGTATCATGTTTCTGCATTTCACAAATTTTTCAATATCAAAAACCCAGAATCTGCCTATAAAACAAAATGTAGAATGGAAAACATGTGGATTCTATTTGTTTAAAAATGTTAAACTTTTTGCCAAATTGAACTTCTCAACTAAAAATTGACAGTGTCCGTGTCAAAATTTTAACTGTACACAGGATGTTTGTGGGAAAGATGGCTAAACAATGAAGCAAGTCTGAATTTGCATAGACAAATGGGCTGCCCTTTTCTGCTGAGACGATCATTATTTGTCTTACCCAAGAGGCGATGACCCAGATTGGATGTCTGAAGTATAATTTATGCAGGAATAGTTCTGTAACTACATTTAAATAAACTGTAAAGATATTTAATAAATATAGTCTGTATATTTGCAAAACAGAAAACAGACTCACACTTAAAGAACGAACTTCTGGGTACCAGAGGGGAAGGGTAGGGGATAGATTGGGATTTGGGATGGACCTGTCCACACTGCTGTATTTAAAACAGATAACCAACAAGGACCTACTGTGTAGCATAGGGAACCCTGCTCAATACTCAGGAATAACCTAAACAGGAAAAGAATTTGAAAAAGAATCGATACAAATACATGTATAACTGATATGTATCCCTGAATCACTTTGCTGTACACACACCTAAAACTAACATGACATTGTTAAACAGCTATACTCCAACATAAAATAAAAATTTTTAATAAAATTTTAAAAAATACATAAAAGATCATGCACATTGGTTTGTCAAGATAAACATACTGAAAACTAGACCAGCGTCTATGTTAACTGTGTATATGTTTCCTCATCATAATTTCAATGTTAATTTTACCCATTGTCAAAATAAACGAGAATTTTAAAATTACTCTTTTTAAAAAAAGAATTAAATGCCGACTTAGCTCGACCAGTTACATAAACCATCAGATGAACAAGTGACAGATGCTGCGGTCTTTGTCTTAGTCTCTGCGTTCCATTCACTGAGCTTAGAAATATCCCTGTCTTGGGACTTTCCTGGCTGTCCAGTGGTTAAGAATCTGCCTTCCAATGCAGGGGACTAGGGTTCAACCTTAGTTCAGTCAGGAAACTAAGGTGTCGTGGGTAACTAAGCCCACGGACCACATTTACCGAACCCACACACCACAACTAGAGAATCCTGCATGATACAAAGATCCAGGGCAACAAAGAAAAGTTTTTAACTAAGTAAAGTAAATAAAGAAAGAAATATCCCTGTCCTCTTAAGGGGCTCTGTCCACGCAGGGTGCTGGGCCACAAATCTGAGACACTCTTGACTTCAGCCCCCAGTCAGCAGACTCTTTCTCTAAGAAGTTACCCTTGATTTTTCAGATGACAGTTCCTGATGAGAGGGCTAAGAGGTTTTTAATAACATTTCTACAGAGTGAGATAAACACCTCTACATAATCCACTCCAAGCCACAGACTCATCTCAGCGGACAAGAAAGCCTGCGCTGCTGTCGCTTCAGTGGCGTCTGACTCTGTGCGACCCCACAGACGGCAGCCCACCAGGCTCCCCCGTCCCTGGGATTCCCCAGGCAAGAACACTGGAGTGGGGTGCCATTTCCTTCTCCAGTGCATGAAAGTGAAAAGTGAGAGTGAAGTCACTCGGTCGTGTCCGACTCTTAGCGACCCCATGGACTGCAGCCCACCAGGCTCCTCTGTCCATGGGATTTTCCAGGCAAGAGTACTGAGTGGGGTGCCATCGCCTTCTCCACAAGAAAGCCTAGACCCCGCCAGTTTCACAAGAATGCCAGGTTTCCACATCCTTCTTCTGTTAGTAGTCAAATGCTTTAGACACCGAATACTTCATAGTATAAAATTTATGAAAGTATGATTTCTTAAAAAAAAAAAATTGTGCAAGCTAGGCCAGCTAGTTAAGCATTAAAGTGTGTTTTACTTATTTCTTAATGTGACTTAGTACCTCTCACTGGAGAGACGGGCTTCCAGGCGGACAGGCCCCATCTGGGTCTGTGTGGCCCGGGGGTCCGGCACAAGGCTCTGACCCGGAGTACTCACGGGCGGGGTGCTCACCAGGCGGCAGTGTGGCAGAGAAGCCCTTGAACAACGCAGCAGACGAAACAGATGTGTGCTTGATCTCTGGCTCGGGAAGATCCCGTGGGGAAGGAAACAGCAACCCAGGATTCTTGCCTGGAAAATTTCACGGACAGAGGGGTCTGGTGGACTGTAGCCCACAGGGCCGCAAAGAGCCGGACACAACTGAATGGTTAAGGACACTTAAGAGGAAAGTAGACAGTTACTAATTGTGACGTGTTTGCTCTGTAATTTGCCTTCAGTTGAGGAATGAGAACAGAGAGTAATTCCTTTTATTTGTTGTTGTTATTGTTTAGTTGCTGAGTCTTGACTCTCTGTGACCCTGTGGACTGCAGCCCTCCAGGCTCCTCTGTCCATGAAATTCTCCAGGCAAGAATGCTGGAGTGGGTTGCCACTTTCTTCGCCAGGGCATCTTCCTAATCCAGGGATCGAACCTGCATCTCCTGAAGGTTAAGTGATCCTAATTTAGTTCCCTTTAATTTTAGATCCTTATTTAATCCTTTAGTTCATTTTAGATCTAAATTTAGTTAATTTTAGATCCTTTTAGTTAAGTGATCCTAATTTTGCTGAACATGGCTTGCAAGGGTTGCAAATTTCAATTCTCTGCTAATCCCAAACAAACCCACATTTGCTGGAGAAATAACTGGCAGTATACATATAGTTTTTTTTTCAGTCAGTTCAGTCGCTCAGTCCTGCCCGACTCTTTGAGACCCCACGGACTGCAGCACGCCAGGCCTCCCTGTCCTCCACCTTTTCCTTTCCTGTTTGGAAGGTGCTGGTGGCACCTTTGAGCATACACGATCTTAGTTCCCCACCAAGGACCGAACCCACTTCCCCTGCCGTGAGAGTGCGGAGTCCAAACCACCGGACCACCAGGAACATCCCTGAACACTGTAATTTCTTCCTCTCTACGCACAAGTCAGATCTCTAGCAAGGTGAGGTGTGGAAGGAAAGAAGAGTCAATCTCATTCACACTGTGATCCCGGCAGGTTTATAGGTCCCTTTACAAGGAAAGTAATGTCTTTGTTTTAACTAAGTGCCCATTAGACTTAAACTTTTTTTTTTAATCTCCCCAATGTTTTATTTTGAAATTTCTCAAACCTACCAAGATGTTGCAATAATATAGCAAACACTCATATATCCTTCGGAGAAGGCAATGGCACCCCACTCCAGTACTCTTGCCTGGAAAATCCCATGGATGGAGGAGCCTGGTAGGCTGCAGTCCATGGGATCGCTAAGAGTTGGACACGACTGAGCGACTTTCACTTTTCACTTTCATACATTGAAGGAAATGGCAACCCACTCCAGTGTTCTTGCCTGGAGAATCCCAGGGACGGGGGAGCCTGGTGGGCTGCCGTCTATGGGGTCGCACAGAATTGGACTGACTGACGTGACTTAGCAGCAGCAGTAGCATATATCCTTCACCTGGATTTACCAATTATCCACGTATTAGTATTTCGTTTTACTTCTCCCTCAAATATTTGTATTTCATATGTGTACATATAAATCTGTCCTCCCCTTGTAGCTCAGTTGGTAAAGAATCTTCCTGCAGTGCAGGAGACCTGGGTTCGATCCCTGGGTCGGGAAGACCCCCTGGAAAAGGAAATGGCAACTCACTCTGGTATCCTTGCCTGGAAAATCTCATGGACAAAAGAGCCTGGTAGGCTGAGTCCATGGGGTTGCAAATAGTCGGGCATGACCGGGCAACTAACACTTACTTACTTACTTAGATACATGTATATGTATATATATATATATTGGAGAAGGAAATGGCAACTCACTCCAGTATACTTGCCTAGGAAATCTCATGGACAAAGTCTGAGCCTGGTGGGTTACAGTCCATGGGGTCTCAAAGAGTCAGATATGACTTGGCAACTGAGCACATGTGTACACACTGCTGGATACAGATCTATATGCGTATCAGTTCAGTCGCTCAGTCATGTCCGAGTCTTTGTGACCCCATGGACTGCAGCACACCAGGCTTCCCTGTCCATCACCAACTCCCAGAGCTTGCTCAAACTCATGTCCATCGAGTTGGTGATGCCAGCCAACCATCTCATACTTCAATTTGTCTCAGTCATTTAGAAAATTAGTTGCAAACATGGTAATTCATCTTAAACTCCCTACTATGTGTCTCCTAGGAGCAAAGGCATCCTCCTTCACAACTACAACATGAATTATCTCAGGAAATAAATGTAATATTACACAAGAACACTCCCAAATATAAATCCTCATTCAAATTTCCCTATTGTCATCAAAATGTTCTTCAGGGCTGTTCCGTGTGTGTGTGATATCCAGAACCCAGTCCAGGAGTCCACCTTTCTTCTGGCTGCCAGGTCTGTTTGGTCTCCTTTACCCCAGGGCAGGTCCCCTGTATGTTATTCAATCTCATGGGCTTGATATTTTGAGTAATCTAGCTAATTGTCTTGCAGATGGAGAGTGTCTCCTGATCTGGATATTTCTGATTCCAACCTCATGACTTACCAGGTTGAACATTCTTTGGAAGAGTAAGTGTGGCATGCATAATGTTTTATAGTTTCCTTGCATCACATCAGGAGACACGCCATGTGAATTTATCCCATTGCTGGTGAGAACAAAGTTGATCTCTTCTTTAACATAACAAAGCTAGTAGAGGTGATGGAATTCCAGTTGGGCTATTTCAAATCCTAAAGATGATGCTGTGAATGTGTTGCATGCAATATGCCAGCAAATTTGGAAAACTCGGCAGTGGCCACAGGACTGGAAAAGATCAGTTTTTGTTCCAATCCCAAAAAAAGGCAATCCCAAAGAATGCTCAAACTACCACACGACTGCACTCATCTCACACGCTAGTAAAGTAATGCTCAAAATTCTCCAAGCCAGGCTTCAGCAATACGTGAACTGTGAACTTCCAGATGTTCAAGCTGGTTTTAGAAAAGGCAGAGGAACCAGAGATCAAATTGCCAACATCCGCTGGATCATTGAAAAAGCAAGAGAGTTCCAGAAAAACATCTACTTCTGCTTTATTGACTATGCCAAAGCCTTTGACTGTGTGGATCACAATAAACTGTGGAAAATTCTGAAAGAGACGGGAATACCAGACCACCTGACCTGCCTCTTGGGAAACCTGTATGCGGGTCAGGAAGCAACAGTTAGAACTGGATATGGAACAACAGACTGGTTCCAAATAGGACAAGGAGTACGTCAAGGTTGTATATTGTCACCCTGCTTATTTAACTTACATGCAGAGGACATCATGAGAAAGGCTGGGCTGGAAGAAGCATTAGCTGGAATCAAGACTGCCAGGAGAAATATCAATAACCTCAGATATGCAGATGACACCACCCTTATGGCAGAGAGTGAAGAGGAACTAAAAAGCCTCTTGATGAAAGTGAAAGAGGAGAGTGAAACAGTTGGCTGAAAGCTCAACATTCAGAAAACTAAGATCATGGCATCTGGTCCCATCACTTCACGGGAAATAGATGGGGAAACAGTGGAAACAATGTCAGACTTTATTTTTGGGGGCTCCAAAATCACTGCAGATGGTGACTGCAGCCATGAAATTAAAAGACACTTACTCCTTGGAAGGAAAGTGATGACCAACCTAGATAGCATATTAAAAAGCAGAGACATTACTTTGTCAACAAAGGTCCGTCTAGTCAAGGCTATGGTTTTTCCAGTAGTCATGTGTGGATGTGAGAGTTGGACGGTGAAGAGAGATGAGTGCCTAAGAATTGATGCTTTTGAACTGTGGTGTTGGAGAAGACTTTTGAGAGTCCCTTGGACTGCAAGGAGATCCAACCAGTCCACCCTAAAGGAGATCAGTCCTGGATGTTCATTGGAAGGACTGATGCTGAAGCTGAAACTCCAATACTTTGGCCACCTCATTCGAAGAATTGACTCACTGGAAAAGACCCTGACACTAGGAGGGATTGGGAGCAGGAGGAGAAGGGGACAACAGAGGATGAGATGGCTGGATGGCATCACCAACTCGATGGACATGAGTTTGAGTAAACTCCAAAAGTTGGTGATGTATAGGGAGGCCTGGCAGGCTGCAATTCATGGGGTCACAAAGAGTCGGACAGGACTGAGCAACTGAACTGAACTGAACTGATGCCAGGATTACCATTATAAAAGTACATTTTTCCTGTTTGTATTGAATACATCTTCTGTGGGTAACGTGCTAAGACTGTGTGACTATCTTGTTTCACCACATACATTTACATAATGGGCTTCATATCCACTGATTATCCTCGCCTGAATTGATTATAGATGTGGTTGTAGAGCAGTGATTTTTAAATTCTATTACTCGTTTTACATTTGTCAGCTGTCATTCTGTGCAGAAGAGTCCCTCCCATCCCCTCTCTTTCTTAAATGCCCCCATGTACTCACACATTCTTCCTATTCACAGTTAGGACAGATGGCATGTTCTTGTTTTGGACGCTCAAATTGCCCCGTTTGGCTTGTTGGACCCTCTGCAGGCCAGCTCCTGCCTCCGTCCACACCCACCCCTCCTTCTGTATGTTCTCTCTGGCTTTCAGAAACAATGAAATGTTTCAGGCTCACCTTGTACTTTCCTCTGCCCAGAGGTGGACTCAGCCCTGTCTCAGTGGAGTCCTGATTCCTTGAAGAGAACAATGGAATTTGGAAACCAAGATTTGTCATTGTGCTTAGGGCTGCAGGTTATACTTCCTGAAAACAGAGACAGCACCTGGCTTGTCTTACATCCCTAGAGGTAAAGCACAAGATCTCTTACCACTAGGTGCTCAACAAACTCAAACTGGGTGCTAGCATGCTAATGAAATGGATACAATTGCAAAGATTATCACATGCTGTCCAAGGGCAATAGAATTTGGAATAGCTGCTGTCCACAAGGCCTCTGATCACATTTTACTCTGTGACATTGGAAACCACAGAGTTAGACCCTTCAATGACCTCATTCTTTTCCTTTACAAGTATTGATTGGATCATAAGTATGCTTTCACTTTTAGGGGCCATTTTTGATGGCTAACTGAGTAAAAACATGGACCTATCTACACAGAGATGTGTGCATGCATGCTAAGTCACTTTAGTCATGTCCGACTCTGTGACCCCATGAACACCAGGAGCCCACCAGGCTCCTCTGTCCATGGGGATTCTCCAGGCAAGAATACAGGAGTGGATTGCTATGCCCTCCTCCAGGGGATCTTCCTGACCCAGGGATCGAACTTGTGTCTCTTTCATCTACCTTCAATGGCAGGTGGGTTCTTAAACACTAGCACCGTCTGGGAGGCCCCAGAGGACCAGATACATACATACA
>CM035280.1:65825463-65901896 GCA_020226075.1 Hydropotes inermis | reverse complement strand
TATGTATGTATGTATGTATGTATGTATGTATGTATGTATGTATGTATGTATATGCAGCAAAATCCAGATAAGAGAAATGTGGGATTCAGTGTTGAATATTTTTCCCCTCAACTGACAAATTCGACCATTTGAGGTAGCCCACTCATTTAGCTGTCTGCTAACCCTTTATCCTTACAAATAGCTGAGAAAAGAAGAGAAGTGAAAGGCAAAGAAGAAAAGTAAAGATTCATCCATCTGAATGCAGAGTTCCAAAGAATAACAAGGAGAGATAAAGCCTTCCTAAGTGATCAATGCAAAGAAATAGAGGAAAACAATAGAATGGGAAAGACTATAGAGCTCTTCAAGAAAATTAGAGATACCAAGGGAACATTCCATGCACAGATGAGCACAATAAAGGACAGAAAAGGTATAGACTTAACAGAAGCAGAAGATATTAAGAAGGGGTGACAAGAATACACAGAAAAACTATACAAAAAAAGATCTTAATGACCCAGATAACCACAGCAGTATGATCACTCACATAGAGCCAGACCATCCTGGAGTGCAAAGTCAAGTGGTCTTAGGAAGCATCACTATGAACAAAGCTAGTGGAGGTGATGGAATTCCAGTTGAACTATTTCAAATCCTAAAAGATGATGCTGTGAAAGTGCTGCACTCAATATGCCAGCAAATTTGGAAACCTCAGCAGCAGCCATAGCACTGGAAAAGGTCAGTTTTCATTCCAATCCCAAAGAAAGGCAATGCCAAACAATGTTCAAACTACTGCACAATTGCATTCTTCTCACATGCTAGCAAAGTAATGCTCAAAATTCTCAAAGCTAGGCTTCAACAGTTCATGAACCAAGAACTTCCAGATCTTCAAGCAAGATTTAGAAAAGGCAGAGGAAATGGAGATAAAATTTCCAACATCTATTGGATCATCAAATAAGCAAGAGAGTTCCAGAAAAACATCTACTTCTGCTTTACTGACTATGCCAAAGCCTTTGACTGTGTGGATCACAACGAACTGTGGAAAATTCTTCAAGAGATGGGAACACCAGACCGCCTTACCTGCTTCCTGAGAAATCTGTATGCAGATCCAGAAGCAACAGTTAGAACCAGACATGGAACAATAGACTGATTCCAAATTGGGAAAAGAGCATGTTAAAGCTGTATATTGTCATTTTACTTATTTAACTTATATGCAGAAGCATAATTTGGAATCAAGATTTCTGGGAGAAATATCAAAAGCCCCAGATATGCAGATGACACCACCCTTATGGCAGAAAGCGAAGAGGAACTAAAGAGCCTCTTGATGAAAGTGAAAGAGGAGAGAGAAAATGCTGGCCTAAAACTCAACATTCAATAAACTAAGATCATGGCATCTGGTCCCATCACTCCATGGCAAATAGAGGGGAAAACAATGGAAACAGTAAGAAACTTTATTTCCTTGGGCTCCAAAATCACTGCAGATGGTGACTGCAGCCATGAAATTAAAAGATGCTTGCTCCTTGGAAGAAAAGCTGTGACAAACCGAGACAGCATATTAAAAAGCAGAGACATTACTTTACCGACAAAAGTCCATCTAGTCAAGGCTATGGTTTTTCCAGTGGTCATGTATGAATGTGAGAGTTGGACTATAACAATAGTTGAGCACCAAACAGTTCATGCTTTTGAACTGTGGTGTTGGAGAAGACTCTTGAGAATCTCTTGGACTGCAAGGAGATCAAACCAGTCCATCCTTTATGAAATCAGTCCTGAATATCAACTGGAAGGACTGATGCTGAAGCTGAAGCTCCAATACTTTGACTACCTGATGTGAAGAACTGACTCATTGGAAAAGACCCTGATGCTGGGAAAGACTGAAGGCAAGAGAAGGGGAGGACAGAGGATGAGATGGTTGGATGGCATCACTGACTTGCTGGACATGAGTTTGAGCAAGCTCCAGGAGTTGGTGATGGACAGGGAGGCCTGGCCTGCTGCAGTCCATATGGTTGCAAAGAGTCAGATACGACTGAGTGACTGAACTGAACTGAACTGAACCCTTTGTCCACATATAAGTTGCAGAATGGTGTTCATATTTCATCTTTAAAATGATTTTATTTGAACAGCTAGTCTGGAGGTTATGAAGACAGACTCCACTTCAACCACAGGTTGCAAGAGTTTTAAAACAGGAATTCGGCGTCTTTTCTGCTCAACCTACTTATTTTGTCCTTAACTTACATCTAGCTCCAAGGGGGTGAATTAAATGGCTTACTAGCTTTTTTCTTCTTACAAAAAGCTACAATTTTCCGAAATGGCAGACTGCCATTTCAAGCAGAGTCGTTAGGCGTCTCTCTTGTGGATTTAAACTGGCTGCTGCTAAAAGCTGAAAGGGCCATTTTTCAAATAGCCCTTAGGTTTTAGGAGTCAAGAGGGTCCTAAAATCTAAAGTGTCTCTACTTTTATGGGGGGAAAGAAAGTTAATTTTTTGAACCAGGAGAGAGTAGATTTTTTCACTAGTATTTCTCTTTCACAGTCATCATTATTGAGAAAACTATGTCAAGAAACTTCAGCTAGAATATATTTACATATCAATATACTTTTCTGAAAATGTCATCAGTTTATAAGCCACCTCTAATTATTTCTATCTTAAATCTGTGTAGGGCCGCTTCAAAGAGGCAGCTTTCATGATTTTGATTTTGTCAATAACATTTGACATAAATCTTCAATAAATAAATGCAACGCATTTTTAGTTAAATGCTTGTAAAGGCCTCTAATCTTAAGCCAATAAAATATACATTATTAATATTATAACAAGTGTTTTTTCTGTTTCCATAAAAGTACAGCAGAATTAAGTAAATTAAGTGAAAGAAAATTATTTAAATTATGTTTTTGCTATAATTTACCACCTGTAACCCTGAAAGTGATGTCCTAGGACTTCAACATCACAAAAAAAATTTTTAAAGTCTCACCTTTTCCTAAAGAAGTCAGAGATGACTATGACTCTAGGTCAAATACCTTGATGCCAAGCCGTACTGGCTGAATGATTTGTAGAAATCATTGAAGAAATATATAATTTATATATAACAAAGTTCAGGAAGTCTTCCTTGACAATTCCTGGTGACATGAACCCAGGTATTACCCGAGCAGAGATAGTTGATGGTTAAAAAGCCCTCCTTCAACTGTTGGGGAACTTCTCTTGGGTTCAAGCATGTCTCATCAGAAATGGCCCCTTCGAATAGCAGTTATCTCAGGACTGCCCTTTCTTATTCCCTCTCTCTCAATATAAGCAGAAAAAAGCTCTAACGGACCGTTGTCAGCAAGAGTCTGAAATGATGCCAGCAGGTGCCTCCACCTGCAGCGGGGTGCCTCTGGTCCCTAGACCACGCTTCTTTTTTTTACAGTGTCAACAGTGAGACTGGCCTGTCTCTGCTTTAGCCGGAAGCGCTTTGCAGCCGCTTGTGGTGAAAACACCTCTTGTGCAAGAACAGTCCAGTTGGAGCCTTAGTTTTAAACCACAGCATCCTTGAACTGAGGGTTGAAGCTTCCTATCACGATTAGTTGCAGAGGAGATAATGTTTGTTATTACCCTCAGTCCATGCAGAGCGCCCAAAATCAATCTAGCAGGTGGCACGTTTAGATGATTTAAAGAAAATTTTTCAATAAACATTGGGACTGGTTTATTCCTTATGAGACACAGAAATTATAAGAAACAAATGTTCTAGAAATTACCCAAGAAATGTCTAGGGATTTCTCCAACTGAAACGCTGTTATACATGGCCAAAGATGTTTGATCCATTATTCCTTGGCAAACTCTGCAAGAGACAAGAATTGTTAATTAAAATGTCCGTCCATTAATGGCTGTTAATTAATAATTTGCTGATAAGAGATTAATTAGTAAAGGACTACCACACAGCCATATAAAAATAGCTCAACCTAAATTGACTGTTTAGAGATATAGTCTCTAGTGAAAAATGCAATTTACTGAAAAGCATGTATCATGTAATCTCATTTCTGTTATTATCTATATGCTATCGTACGATTGGGACATATACATATAAAGAGAAAACAAGACTCCCACACATGCAGACACATACATAATGAGTATGTATTATTTTCATAATCAGAGGAAGAAATCTATTAATATTTTATGAAGAAAGGGGATTCTTTAGTGATAGGGTAAAATATTGACAACATATCAACTTAGAGAGAAAAATTACAAAGCAGCGCACTTGATGTGATATTAATTTCATAAAGAAAAGTGTGTGCACATGGATGTAAGTAAGCATATGTAGCTGCATACATAAAACCTGAAATCACCAAAAGGTGGAAAGTGTCTATTTTTGGAAAGGCAAAGTATGGTTAGATTTTTTTCCTTTCTTTGATTTTTTTGTTTATTGTCCTTTTATTTTCCAAAGCTTCTATAGAAAACGTCAGTTATTTTGCAACTACATTAACACTTCTCAAAGAAAAAGACTGGGTGCAAGGCAGTTTATTACAGCCTTGTCTGGGACAGCCAAAACATAACAAGACACACCTTAGCTGGGTGACAGTGCTTACCTGGGATGGAGGTGGGGACGGCACAGGAGGCCAGGAAGGAGAGGGTAGGGAGACCATGTGATGTACTTGAATGGGTGTGCGGTTGTGTATCTACACTACATATCTACATATACACCTGCAGTGCCTGATTCAGCTAGGAGTCAACATGCCAGGACACATGTGCTTTACTCTCTTTGCCCCACACCTGAGTTTTCCCCTTCCTAATCCCAAGGGTGGGACCAGACGAGGTGAGCTGGCTCAGTCTGAGCCTGGACCATTAGTCCATAAAAGTCTCCACAGTGTTGTTCAAGGTGTCAGCCTCTCCAGGAAGCCTTCATGAACGCCGCTCTCCATCCCATCCGCTTTGCAGTGCTCCCATAACGGCTCTCATCCCTGGCACTGGGAGCATGCTGTTAAATGTAGGCATGTTTTTCCCAGCAGAGTGTATTACCTTATCTTCTCTGTACTCCCACCACTTGTATAGTGCAGCACACATAGGCGCTCGTTAAAGACAGGTGGGTATTGATTGAATGAACGGATAACCAGATCCATTCATGGAGACGAATGCCAGAAGACGGGAAAGTGCCAGTCACTCTGGGGACTGACCCGTGACAAATTCAAATGCCAAAGTCAATCCCTAAAATCATTCTATGACCTGATTCTAAGTCAGACACCAATTCAGATGTTACATTCCAAGGCCTGAACTACTCTAAAGTATGTGAGCCCATCTGGAGAAATAGCATCCCAAGAACAAAAATCTGTTCCTGGGTGGCTGTGTGAAAAACATCAAGATATTAAAATGATTTTCAGTCTTCTAAAGCTTAAGTCCATCGGACAAAATCTTCCACAGAATTTAATTCCTCTCCATAGGGAGAAGTTAAATCAATTTATGTTTAATTTTAAATAATGTTAATTAATTTTATTGTTTAACTTACTGACTGACCAATTTAATTAATCGATTGATTAATTGAGAGCAGGAGGAGAAGGGGGTGGCCAAGGACGATAGCATGGTTAGATGGCATCACTGACTCAATGGACATGAATTTGAGCAAACTCTGGGAGATAGTAAAGGACAGGGAAGCCTGGTGTGCTACAGTCCATGGGGTCACAGAGAGTCAGACACAACTGAGCACGTGAACAACAGCAACAATTCATTAATTTAGTCAGATTCTTATAAGAATCACTGATCTAAAATCAATTGCATTTTGCCCGAATGAGGATCAGAAATGATGCCCAGGGTAAGAGAGCAAAACTA
Source organism: Hydropotes inermis (assembly GCA_020226075.1). Classification (NCBI taxonomy): domain Eukaryota; kingdom Metazoa; phylum Chordata; class Mammalia; order Artiodactyla; family Cervidae; genus Hydropotes; species Hydropotes inermis. The sequence goes on along the minus strand of CM035280.1, from coordinate 65,896,141 downwards.
AACTGCCGAGTTAATGAACTCCCAAGTGTCTTACTCTCACCCAAAGAAGTATGGCAGCCCAGGGGTGGGTTTGCTTCTGTAAAATACTCCTGCCCTTTTTGCTAACCCCCCGTCACACCGCAGTGCATTAGCAGGATAAAGACACAGGAAGAGGCAGGAGGCACCACCCTGGGAGGGAGGAGCGGGAGGCTGGGACCAGTGCCTGAGACAGGAACAAGCAGTGGGCTGTGCAGATTGTCCAATGAGAGCTTTGCGAGCTGAGAAAATTCACAGGAGACAGGGAGGTCCTGAGGCCAGCCCCAGGCATCCCCTCGGATCATGTTCCAAAATATAAAATTAGGAACCACGTTGTGGCTGCCCTCCTGACCTCAAGCACCAACTCTGCTGGGAAACCAGGACTCTGAGCATCGCCCGCAGAGTGGGCCGTGAGGGACAGATGTGCTCTTTCGGACCAAGGCTCCTCTGGTGCCCGATTCCTAAGCTTCTACCCCAGTTGTCTGGCCTGCCTTTTCCCCTTGGCCTGGACTCCTCCCAGTTTTGGCTTTTTCCTCCTCTCCTCACTTTCCCTGAGGCCTCAACAGTCCAAGTTCTGGCGCCGAGGCTCCTTCCAATTACAAGATGCTTACTAGGTGACACGTTCCTTGGCCATTTCATGCCATGCGAACTCTGCCCTCATAAATTACCATGTGTTACTCGTTTCACATATTTTGAATTTTAAACAAGTGAGGGCTCACACGAGTTTCCAATTCATCATTTCCCAAACTGTGTTCTACTGAGAAGCATGAAAATTGAAAGCGTTAGTTGCTCAGCCATGTCTGACTCTTTGCAACCCTGGGGACCGTAGCCTGCCAGGCTCCTCTGTCCATGGGGCTCTCCAGGCAAGAACACTGGAGTGGGTAGCTATTCCCTTCTCTAGAGGGCCTTCCAACCCAGGGATAGAACCCGTCTCCCAAATTGCAGGCAGATTCTTTACCGTCTGAGCCACCAGGTAAGTCCAAGAATACTGGAGTGGAGCTATTCCCTTCTCCAGTCGAGCTTCCTGACCCAGGGATCGAGCCAGGGTCTCCTGCATTTAAGGCAGATTCTTTACCAGCTGAACTACTGGGGAAGCCTGTCCTTGAACTAAGGCATGTAGAAATACCTAGTAATCTCGTGGGAAAGAGAAAAGAAAAGCCTGATTCAATGATTGACTTCAGCTTCCCAGGCACTGCTTATCCATGGTGGCATAAGAAGTCTGACTGATCCCATGGGTGACTCTCCTACCAAGAGGTGGGCAGTCAGGGTACAGATTCAGGGAGGTGGTCTGGGATTCAAGAGGAATCTCTGGAGGAGTAGCAATGCTATTGCATGGAGGCAATTTTTTTTTTCATAGAGACAACAGCTTATAAACATGCACATGAAGAAAATTAAGCATGCCCTTAAGACAAATTCCAGAGTCTTTAACAGCTGTTTGTTAAAAAAAAAAAAAAAAAAAAAAAAAACTTTTACCAGTTTCCCTGAGGACTGGGTCCTCAGAAGTCCTCACACTGTCATGCTGGAAATGGAACTCCCTACTTGACTACTTTTTTAAAATATTGTCATTATTCTAGAATAAACGATAGCTCAGCTCCTTTGGGTTACTTAGGAATTTATCCTAAAGGCATATACAGCAAATGAAGAAACACTTATTCAAGAAAATATAAAAACTCCTCAAGAGCAATAAGAGTCGAGGGTGTTTGGCCAGGACCCACTCCCTCCCGCCCCCAGCTCAAGGACAGAGACTCCACCCCAGCCCTGAGCAGCCAAGCACAAGGACCTCCCCCTTCCTCAGGCCCTGGTCTGAGAGCCATCTTCTCCGTTTCCTATGCTCTAGTTTTCTTCCATTTGTGGGATAAGAAAGGACTCTTTTAAATAAATAAGCAGTGGTCTAAACTGTATCATCCAAACCTAGTCTTTTCCAGCTTCAAATCACATGCCCGGGATCGCTTAAAAGCACTTTCAACAGCATTACGTTACGTTTTCAACAGCATGTCTTACTCACTAAAGGCGGCCTTGTTTGGCTTCTGAATCAATACAATCTGTTACAAGTTTGGGGGAAAAAAATGTTTTTAAGCCTTAAATCGGTGCCAGTTCAGTTCAGTCGCTCAGTCATGTCCGATTCTTTGTGATCCCATGAACTGCAGCACGCCAGGCCTCCCTGTCCATCACCAACTCCTGGAATTTACTCAAACTCATGTTGAGTCGATGATGCCATCCAACCATCTCATCCTCTGTCATCCCCTTCTCCTCCTGCCCTCAGTCTTTCCCAGTATCAGGATCTTTTCCAATGAGTCAGTTCTTCCCATCAGGTGGCCAAAGTATTGGAGTTTCAGCTTCAGCATCAGTCCTTTCAATGAATATTCAGGACTGATTTCCTTTAGGATGGACTGGTTGGATCTCCTTACTGTCCAAGGGACTCTTAAGAGTCCTCTCCAACACCAGAGTTCAAAAGCATCAGTTCTTCGGCACTCAGCTTTATTTACAGTCCAACTCTCACATCCATACATGACTACTGGAAAAACCATAGCTTTGACTAGACGGACCTTTGTTGCAAAGTAGTGTTTCTACTTTTTAATATGCTGTCTAGGTTGGACATAACTTTTCTTCCAAGGAGTAAGTGTCTTTTAATTTTATGCCTGCAATCACCATCTGCAGTGATTTTGGAGCCCCAAAAAATAAAGCCTGTCACTAAGTCAGTGTATCTAGAAACAATTCAAAAATTAGAAAGCAGAGGGCTAAAGGAAATGGTTTTCTCTCTTTGCTAAAGTTTTTCACTTTGGGTTTCGCAGTTTTTGTTATATGTTGATCCTGATCTGAAAAACCAGGCTTATCTTAATGACTAAGTGAAAAAAGAATTTCTGGAGGCAAATTTTCATGTAAAATTGAACAGAAAACATTCCAGGTATGAAAATGATTAGGCTAAAGAAGGATTAATGAGTCATCTTCCAATAGCAGGCCGGTGGTGACCAGGGATGTTAGTTGTGGAATCCAAGAACCCAGGGCTGGGGGGGCACCCATTCCTTCACCATCACAAGCTGAGCAGAGAGCCACCAAGCACCTCAACTGTGACAGCTGCCTTGAGATTGAGTGGCTGTTGTACAACAAATATCCACACGTGCTTGGCACATAATGAAAGTGAAAGTGAAGGTGAAGTCCCTCAGTCGCGTCTGACTGTTTGCGACCCCGTGGACCGTAGCCCACCAGGCTCCTCTGTCCATGGGATTCTCCAGGCAAGAATACTGGAGTGGGTTGCCAGTTACTCAATAAAAGCCCTATTAATTGAATTATTAGCTTCTAGAAGTATTTTGATTAAAAATATTATGTCAGAGAAAATAACTAAGACCATAAAAAACTCAAACATATTCACAACTTGGGAATTTTCAAGACACTTGAAAATGAAAGTTGTGTCAAAAACAAAATGACAACAATAAAAACACATTTACCAAAATGCTCCTCACTATTAAACTGTTAATATGGGTTAGGAAAACTGCCATTCAACTCTATTCATTCACTTAGCAAAAATATTTTAAATTGCTTTTCTCAGTGTGAAGATTAATGGATGGTGCTAGTTGGATAAATTAAATCCTCAAGCCCACATGAAGGTCAGGTCCCTAGTTGTACAGCCTGGGTTGTTACCAATTCCAGTTTTTGTACCTAGTGGGAAGGCTGTTGCTTAGCCAAGCCCCCAAGGTGGGAGGCATTTGGAGAGCATAAAACCCTATAAAATTAAAAACCAGGTAATCGTCATTCTAAGCAGTGATATCATTCACAGAAGTATGTTCTTCTAGGAAGTCTGGGGCCTGGGAAGTTATGCCATACTCTAAGATATACCATATCATCTCCTCCTTCATGTAAATATCTTTGTATGTTTATGTGTCATTTTCATTAAAGCAACTTTACATTAAAAAATAAAAACCAACATTTGTCCGTTTGCCCAAGTTGGAAATGCCAAAGTTGTCCTTGACTCCCCAGCTCCATCTAGCCAGCCTCTAGTTCCTGCAGATTCTGTATTAGCCAATGCATCCCCTGGTGGCTCAGACAGTGAAGAATCTGCCAGGAATGCAGGAGACCTGGGGTCGATCCCCTGGATCACAAAGATCCCCTGGAGAAGAGAACAGCAACCCATTCCAGTACTCTTGCCTGGGAAATCTGGCCGGCTGCAGTCCACGGGATCACAGTCCACACCAGAAGCCTGGCGGGCTGCAGTGCACGGGATCACAGAGTCAGCCACAACTGAGCACACACGTGCCCAAGATGGCTTTCCTGCACTAGACTCATCCTATATTCTCTCTCGTCTAAGCCACTGTAGTTCCTTCACTTGATCTCCAATTCTCCACACGAATCTTAGCGAATCATGTGACTCAATATTTAAAAATCCCCTTGGCTCTCCATTGCCTGCATGTATCCACGCTAAACCACTTCAGTCCTGTCCGACTCTTTACGACCCCATGGACTGTAGCCCACCAGGCTCCCCTGTCCATGGGATTCTCCAGGCAAGTATACGGGAGTGGGTTGCCATGCCCTCCTCCAGGGGATCTTCCGGACCCAGGGATCAAACCTGCGTCTCCTGCATTGTCAGGTAGGTTCTTTAAATTCCATCCATACAAAGCTCTTCAAAATCGGGCCCCCATCTGACTTTCTTGTCTTAATTCTCCAGCCAGGCCTCTCCTGGCCTGCTCCAGCCTTCACCCTTCTGGAGCAAGTCTGAGTTTTCCTGCCCCCAGACCTCTTGCCACCACCTAATGTGATATTTCCCCTTCCCCAGCCCTCTGCCCCGCCTGCCTGCCACGCTCCTTGCTCATCACTTCTCAGTGCCTGCGTGCAGTGTCCTCCCACCCCACTCCCGCAGACAGAATGAACTTCCTCCTCATCTGTATTCTCACAGCCCCATCTACTCCCTTACTCTGGATTATAGCTGTGTCGGGCTTCCTCAGTGGCTCAGTGCTAAAGAATCTGCCTGCAATGCAGGGGACGTGAGTTCGATCCCCTGGAGGAGGCCATGGCAATCCACTCCAGTATTCTTTGCCTGGAGAATCCTATGGACAGAGGAGCCTGCGGGAGTGTGGTCCACCGGGTCACAGACTCCGACACACCTGTAGTGGCTGAATATGCATGCATAACTGTGTCATATGTCAATAAAATTTTTAAAAGAAAGGACTTACCTATCATCATACCCTGACAAAATACACCTGGCATAGTTGAGATGCAGATTTTGTTGATTGAAGCTTATATATAAAAGTAGTTCAGGCAATATGATCTATGGACTTCTAAAGTTCTACTAAAGTCCTAAACTTCTAAAGTTTCTATTAACCAAAAAGGCAGTGCCTTATAATGTGTAAGAGGTCACACCTGGTCAGACAGCAGAAATTCAAATCAGGGCGTGTGTCAGATTCTGTGGGATTTTAACTTCTTGACTCAATCTCCCTCAACTACACAATGTTGATAATAGTTGCACTAACCTCAAAGAACTGTCCCTAAAAATAAACCAATTTATGCATGTCAACCATGTTCAGTAATATGAGCACATATTAAATGCCAAATAAAAGTGAGCTAGGTAATATTTCTGTCATATTGATGTGATGTGAATGAACTGTTTACCTCACACTGGAACTTGAACCCACATAACCAGGACTTGAACCCAGCCAAAACCCATGGTACCTGGTTTCAGGACCTAATAAAGCTCAGGTTCTTGATGTCTCATCACAGAAAGAATTCACTGAGAGACAACGTGATAGATAAAAAGTGGGCTTATTCAGATTCAGAGGGAAACACACTCCACAGAGTGTGGGGCATCGCAGAGGATGAGGGTGGCTGCAAAAAGTGGACTGTTTTGTTTTTAGGTTGCTGTTCAGTCTCTCAATTGTATCTGACTCTTTGCAGCCCCGTGGACTGCAGCAGGCCAGGCCTCCCTGTCCCTCACCATCTGCTGGAGTTTGCTCAAACTCATGTCCATGGAGCTAGTGATATCATCCAACCATCTCATCCTCTGTCGTCCCCTTCTCCTCCTGCCTTCAATCTTTCCCAGCATCAAGGCCTTTTCCAGTGAGTCAGTCCTTCGCATCAGGTGGCCAAGGTATTGGAGCTTCAGCTTCAGCATCAGTCCTTCCAATGAATATTCAGGGTTGATTTCCTCTAGGATTGACTGGTTTGATCTCCTTGCTGTCCAAGAGACTCTCAAGAGTCTTTTCCAGCATCACAGTTGGAATGGCTTTTAGATTTTATGGGCTGGGTAATTTCATATGCTAATGAGAGGGAGAAGTATTCCAACTATTTTGGGGAGGAGGTGGAAATTTCCAGAAATTGGGTTACCACACACTCCTTGGCCTTTGAACAGTGCCTAGGAACTATCATGGCACCTCTGGGTGTGTCGTTTAGCTTGCTGATTGAGGATCAAGGTCTAGTTGAAGAACTTGTCGGCCATCTTGGACCCATTTGGCTCTAATAAGTTTATACTGTGTCCTTGGGCTATGTTATTGTTTTAGAAATTGTGCCCTGCCCCTTTTCCTCCTGTTACATGAAGACTGCATTGTATATTTTTGCTCTGAAAGAAGATTCTATTGATAATATAATATAGTATTATAGTAATATATTAGAGTATTCCACTCTATTACATAGTCTTGTTCTAAAATATAAGTATTAGGGAATTCCCTGGTGGTCCAGTGGCTAAGACGCCACACTCCCAATTCAGGGAGCCTGGGATCCATCCATGGTCGGGGAACTAGATCCCGCATGCCACAACTAAGAGTTCGTATGCCCCAATTAAAAGTCCGCATGCAGCAATGAAGACCAGAGATCCCACATGCCACAGCTAAGACACAGCACAGCCAAATAAATTAATTTAAAAAATAAAAAATAAAACATAAGTAGTCTACTATATTTATCTTTGTTTTAAAATGTAAGTATTCTATATTTACATATTTTTATTCTAAAATATAAGCATTCTACTATAATATAGTGTACTAGTAATATAGTTATACAATAGAGTATTATACTCTAATCAGGATTCAAAGGCAAAGCAGGGTTCTTAAAAAACTGAGGCATTAGTTACCCCTGAGAGTAAAATAAGAAGAGTCAGTGTTAGAAGTAACAAGCTTTGATCAGAGAGAACTGGTTTTGAATCCCAGCTCATTCAGAATCAAGCTGTGTGGCCCCCCAGTGAAGTTTTTGAACCTCTTTGAGCTTCAGTTTCCTTACCTCTAAAATGAGTATCAAGTACACAGTCTGCAAACAGAAAGAGTTAGCGAGCCTGGGGGCATACCATAGGCTCAAAAACTAGCAGTGATTACTTCCATGAGATCAAGCTGTCTGTGAAAGAAGCCCACCCCGAAACATGGTCTAAAATTGGGTGATTGAGAGGCCCCTGACACCGCAAGTCCCATCACCCCTCTGAGCACTTGGCCACAGGAAGACAGACCTGCTGGAAACAACAGCCGTGGCTTCACGGAAAAGGTGCTAACGTGAGGGCTGCCGTCTGGCTGGAGCGGAGGACACTTGGAAACACAAGGCCGAGATTTAACCATAGTTACCCTACTCTGTCAGACAAAAAGGAAGAGATGCTGAACCTAGATGAGTCTCCACAAAAGGACACCCAGTCGAGAAGTAGAGAAAATCCACAGGATTTACCACCAGCATCCTTAAAACATCATCCCCACAAATCCACCGAGCAATATTCCGTCTATTACTGTGTCTTTCCTAGTAACTTAATCCCAGAAACCGGGATCCCTAAATGGAAGAAACAAGTATCTGCATAGTAGAAGGGCATATTCTCTGGAGATCAATAAGTTGTTACTTTTAGTAAAATCAGATGTGCAGTGTTATTAATGTTAATTTAATTCACATGAACCAGACTTGAAGTGCCTGATCAAGTTAAGCAAAAAATGGCCAAAAAATCGGGATACTTTGCTTTCAGACAAGGGGAAAATGTTCCGGGGCAAGGAAACTGACTGTTTTAACGTGAAAATCGGTCCAGTTGGCCAGCCCACCTGCCCCCAGGACATCTCAACTCTGATGATACGTCCTCAACATTAGCCATTAGTGCGCAACGTGAACGACCCGGCTTAATGATTTCCATCTTTGGAAAGATCGGTCATGAGATGCCGTTCTGTCTCACACCTAAAATGAGAAGAATCTCAAGGCAATGTGGGACATCTTACTGAGGGACTCCCCAGGTGACTCAGTGGTAAAGAACCGATCTGCCAAAAGAGGAGATACAGGTTCAATCCCTGGGTCGGGAAGATCCCCAGGAGGAGGGCATGGCAACCCACTCCAGCATTCTTGCCTGGAGAATCCCATGGACAGAGGAAACTTTGGACATGACTGAGCACATTGCACAGATGACAGGTTCACGTTTGTCACGAGACAAGTCCAGATAGATGCAGCAACACACAGCCACTCTTTCAGTGAAGAGTTTTTAGACAACTTAGGAAATCAAGAAATCTTCCCTACAAACCCAAATTTTCATTGTTTATCACATTCATAGCCTAGAAATATGCCCCTTGTATGGTCAAATTTGGAGCGGCTGTGAGGAGATACCTCATGTCCAAGGGCAGAGAAGCCCCAGAAAGACAGTAAGAGGGGCGAGATCACATTTAGAATCAAACCCCACATTCCCCAGAGGCGCTCAGAGGGCTCAACCATACCTTGTGTGCACCAAGACCCAGGAGAAAGGACCAGTGACCCTGCAAGAGACTGACCCAGACTTGCCCGTGGGTGTCCAGGAGCCTCCAGTGGAGATGTGGGTTGGCCTGCTGCAGGGCTGGGGCAGTGAGTGTAGCAGTGTCTGCATGGGACCTTTTGCAGGAGGTCTCCATTATCTTTATTACCTCCACCACAGGTTGGCCTCAGGTAAATAACAGCCTTACCAGTCAACAGAAAATTGGATTAAAGATTTACTGAGCATGGCCCCACCCATCAGAACAAGATCCAGTTTCCCCCTCAGTCTGTCTCTCCCATCAGGAAGCTTCCATAAGCCTCTGTCCTTCTCCATCAGAGGGCAGACAGAATGAAAACCACAGTCACAGAAAACTAACCAATCTGATCATATGGATCACAGCCTTGTCTAACTCAATAAAACTATGAGCCATGCCATGTAGGGCTGCCCAAGACGGATGGGTCATGGTGGAGAGTTCTGACAAAACATGGTCTACTGGAGAAGGGAATGGCAAACCACTTCTGCATTCTTGCCTTGAGAACCCCATGAACAGTATGAAAAGGCAAAAAGATAGGACACTGGAAGATGAACTCCCCAGGTCGATAAGTGCCCAATATGCTATTGGAGATCAGTAGAGAAATAACTCCAGAAAGAATGAAGAGATGGAGCCAAAGCAAAAACAATACCCAGTTATGAATGTGACTGGTGATGGAAGTAATGTCCGACGCTGTAAACAACAATACTGCATAGGAACCTGGAATGTTAAATGTATGAATCAAGGCAAATTGGAAACGGTCAAACAGGAGATGGCAAAAGTGAACATCAACATTTTAGGAATCAGCAAACTAAAATGGACCAGAATGGGTGAATTTAACTCAGATGACCATTATATCTATTGCTGTGGGCAGGAATCCCTTAGAAGAAATAGAGTAGCCATCATAGTCAATAAGAGTCTGAAATGCAGTACTTGGATGCAATCTCAAAAATGACAGAATGATCTCTGTTCGTTTCCAAGGCCAACCATTCAATATCATAATAATCCAAGTTTATGCCCTGACCAAAAATGCTGAAGAAGCTGAAGTTGAACAGTTCTTTGAAAACCTATAAGACCTTCTAGAACTAACACCCAAAAAACATGCCCTTTTCATTATAGGGGACTTGAATACAAAACTAGAAAGTCAAGAAATATCTGGAGTAATGGGCAAATTCGGCTTTGAAATATAGAATGAAGCAGGGCAAAGGCCAATAGGGTTTTGCCAAGAGAACACACTGGTCACAGCAAACACCCTCTTCCAACAACACAAGAGAAGACTCTACACATGGACATCACCAGATGGTCAACACTGAAATCAGATTGATTATATTCTTTGCAGCCAAAGATGGAGAAGCTCTACACAGTCAGCAAAAACAAGACTGGGAGCTGACTGTGGCTCAGATCATGAACTCCTTATTGCCAAATTCAGACTCAAATTGAAGAAAATAGGGAAAACCACTAGACCTTTCAGGTATGACCTAAATCAAATCCCTTATGACTGTACAGTGGAAGTGAGAAATAGATTCAAGGGATTAGATCTGATAGACAGAGAGCCTGAAGAACTATAGATGGAAGTGTGTGACATTGTACAAGAGGCAGGGGTCAAGACGACCCCCAAGAAAAAGAAATGCAAAAAGGCAAAACGGTTGTCTGAGGAGGCCTTACAAACAGTTATGAAAAGAAGAGAAGCAAAAGGTAAAGAAGAAAAGGAAAGATATACCCATTTGAATGCAGAGTTCCAAAGAATAGCAAGGAGAACTAAGAAAGCCTTCCTCAGCGATCAATGCAAAGAAACAGAGGAAAATAAAAGAATGGAAAAGACTAGAGATCTCTTTAAGAAAATTAGAGATACCAAGGGAACATTCCATGCAAAGATAGGCACAATAAAGCACAGAAATGGTATGGACCTAACAGAAGCAGAAGATATTAACAAGAGGTGGCAAGAATACACAGAAGAACTATACAAAAAAGATATTAATGACCCAGATAATCACAGCAGTATGATCACTCACATAGAGCCAGACATCCTGGAGTGCAAAGTCAAGTAGGCCTTAGGAAGCATCACTACGAACAAAGCTTGGGGAGGTGATAATATTCTAACTGAGCTATTTCAAATCCTAAAAGATGATGCTGTGAAAGTGCTGCACTCAATATGCCCGCAAATTTGGAAAACTCAGCAGTGGCCACAGGGCTGGAAAAGGTCAGTTTTCATTCCAATCCCAAAGAAAGGCAATGCCAAAGAATGCTTCCGCACAGTTGCAGTCATTTCACATGCTAGTAAAGTAATACTCAAAATTCTCCAAGCCAGGCTTCAACCGTATGTGAACCATGAACTTCCACATGTTCAAGCTGGATTTAGAAAAGGCAGAAGAACTGGAGATAAAATTTCCAACATCTGTTGGATCATCGAATAAGCAAGAGAGTGCCAGAAAAACATCTACTTCTGCTTTATTGACTATGCCAAAGCCTTCAACTGTGTGGATCACAACAAACTGGAAAATTCTGAAAAAGATGTGAATACCAGAACACCTGATCTGTCTCTTGGGAAATCTGTATGAAGATCAAGAACCAACAGTTAGAACTTGGACATGGAACAATAGACTGGTTCCAAATCAGGAAAAGAGTACATCAAGGCTGTATATTGTCACCCTGCTTATCTAACTTATATGCAGAGTACATCATGAGAAATGCTGGGCTGGATGAAGCATAAGCTGGAATCAAGACTGCCAGGAGAAATATCAATAACCTCAGATATGCAGATGATACTACCCTTATGGCAGAAATTGAAGAAGAACTAAAGAGCCTCTTTATGAAAGTGAAAGAGGAGAGTGAAAAACTTGGCTTAAAGCTCAACATTCAGAAAACTAAGATCATGGCATCAGGCCCCGTCACATCATGGCAGATAGATGGGGAGACAGTGGAAACAGTGGCAGACTTTAATTTCGGGGGCTCAAAAATCACCGCAGATGGTGACTGCATGAAATTAAAAGATGATTGCTTCTGGGAAGAAAAGTTATGATCAACCTAGACAGCTTATTAAAAAGCAGAGACATTACTCTGTCAACAAAGGTTCGCCTAGTCAAAGCTATGGTTTTTCCAGTAGTCAGGTATGGATGTGAGAGTTGGACTATAAACAAAGCTGAGCTCCAAATAATTGATGCTTTTGGACTGTGGTGTATTGAGAAGACTCTTGAGAGTCCCTTGGACAGCAAGGAGATCCAACTGGTCTATTCTAAAGGAAATCAGTCCTGAATATTCATTGGAAGGACTGATGCTGAAGCTGAAACTCCAATCCTTTGGCCACCTGATGTGAAGAACTGACTCATTAGAAAAGACCCTGATGCTGGGAAAGATTAAAGGCAGGAGGAGAAGGGGACGACAGAGGATGAGATGGCTGGATGGCATCACCGACTCGATGGACATGAGTTTAAGTAAATTCCAGGAGTTGGTGATGGACAGGGAGGCCTGGTGTGCTGCAGTCCATGGGGTCGCAAAGAGTCGGACATGACTAAGCGACTGAACTGGTCAAATTTACTGCAAATTTTTTGTAATGAAATTGACATATTTAAATACACATTTACTAAACTAGTGTTAATGTGTTCAGAGATAAAAATGAACTTCCCTTTAGCACCGTGCACGATTCCAGGTCATTGCACTAAAGAGAGTCGGGGGTTCAGAAGGCAACTAGACCTCTGTTTACCAGCAGAGCTCTAGGCGTTTTCACTCTGTGTCCCCCAAAAGGCTTTTGAACATGAACAGTGACACTCTGGCGAGATGAGCCAGACTGAACTAGCAATTAACTATGATATACGATCCTCCCCTCACCCTCTCAGAGTCTCAGGAGACAGATTATTCAACCTGACAACAGGAACAGAGTGGTGCAGAAATTGAACTGCTCTGCAAACCGTACATCTGCTCAGGTCCTGCTCAAATCAACCTCAACACACAGGCTTCTCTAGTCGTCCCTCCTCGGTGTCGCCCAGCCCGCAGCCTTCCCAGAGATCTTCTGGTGCCCACCTGCCCGCAGGGAGCAGTTGGCCTGCTGATTTGCACCCTATAACCCTGCCTCACTGGCATGGACCTAAGCACAGTGGGTCCCATCGGAATGTCTCTCCAGGAGTTTGGAATTAGGAGAGAGGCGCTCAGTCGGGGACCCACATCCTGGGTCCCAGCACATAGCATGCACCCCCAGGAAATGCACCCCTTCTGCATGGTGGGGCATGTATGTCCCATATGGAGCCACGGTGCAGCCATGTTTGTGCGTCATATGCTGCCAAGGGTTGGGGGCCAGAGGGGAGGGGGAGGGAAAGAGACCTAAGGACCCAATATCATCTCACTTCCCGTCCCTCTGACTGCATTGTATTCCCTTCTTCCTGTTCCATTTTGCCTTGGGCTAGTTGCAGGGAATTCTGTAACTTAGCCTGGTCTCAGCTTTTCTTTTCTTCCTCTTCCTCTTTGAGTGTGTGTGTATACGTCAGGTCTGACTCTCTGTGACCCCACGGACTGCAGCCCCCCAGGCTCCTCTGTCCATGGGGTTCTCCAGGCGAGAATCCTGGAGTGGGCTGCCATGCCCTCCTCCAGGGACTCTTTCTGACCCAGGGATCGGGCCCTTGTCTCCTGTGTCTCTGGCACTGGCAGGCGGGTTCTTTACCACTAGCGCCGCCTGGGAAGCCTTCCTCTTTGAGATACTGTACCAAAGCCTTCCCCACCCTCTCCCACCTGGTGACGCACACGCCACCCTGAAATAGCCAATCGCTTTCCAACCGCCTCCTTCTCTTTGTTTGCCGTTAGCAACCTTTGAAAATGTTTCCATGGGTGTCTATCGAAGCAGTAAATGAGGCAACTGTGAAATAATCCTTGGTTTTCACTTTTCTCCTATATTTAGGGGCTTTGAGGCCCCTCGGCTTAAAAGTATTTCCTTTTAAAATCAACTTGAAGTTTAATCAGAACCAGAAACATACAACCAAGAGACGACAACCACCATGCCAGCAGCACTTTGATTCCTGGTTCGTCGGCGTCTGCTCTGCTTGTTTCCAACCGTCAAAAAAGAAAAAGAAAAGGCTTTCTATCTGACTTTCCATATTTTTTAATGATTTAGCACACTGACCTGCCAGAAAGCCCAAGGCTCCAAAACCCTAATAAGGCCTTAGAACAATAGTCTCTGCCCAGAACAAACTTCGCCCCCAGAGCAACTGAGTCAGCCGGCTCCCTCAGTCTCACCTCCCCTAACAAGCTGCCCTGCTGCCAATCCCTCCAACACAGTAGGAGGCCTGTGTTCTCAAGCCCACGACCAGAGAACTGCATGGATAAGTCAAACCGATGCAAAGAACTAGCAGAAAGATAGCGCCAACCTTTGACACACCATGGATAAGTTTTTTAAATATATGAACACCAGTGCTTTAAATTTTTGAATCTTACCTTTCTTTAGACCAGGGGCTCATGAGTCTTCAGAGAGATTTCATGCTATTGTTGCACCTGTAGGTCATGGAAGTTTATATACGTATATATATATAAGAAGGAGTGAGGTATCCCCAACTCACAGACCTGTGATAAAATTTTCTTTGGGCCTTTGGCCAGGAGAACGCACGCACTCTACTTCTCTGCCAGGTGAAAACCTTCTGCCAGATCATGTTCTATACGTACCAAACTCTAATTGGAAATTGCCATCCGGTATTTAAGGGCTATTGGGCAGATGACACTGACCTTCCTTTACTTTCCTAAAAGAAAAAAAAAGGACATCAGTTTTAAATTCAATAAAAGTAAAAGTATTAACCGCTCAGTTGTGTCTGACTCTTTGTGACCTCATGGACTATACAGCCCTCCAGGCTCCTCTGTCCGTGGGATTCTCCAGGCAGGAATACCGGAGTGGTTAGCCATTCCCTTCTCTGGGGGATCTTCCCGACTCGGGGATTAGAGCCTGAGTCTCCTGCACTGCAGGCAGAGTCCTTACTGTCTGAGCCACCAAGCAGTGTTTTACGGAAGCTTCAACCAGAGAGAGCTCTAGAGCCAACGATGGGTGGGGCTCCGTGGTGGCCTTTCTCCGCTAAGGCATCCAGGGTGGGTGGGAGAGGCTGGGCTAGTCCAAACTAGGAGCTGTGGGCGTGGCCTCCAGGCACGTGGTTTTACTACTAATAACTTCCAAGAAGACATTCACACTTTTTTGGTTTTGCCTGCCCTCTGTTTGTGGAAATAGTCCCAAAGAGAAATCTCAGCCACGGGGCACTTTTAGATGTTATTTCAACTTCTATTAGGTAACGAATTCTCCCTGTTGGTCAGAGGCCTCCCTGTAAATGAGGTTTGGTGGATCCTGGATGGGATGCAGGCAGTCTCCGTTTTCAGAACCTCTCTCTGGCCCCCTCCTCCTCCTCCCCCAGCTCACTTCCTCTGGTATCAGGACTCCGGCGACTTTTTGCCCGTGGAGAGAACCTCAATCCACGGAATCTCTTCAAGGGCCCTGGGCACCTCCTGTCGTCACTCTTCCACCAGAAGGGCTCAGCTTCCAACGTGCACTGTGGCCTCCGCTCCCTGGGCCAGCACGCCCCCCGGAGCCCCCGCACCCCGCCTTCCTCCCCTGGCCGAGCTCCAGCTCCCACCGAGCCCACAGCTGCACCTGCTCCTGACCTGCTGAGCCTGGCTGGGCTCCGTTGACATCCACCGCCCTGACCTCCCTCTGCGGGGGCCCTTCTGCTGGTCGCGCCCCTCTGACCCTTCCGCAGCCTTCCCCAGGCTCTCCGTTCTCCCAGCCGGTTGATTCCTCTGGGCTTCTTCACCAAACCTCCGAGCCCCACCTTCCTCGTTTCTCTCTCCTTTGCCCATCTCGCTTCCTTCCCACTGAGAAAACTGAAGTGCTCAGTCGAGAATCTCCACCGGCCCTGGTCTTGACATGGACCCACCACCACCCCTGAGTCGGGCTGGATCCCGGGGTGGGGAAGATGCCCTGGAGGAGGGCAGGGCAACCCGCTCCAGTGTTCCTGTCTGTCCCAAGGACAGAGGAGTCTGGTGGGCAGCCGTCCATGGGGTCACACGGACATGACTGAGCGACTGAACACACACACCCCCCACCACACCTGGGCCGCCAAGCTGCCTTTTTCTCACTGTCATGAACACAGTGTTTTTCTGGGACTGGAGGGGACACTAGGGACCAGCCTCTCCCCCCAGGAGAACATCACTGTCCCCCAGCCCTGCCAGCATCCACATCTCTGTGACACCTTTCCCACCAGCAAACTCACCAAATGTCATTCACTCCATCTCAGCTGCATCATGTCAGTTACTTCTTAGTCACTGCTTATTTAGGGTCTCCATAGAGATCTCACAAGTACCGCAAACTTAATCCGTACAAATCCCAGCCCACAAGGTACCATCCCCGCCCCAGACCTCTCCTCCCACAGCTCTCCTGCCTCAGCTGATGGGCATCTGTCCTTCAAGCTGTTAAGAGGAACAGCCAGTCAGTTCAGTTGCTCAGTCATGAGTGCGACCCCATGCATTGCAGCACGCCAGGCTTCCCTGTCCATCACTAACTCCCGGAGTCTACCCAAACCTATGTCCATTGAGTTGGTGATACCATCCAACCATCTCATCCTCTGTCGTCCCCTTCTCCTCCTGCCCTCAATCTTTCCCAGCATCAGGGTCTTTTCCAATGAGTCAATTCTTCCCATCAGGTGGCCAAAGTATTGGAGTTTCAGCTTCAGCATCAGTCCTTCCAGTGAATATTCAGGACTGATTTCCTTTAGGATGGACTGGTTGGATCTCTTTGCAGTCCAAGGGACTCTCAAGAGTCTTCTCCAACACCAGAGTTCAAAAGCATCAATTCTGAGATGAACAGTTTTTGAAAATTCTTAATCCCTCTCTCTTACCTCCCGTATCCAATCTGTCGACCAGTCCTTTCAGCCTATGGAGACGTATCCAATTCCCACAGCTTCTTGCCAGTTCCACGGGTCTAAGCTGCTCACATCCGCTGTCATTTCTCACAATCAGGATAGACTCCGGACATGTCTCTTGGCTCTTTGCAGGTTCTGTTCAACAGAACAGCACAAGTGACTGCGATAGAAGATTGACATCAGACTCTAGATCATGGTGTCAGGCTGAACCTCCCCTGGTTTTCTTTCTGCTCTTGTCTGTTACTCAATCGCACTCAGGACGTCTCAGGGCTTCCCAGGTGGTAAAGAATCTGCCTACAATGCAGCAGATGTGGGCTTGACCCCGGGTCAGGAAGGTCCCCTGGAGAAGGAAATGGCAACCCACTCCAGTATTTTTGCCATGGATAGAGGAGCATGGCGGGCTACAAACCATGGGGCAACAAAGAGTCAGATATGACTGAGCCACTGAGCAAACAGACAAGATGCGTCAGGCCAGGAATGCTCCAGCAACTCCTGGCCAAGCGGTGCTGTCCCTCCACTCTTAGCTACAAGGCTTTATTCAGCCTTGAAAGCTCTGCGTTTGCAATTCTGACTCCTTCCGGCCCTCCCCCACCCTCCTGCTTTACTGTTTTCTCCCCCAGGGCTCTGCTAGCCTCCCACACTACTGACTACGTTTGTGCAGTTTCCATAATAGACAAGCAACCTGAACGCAAGCTTCGGGAAGGCAGGGTGCTGTCTGCCTCCTGCTTCACCCCAACACCTGGGTAGGTGCCTGCCCCTAGGGAGACCCTCCAAAACTGTTGTGAGTAAACAGGGAAGACCCAGTTTCCATCTCTGGGTCAGGAAGATCCTCTGGAGAAGGGAATGGCAACCCACTCCAGTGTTCTTGCCTGGGAAATCCCAGCCTGTCGGGGCTGCAGTCCTTGGGATCGCAAAGAATCAGACGACTGAGTGACTCACCCTTCACAGGAGAGTTACATAAGGCCTCTTCCCTGATTGGCACCACACTCAGGTCTTAAGCGATAGCCTTTTTGTTGCCTTTAAAGCAACAATAGAGAAAAGTCTTAGAAGCTCACCTCTGGGCTGGTGGGACTGCTAGTTGATAAGAACGAGGAGCAAAGCAATACTGGAGGAGAGAGCGTGCTGATCTCATGGGCCTGTGTTTCTCTGCTCGGGCTGCCGTGACAGAGAGGGCTGCCGTGACAGAGCACCGTGAACCTGGTTCTGGCTGACTCGATTCGGGTGAGGGCTCCCTCCTCCCGCAGGCGGCCGCCTCCTCCCCCACAGTGTCCTGAGGCCTGTCCTCGGGTGGCCTGTGGGGGGGGGGGAGAGAGCACACTGCTGTCTCTTGTCATAAGGACCGAGTCCTGATACACCAGGGCCCACCCTGCAGACCTCACTTGACCTTGAATAGTTTCTTAGCCACCCCGACTCCAACGACAGCCAAACAGAGATTAGGGCTCCAACGTGTGAACTCGGAGGAATAAACAATCTATGACACGACCATATTGGATTGTCTTGCCTTTCAGCCTAGAACAGAGTAAATCAACTTCCATTTTCCTTCATGAGTCAGGGCGGATGTGGATTTAATTCCTAGAATATCCTTTTTTTGTTATCCCACTGCTACACAGTGCTGTACTAAGTTGCTAAGTCATGTCCAACTAACTCTTCACAACCTGACTGTAGCAGGCCAGGTTCCTCTGTCCACCGGATTCTCCAGGCAAGAATACTGGAGTGAGTAGCCTATCCCTCCTCCAGGGGATATTTCCAAACCAGGAATAGAACCAAGTTCAATTCCTGCATTGCTGATGGATTCTTTACCAGCTGAGCTCCCAGGGAAGCCCGAGCTACACAGGAGGTCCTCGTTGTTTATCTGGTTCACGTATGGCAGTGTATATCTGTTAATCCTAAATTTCCTAGGATATCGTTTTGTTTGCCCTCACACGCAATACCTTTTAAATGGGTATAATTATGCTTTTCCTTCCTGACGTGACTACTATGGGCCTATTCAATTTTGCGATCTGTCACAGCGTCTCATTCACAAAAACAAAATGAACACACAGCCTGGCAGTTGAGTTTCAAGGCTCCACGCATGATCTGCTTCCTTGGTCATAACTAAGCAGTCCAAGACATACAAGTGGCATCTCTGACTCCATGAATCCATCTGCCAGCATTCGCTCTGCTCAGGCACAGACGCAGACCTGCAAACCACAAAAGAAACCCATGACACCGTCCCCAGGTGCCAGCAGCTTGTGATCTTGGAGAGGAGACGAGATTTGCACAGAACACAGTCGTAAAACCGGTACATGATGTGCTAGAGTGAAGTGACAAATAAGGTGTCTCCCATAGTACGTGTTGCAGAAATGCAGAGGTTCTCTGGGGAACCCAGACTAAATGAAGCCTGTTTGTGGCATTTCGGTGTATAAAAATAGGGTCAGCTTTTTCTCGTCTCAGGGAATTTTGATCAAATATGCCGTGAAAATTTCAAAAACAAACAAATGAAAAACTATCCAGACCAGGAGAAACGGAACATCCTACAATAGCCCTTCTTGCTAACCAGTGAGGAAAAGGTCAGCCTCCCCCACTTCTGAGACATCTATCTCATTGAAGAGAAAAAAAGAGAAAAGAGCTGAGTTCTGGTAAGAATGAAGGCCTTTCCTGGTACACGCCTTCCAAAATCGGGACAAAATTATCGGTCCCCAGAGGGAATTTACCTGGCAGGCAAGCTGTTGTCTTGCTGATGTATAGGAGAGCAGGATGTTTCCTTAAATATTGCTTTCGGCCTTAAGAATGGGCCATGGAGTTTTTGAGGTCTTTGGGGGAAGAAGAAGAAAAAAAAAATTTCCCCTACCTCACTTACTGGAATGGATATAAAGCCTTTGACAGATTTCAGAGCACGATGTTTACAGTACGAACACGTGAAATAAAACATGCCTAAAATCATCTAGTCACGTAAAAGAACTCAGGCCTTCTTTAATTCAGTTCTGTGTTGAGTGTTCATGACGCAAAGGGAATGATGCAAAATTTTGTGTTTTGTGATACTGAAAAGTATCATATCTGTGAAGGGATACATTCTAAAAGCAGTTTTCCCTGCATCCCAGCCCAATAGCTGTGTTTCTAAAGTCCTCGGTGACCGTGGGCCTGCTGAGCCTCTTGTGTGAGTGGCACCCTGTCACTTCTCAAGGCGCCTTCCTTTCTTCAGTCCTTATGTCCTGAGCAAGGCATCGTCTGTCTGCTATGGCCCTGAGTACTTTGCAAATCATCTCTGAAAATAGCTTGATTCAACCATAGCTGTACAGTCTCTGCAGACGATAGTGATGTTTTTAGCACCTTGAATAAAAAAGTAGAGTCTTAATGGGCTGTGAGAACACGTACCAAGACCTGCTTTTATCACCTAAAAACCAAGCCTTAAAAGGCTTGACCTTCGTGGTCCTTCCATTTCTATCAGCCTCATACTAGAGACAGCAGCAGCAGAAATGGAGCAGATACTAATTTCTAGTATCTGGTGCCTTACAGGAGGTGTCATTGGTTTTTTCTGGGATCATTATCCCCCTATAAATGAGACAGGTAATAAACAGTGAATGAAAAACCAGTTTAGGTATAACATGGCCCCACACAAGAAAAGTGTTCCTAGCCAACTTTCACTTATATTCAGATACATTCCCTGCATTTCCTGTTTAATTTTATATTCTTTTATACGAACCTGGATTCCAGCTAAATTGACTTATTCTCTTGATATATTGCTCAATCTGTCCCTCTTCCATATATTTTTTTCATCCTACTCCATCTTGAAAATTCAACACCTCAACCCTTCTTGAATTCCCCTTAAAAGGAAAGGAAAGTGAAGTCGCTCAATTGTGTCCAACTCTTTGCTACCCCATGGACTGTAACCTACCAGGCTCCTCCATCCATGGGATTTTCCAGGCAAGGGTACTGGAACGGGTTGCCATTTCCTTCTCCAGGGGCTCTTCCTGATCTATGGATCAAACCTAGGTCTCCCACTTGTAGGCAGACGCTTCACCATCTGAGCCACCAGGGAAGCCTTAAGAATTCCCCTTAAGGCTGACTTTAAATCCCATGAACTATTTCTAAGATCATCTCAGCCAGATACCAATAGCAATTACCAATAGCAATTAATGGTCCTAAAATTGGCATAGCAACCAGTTACTCATATCGACAAAAAACAATAGATCATGGCATGCCTTTTCCGGTTCTAGCATCCACACTTTTTTAAAGTCGATTTTTTACATCGAATGTCTCTTATCTACTATATGCACCTGAACAAAATTATAAATTTCTGGAAGACAGTTGACTGTGTCACAATCATGTGTTTTATTCCCTAAAGCGACTGTCCTCCAACTGTGGTGCCTGGGTCCAGCAACATCAGCATCACCTTGGAATTTGTCAGAAATGTAAATTCTTCCATGACACCCAAGACCTCCTGAATCAGAAATTCAGGAATCGGGGCCCAGCAAGCTGGGCTTTAACGAGCCTCCAGGTTATTCTGATGCTGAAGTCGGAGAACCAGAGCCCAGGAGAATCTAATACCGTGCCCTCGACTTCCTGTTATTTATTCGACCCACATTCGTTCCATAAATATTTATAGGGTGTCTAGCACATGCCAGGTGCGATGCTGGGCATACAGCGTGAGAGGAGAAATGTCTCCGGCCTTCTGAGTGTTCAGGCAAGTTAGGGAGATGAGTTAATTAAGTAATCTCACAAATAAACGCACAGTGGCAGCTGTCCGCAGCTGTAGAAAGGAAAGGCAGGGGACGCTGCGGAGCCTTATGGCGGAGAATTGATCTCGTCAGCGGTGTGCTTCTGAGAAAGCCTTGCTCGGGCTCCAGAGGAAGGATGAGCATGTGTTGGAGAGACTGAGGCACGCTCGGGCGGAGGTCACAGCACGTGCCAAGGGCCAGAGGCACGCTCGGTGGAGGTCACAGCACAGTGCCAAGACCCAGAGGCACACCCGGGTGGAGGTCACAGCACGTGCCAAGGCCCAGAGGCACGCTCGGGCGGAGGTCGCAGCACGTGCCAAGGCCCAGAGGCACGCCCGGCGGAGGACACAGCACATGCCAAGGCCCAGAGGCATGCCCGGCAGAGGCTGCAGCACGTGCCAAGGCCCAGAGGCACGCTCGGGCTGAGGTCGCAGCACGTGCCAAGGCCCAGAGGCACGCTCGGGCGGAGGACGCAGCACGTGCCAAGGCCCAGAGGCACGCCCGGCGGAGGTCGCAGCACGTGCCAAGGCCCAGAGGCACGCCAGGCGGAGGTCGCAGCACGTGCCAAGGCCCGGCTCAGAGGAGACCGGGGCTGGAGCACGGTCAGGGGCCGCACAGGGCAAGGCGGGCCTTCCGGCCCGAATTATCCAACCACAGCGGGCCTTTTTTCCTGAAATGGCGGAAGCCGCGTCAGACCGGTCTCAGCAGGAGGGCTGGGCCGGGGCGGGTTGTGTCTGCAGGTCAACAGCTCGGAGGGCGAAGAGAGCAGACACAGCCGCTCGGATGCGGAAGCTCCAGGCCTGGGGACGCGCGGCAGACCGCGGGGTCGCGAACGGCAGCGTGGGTGTGATAAATGCTCCGGAGCAAAAGCTGACAGAAGGTGATGGAAGGGCTGGCTATGGGAGATGAGGAAAACGAAGCATTTAAAAAGAAATGTTGGAAAAAAAAAAAAAAAGAAATGTTGGGAAAGGTGTGGAGAAAAGGGAACCTCTGTGCACTGTTGGTGGGAATGTAAATCCGTGTAGCCACTTGGACAACAGCATGGAACCTCTTCAGAAAACTGAAAATAGAACCATCATATGATCCAGCGATCCCACTCCTGGGTATTTATCAAAAAAAAAAAAAAAAAGAAAGAAAGAAAGAAAGAAAATGCTAATTTAAAAATATACATGTTCCCCAGTGCTCATAACAGACCTGTTTACAAAAGCCAAGACATAGAAACAATCTAAGTGTCCATCAGCTGATGAATGGGTAAAGAAACTGGTACACACACATACAGTGGAATATGGCTCAGCCATAACAAAGAACAAAATTACGACATTTGCAGCCACATGCATGAACTGTTAATGGAGGGCATTATGCTAAGTCTTATAAGTCAGACAGAGAAAGACAAATACTGTATGATATTACCTATACGTGGAATCTAAAAAATATAGCAACTAGCGGATATAACAGGAAAAGAAGTAGGTTCACAGATACAGAGAACACACTAGTGGTTACCAGTGGAGGGGAGCAATATCGGGGTGGGAGGGGTGGGAGGTACAAGCCACCGGGTGTAAGGTATGTTCCAGACATACAACATGGAGAATATAGCCAATATTTTGCACCAACTATAAATGGAAAGTAACCTTTAAATTTCATTTTTAAAAATTAATTAAAAAAAAAAAGAAATCTAAAGGTTAAGAATTAGTCCAAAGTTTCTGGCTTTTGTAACAGATAAATAAATAAATAATAAATGGCGGTGTCAGTCCCTAAAATAAACAATCAGATAAGTGGACAAATAATAAAGGGATGAGTGAATTATTGTGTGAAGCTTCAGAAACACTAGAGAATACAGAGCCACACACGGAAAGATTTCATACGGGAAAGGGAAACCTCCTTCGCTGGGACAGGAAAGAAGAGCAGTTGGATCCTAGTGACGTGGTTGTTCCCTTTTATGAACAGGAAGAGCTGATATAGCCCCCGTCCTGAGGGACTCTGTCTGCTGACTGAGTGGGGCTGCATGGTGGAGGTGTCGTACCAGAGGCGGTGTTAGCAATTTGACAAGAATGGGGTAGCTCTGAGGAGTTGTTGCCAAGGGTGGCGAAGAATTCATCACAGGAATTCTTGGATGGCCAGGAAATCTTGAGGCTCATGTTGTGACTTTATCACAACGTCCGTCTGACCTATTGTGCAAATCTCTCCGGAAGAGCTCAGCTGTTTGACTTCTGTTGAGGAAAAAAATAGAGGCTAATGCAAGTGTGAGTTTCTGTCATTCAAATGTGATGAACAGATGGAGTGAGAGAACTTAGATTATTAGCAAAAGTGTGTAAATGAGTGAGTGAATGATGGAAAAATTCTACTTCATGAATAGTTCATACTCAGTACCTTGAAAACTCACATATGAAAATAATCACAGCCAGGCCATATTCCATAGGACTGTGTATCATCGTAACCCACACTTCATCTTCTAACCCTGCTGGAAGGCAGCCCTTATCTAGCCATTAGCACGTGGGCTGTCGCCTCCCCTCTTCCTGTGTTCCATCTGATGAGCCGAAATTGCAGTGAGCTTGACTTTGGCGTCCAGGGCTGACCCTGGGGAAGGTTCTAGGATCTCATGGCTGGTGAGCTGATTGGGGATGAAAGGACTGCTGTGACCCTTCCAATGCGGCCTGTGTCCCAGCAGAGGCTGAAACTAGCCTTGGTTGAGCTGCCTGATCTCGGTGATGTGTATCTTCACCCTGAGTGAGAGAAAAGCAGGAATACGCCCTGGAAAAGGTTTGTGTTTAAGTGGGAGGGGGAGAGATGGGAAAGTCAGCAGGCCAGGGGTCATCTGAAAATTCATTAGGAAGTTATGTGAAAGTACAGAAATACAAGGTATTTAGTCTACACAGTTCTTCTACCCTTTTCCTTTGATTCCTGCACTGTGAATACCCAAGCAGAAGGCTTATTTTTGAGAGAGGGACGGAGAAAAAGAGAGAGAGAGAGAAATAGTCTAACTAATGAGGTTCTTACGAGTACACTAAGTTCCCGACACACAAACCTTCGAGTTGGAAACTTTCCAAGAAATCGCAGCTCGCTGTCCACTTCCACCATTGGCGACCCTTCGGCTCCACCACCTCCCACCTGCTCACCTCCTCCATTCAGAGACCCTCCTAGCCTGTTCACTCGGTGCCGCCCCTGTGTGCCAGTTGTGCTTAGTACTGTATTTTCAGGGTACTGTACTGTCAGACTAAAATATCTATTTTTTTGTGTTTGTTTCTTATGTATTTTTTGTGTGAAAGTATTATAAACCTATTACAGGACAGAAGGAAAGCCATCACAAACCTAGACAGCATATTAAAAAGCAGAGACATCACTTTGCCAGCAAAGGTCCATATAGTCAAAGCTATGGTTTTTCCAGTCGTCATGTATGGATGTGAGAGTTGAACCATAAAGAAGGCTGAGCACCAAACATGCTTTTGAACTGCGGTGCTGGAAAAGACTCTCAAGAGTCCCTTGGACTGCAAGGAGATCAAATGAGTCCATCCTAAAGGAAATCAACCCTGAACATTCATTGGAAGGACTGATGCTGGAGCTCAGGCTCGCATACTTTGACCGCCTGATGCCAAGAGACAACTCATTGGCAAAGATCCTGTTTGGTCTCACAGTCCACTCAATATTGATGAAGGACACCAAAGATCCTTGTTCTTTGCAGGTTTATATCAATATTTACTAGATAACAAATATTGTTAGTATTAGAAATTAAAACTGAGTCTCACTTGTGCTTCTGTTTTTAATCTGTTACAACATGTTATTTTGGTTGCAGTGGGTGAAGAACATTTGAGCTGGTTAGGAAATGTAATTGGAAAAGAGAGGAATATTTTAATAGCCTTTCAGATCACTGTAGATAACCTCCTTTGATCCCACCCCCAAACTTAACAGTGGTAGCTTCTTAAAGGTTAGTTACAACATGGGATCTGAAAACATTACCACAGACTTCTCATGCCCTATACTCTCGTCAGAGAGTCAGAGTTAAAATGGCAAGTTACATCTTAGTATAATTATGCAAACAGTTTTGACCTTGCAGAAACCCTGGAAGCATCTAGGGAACCCCCACCCCACAGTGTTCCTGGCACCATACTTTGAGAACCATTGTTTTGGAATCTCCTCCTCCGAGGTTGCTTGACTCTGAGTGAAAGGGATAGATTTAATGATAATATAATGTGTTAGGGCTTCCCAGGGGGTGCTAGTGGTAAAGAACCCACCTGCCAATGCAGGAGACATAAGAGATGTGCATTTGATCCCTAGGTTGGGAAGATCCCCTGGAGGAGGGCATGGCAACCCACTCTAGTATTCTTGCCTGGAGAATCCCATAGACAGAGGAGCCTGGCAGGCTACAGTCCATGGTGTTGCAGAGTTGGACATGACTGAAGTGACTTAGCATGCACATAATGTGTTAGGATGCTGGAAAAGATTGAAGGCAGGAGAAGAGGTCCACACAGGATGAGACAGTTAGATAGCATCACCGACTCAATGGACATGAATCTGAGCAAACTCCAGGAGCTAGTGAAGGACCAGGGAAGCCTGGCGTGCCACAGTCCGTGGAGTTGCAGAGTTGGACGTTACTTGCTGACCGAACAGCAACAGTGTGCTAGGTGTCATCAGCTCCATCTCTGAATGACAAGCTTTCACTGATAAGGAATGGCCATAAAACTGTGAAGCCCTGAAGTGGGAAGCAGCGCTGAGATCACCCCATCCAGATCACTGTTTTTAAGAAGAGGAAACAGAGGAAATTGAATGTGGAAGGCGGTCGAGTCGAGTTACATGATACCCCTGAAGCCACCCTCTAATTTAAGAAAGTCACAATCCACTGTGAATTGTGGAAGGAATGCTGGAAACCTTAATTGTATAGAGTGTTTGTATTGCCTTGGTTACTCTCGCCACACACCCCAACAAGAAAACAACACACCCTGGTGTAACTATAATTCTTTAAATCCTAGAGAAACAAATATCTTTTTAAAAAATTCATATTATTTTCTAGCTATATGCTTTGGTGTATGTTTGACCTTAAAAGAAGCCAGCTTGGAGTTCTGAAAGACAAGGAAATTGAAGGGAAAAAATGAGAAAAAATGAAGAGGAACAACCTTCTATAATCAATATTGTCTTTGAAAATAGAGTCCTTGGACTTGCTCAGTGCACAGCCTGTGCAACCATATGTGACCTCCTTGGCCAAGTTTCCAACAGAGACAGAATGTTTCTAAAATAGTAAGATGCTAAATTGTAGTTGCCAGATGATCACAGCAGTGTGAAAACATCATATCCCTATATGGTTTGTCCAGAAGACACATGTTGCTAGTCTTAGTACTTTGGGTCCACTAGCCCAGCCTCAGATAAAATCACCTGTTTGTGGGAATGACCACATCACACTCTGAGCTCCTAGTGAGTCTACCTTGAACTGAAACTGACCCTGCCCCATCCTCCCATCTCTTGCCTCTCACCCTCTCCACCACCCCCAGAGGTCAAGGGCTTTCAAGTCAAGTTTTATAAAACCTTCTCAGAGGCCATGGAGAGAGGTGAGGAGGAGTACAAGGTCCCCAGGTCCTCCACTCAAGCCTAAACCAGAACAGATTCACTCTCTTACATGAGAATTCTGGTAAGATCTTGTATTTTGAAAGCATTTCACGGTAAAATACATGCAATGATCTCTACAACACCTTGAATTTGTGCAGGTGGAATTTAGGGTCTCCATGTTCTTCCTCCTAAATTTTCTCTCTTAGGTTCCCATCAGCCTCCCAGCCTCTTGGCATCTTTTCCATTCTGCCTTCTCTCATCCGTTGTATTTTTCTTTCCCTCCCAGCTTCGCACCATCTGCAGGTGTGACCAGCTTGACAGCTCTGTCCTACTTCAGTAATAAAAATGTTGAAGAGAACAGGGTCCGTGAACAAGCCCCAGGCACCTCCCTCAGGGGTATTAATTCATTAATTGACTCTCTCTGGGATTGTGTTTTCAAACCAGTTCCCAATCCACACAGCTCCGTCCAACCTTGAGCCCACGTGCTGATTCAGATATGTTAAATCAGGTCTGGCAAAACGGACAGGCCTAAGATGAGTCCATCTGCAGGAATTGGCTGTCTGAGGACTTCTGTTTGGGGGTAGAAGAGGAAGGAGGATAGTATGAGGACGTCTGAGGGTGACGTGGGGAAGATGCTGAAATGATCTCTCTCCCTTCATCAGTCCCAGGGGCAGGCAGCAAGGTCTGGGGCAGGGAGTCCCCAAGGAAAAATTGAGGAAGGACTCAGACCACAGCCCTGCTCCCACCCCAGGAGACAGCAGCTGGGGCTCAGCAGAGGCATGCACCTTCCTTAGGAGTCTTGAGAAACAGCATCTTGGGAGCAAATGTCCAATTCTCAGAAGGATGCACTTGCTCAAAAGATAGCTGGGGAAACCAGGGCTGGGGAGGGGGATGCAAGGGTGCCTCCTTCATGGACCTGCCAGGCACATGAGCATGTCTGAAACACCCCCAGGGATGAGTGAAGAGGAGCACGAAACGGCTAACGCTGAGACTGGGGTGACCGAAGTCACGGGAGGCCTCTGTGCCCCCAGACTGACAAACCTTGGGCAATGCAGAAACACATACCTTGTAATCAGCACACTTTTCACCCCTAAGGATATTGAGAGACACGTTACTAGCTTACTGAACACAGAGCACAATCTTGCAATGCACACTCTAGTCTTAGCTATTTTCTCAGATTCCCGGCTGCTGTTTGTGCATGTTTTCTGGGAGTGAAACATTTTTATATAATTGTCATTACTCCTCTGGGTTTAAATTCCTGCTTTTTCAGAGTCGCTAGACTCTTATCAATCTAAGGAAACATCCCTGTCGCAAAGTGACCTGTGGAAGAAATAGAGGAAGCGAGTGGAACCCTGAAAAAGTTTGATGCTGGAAGCTGTGGCAGAAAAGACCGAAGCCAGTGTTTTCCCAAACTTACCCAGCCACCTGGAGCACAATTATGAAACAACAGACTTCAGAACTCTTCTAGGGAGTAGGGCCGGGGCAAGAACCCCTTCTAGCCAACTGTCCAGGTGAAGTTAAGGGTCAGGTGACTTTTAGAAACAATGATTTAGGGCAGCGTCTCTTTTCATGTATGATAAAACCAACATTGACTAAGAAACACATGAAAAGATGCTCAATATCACTCATTATCAGAGAAATGCAAATCAAAACCACAATGAGGTACCATTACATGCCAGTCAGGATGGCTGCTATCCAAAAGTCTACAAGCAATAAATGTTGGAGAGGGTGTGGAGAAAAGGGAACCCTCTTACACTGTTGGTGGGAATGCAAATTAGTACAGTCACTATGGAGAACAGTGTGGAGATTTCTTAAAAAACTGGAAATAGAACTGCCATATGACCCAGCAATCCCACTTCTGGGCATACACACCAAGGAAACCAGATCTGAAAGAGACACGTGCACCCCAATGTTCATCGCAGCACTATTTATAATAGCCAGGACATGGAAGCAACCTAGATGCCCATCAGCAGACGAATGGATAAGGAAGCTATGGTACATATGCATAATAGAATATTACTCAGCCATTAAAAAGAATTCATTTGAATCAGTTCTAATGAGATGGATGAAATTGGAGCCCATTATACAGAATGAAGTAAGCCAGAAAGATAAAGACCATTACAATATACTGACACATATATATGGAATTTAGAACGATGTTAATGATAACCCTATATGCAAAACAGAAAAAGAGACACAGATGTATAAAACAGTCTTTTGGACTCTGTGGGAGAAGGCGAGGGTGGGATGTTTCGAGAGAACAGCATCGAAACATGTATATTATCTAGGGTGAAACAGATCACCAGCCCAGGTTGGATGCATGAGACAAGTGCTCGGAACTGGTGCACTGGGAAGACCCAGAGGGAATCAGGTGGAGAGGGAGGTGGGAGGGGGGATCGGGATGGGGAATACATGTATATCCATGGCTGATTCATGTCAGTGTATGACAAAAACCACTACAATATTGTAAAGTAATTAGCCTCCAACTAATAAAAATAAATGAGGAAAAACAAACAAAAACCAAGATTGAGACCACTGGAGCAGTTCACCCAGGCCCCAGCTTCGTTCACCACTTTTACATTCTCCCCCATCCAGCAATGGCCACCAGAGGTTCACCTGTGTGCTCCTCCAAGTTTTTACCAAAACCTTTTCACAACCTCAGGACTGGCTCCAAAATCTTGCTGTTTCAGAACAGGCACCTGAAGACCCCAGGCCCCGCAGGGAGGGTCGGAGGGGCCACGGCTGCCACACTCCTTCTTTTCTCCACCAGGATAGTCTGCTCATCTGTTTCATGTATTCAGTTCTGTGAAAAAGTTCCCCAAGCAAGGCTCTCTGCCTTAAAAGAAGAATCTGAGAGCAACTGGCCTGAAACATCTGCAAATCTGATCGTACTTGAAAAGTTCACCTGTCTCAGAAAAGAAAAGAAAGACATGCTTCACAACCTCTTACTTCAGCGCTCATGGGATGGTCATTAAGTCTCGATGCTGCTGAGAAATGGAGCATTTCCTGTCACATCAGTAAACAAGGGTGTCACTGTCAGCAGAGATCACAGCCGCCACAGACAGTGAGCTGGTGAGCCCTGGGGCAGCATACCAGCCATCAGGCTGCAACCCCTCCCTCCCATGAGCCCCAAAGGGAGCTCAGGATGAGAAACACCCAGGATGCTGGCCAAGGAGAGCTGAGGGGCCTCTGAAAGGAATGATGTCAGTGAGCCAGACACTTGCATCTTCCCATTCACAGAAAAGCGCTAAATTCCTTAACTTGGGATAGCTGGCTTCCTTTCATTAACAATAACCTTATGATGTTCAGACTAGAGTTTCCCTGGTGGCTCAGATGGTAAAGAATCTACCTGAAATGCAGGAGACCTGAGTTCCATCCCTGGGTTGGGAAGACCCCTGGAAAAAGGCAGGGCAACCCACTCCAGTATTCTTGCCTGGAGAATCCCATGGACAGAGGACCCCGGTGGGCTTAACAAAATAGGAAGAACTACTGCAGTGATATAACCCAAAGATTCAGGGCCCGGAGCACCTGTGTTACCCAACAGGATGTCAAGACTGGCCTCTGGGACTCTCCTTACGAGAAATCTACAGTGAGGTATGCCCTCCATCCTGGAGAGGTTAACTCCAAGAAGCATTTACTGGTCTCAGAGATGGAAAATAAGACTCAGACAAGACCTGCTGGGAAAGTTATCTGTTGTCTGTGTCCTGCCTGATGTCTTGGAGAAGTCTAAGTGCCAGCAGGAATTCTCCAGAACAAAAGCTTAGAATTCAGCCCAGACTGTCTTCTTCAGCCAGTTCTATCCACTGATCCATGAGAGAAGTATCGCTTCTCAACTTAGTTGTTAAAATTCTTACTCATCAGCTACTATTTTCCTAGCACCTATGCCAAGGAAGAAAAGCTATGACAAACCTAGACACCATATTAAAAAGCAGAGACATCACTTTGTTGACAAAGGTCTGTATAGTCAAAGCTATGGTTTTTCCAGTAGTCTTGTACAGATGTGAGAATTGGACCATAAAGAAGGCAGAGTGCCAAGGAATTAATGTTTTTGAACTGTGGTTTTGGAGGACTCTTTGAGGATCCCTTGGACTGCAAGGAGATCCAACCGGTCCATCCTAAAGGAAATCAGTCCCTAATATTCATGGGAAGGACTGATGCTGAAGTTGAAACTCCGATACGCTGGCCACCTGATGTGAAGAACTGACTCATTGGAAAAGACCCTGATGCTGGGAAAGATTGAAGGTGGGAGGAGAAGGGGATGACAGAGGATGAGATGGTTGGATGGCATCACTGACTCGATGGACATGAGTTTTAGCAAGCCCTGGGAGACAGTGAAGGACAGGGAAGCCTGGCGTGCTGCAGTCCATGGGGTCACAAAGAGTCAGACACGACTGAGGGACTGCACAGCAATTCAAAGGCAATAGATGTATAAGACACCATCCGTCTTCTCAAGAGGAACATAATGTTTGAGAAAGAGGAAGCAACACTTGCTTCAAGACAAAAATACTCATGTTGAGAGTATGGGCCGTACATACAGTGAGAGTTATCGGGGATCAGAAGGCAGACTTGGCTTGTCACAAGCATTAAAGAAGGAAATTTTCATGGAGATAGAATAACAAAGAAATGACCATTCTGAGGTTCAGATAAATTGCCATTTATTGAATGCTTTTCATGTCCCAGCTTACCATATGGTGAGATTTAACAAAATATCTAAACTGGAAAAGAACTTGGAAAATATACAGAGAGACGTTATATGATTGTTTGAGGATGGTGAAAGCATTAGTCACTCAGTTGTGTCCAACTCTCTGCGAACCCAGGGGCTATAGCCCGCCTGGCTCCTCTGTGCATGGAGCTCTCCAGGCAAGAATACTGGAGTGGGTTGCCGTGCCTTCCTCCAGGGGATCTTCTCAACACAGGGATCAAACCCAGGTCTTCTGCATTGCAGGCAGATTCTCTACCATCTGAGTCACAGGGGTTGGTAGGTGATTTTATTTCTTCTGAATTTTTTTCTTGATTAGTATTATACATGCCCAAAGGAAAGAAGAAAAAAGAATTTGTAAGATGTAGGCAGATAAGAAGTAAAGAGAAATGTTTTATAATTAAAGAAGGGACTGTGGGCAAAAATATGACAGAATCCAGCCTTTGCTACAAACAGTGAAGGGTTTATGTTGGGTGAAAAAAAAATGAAAAAGTAAGACAGATTCTTAGTATGGGGAACCTTGGCTGTTTCAGAGAGGAGTTTATGTTTAATCATATCTATATTGGGAATTCATTAAGTTTCCTAGAAAGAAGGTACAGCTGAAAGATAATGTTTGGAAAGATTGCTCTTGTAACATATAGAAAAGATTTTGAGTGGAGAGAGATTGAGAGGGAGAAAAACAAAAACTCACAGAGCTGTGACTGTAGATGAGGAAAATCCACAGATAAGAGCGTAGACTAGAACCCTGTGCCACAGGTAGAATGTGACCTTGGGTGTACCTGCCTATTCACCACTCTGCTTCTTTGCACACCTGTCACGTGTGGTTGGAACCAGAAAGAATCTGGGGGACCATCAACCCCACGACTTCTCAGAATCCCCCACCAGTGTCCCTAAGGGCCAAGGGCACACCCGCCTAGAAGCCAAAATTTTATGTGAGATAGATTTTGCATTCCAGGCAGCACTTATTTCTTCTATTGTGTATACACTTGTTTTGACATGAAGTTACATTTAACATCTTTGCCACATAAGAGTAATGATAGGTATATTCTCTTCTATTTATCCATGGGCTGAGAAAGCCCTCCTCCAGCCATTCAAATGAGTGACAGCCATACTTCTTTTATTATTTATTTACTTATTTTTCGGCTGACCCACACAGCATGCAGGATAGAGTTCACAGATCACAGACTGAACCTGTGTACCCTGACTTCCAGCAGTGGAAGTGTAGAGTCTTAGCCACTGGATCACCAGGGAAGTCCCAACCAGGCTCTTTTTAAATCCCCACAAAGAAGAGTCATTATCTTCTAGATCATAGGCATCTGTGTTAGCGAGAAAGTTATGTCAAATGAGTGAAAGTCACTCAATCATGTCTGATTCTTTGCAACCCCAAGGACAGTAGCCCACCAGACTCCTCCTTGTCCATGGAATTCTTCAGGCCAGAACACTGGAGGGGGTTGTCATTTCCTCCTCCAGGGGATCCTCCCAATCCGGGGATCCAACACAGGTTTTCTGCATTGTCGGCAAATTCTTTATCGTTTGTGCCACCAGGGAGGTCCCCTACATCATATAATTAGTTTACATATTTGTTGTTCACTCGCTCAGTCGTGTCCGACTCTGCAGCTCCATGGACTGCTGCACACCAGGCCTCCCTGTCCATCACCAGCTCCCAGAGTTTGCTCAAACTCATGTTCATCAAGTCGGTGATGCCATCCGACCATCTCATCCACTGTTGTCCCCTTCTCCTGCCCTCAATCTTTCTGATCACCAGGATCTTTTCCAAAGAGTCAGCTCTTTGCTTCAGGTGACCAAAGTATTAGAGCTTCAGCATCAGTCCCTCCAATGCATACTGAGGGTTGATTTCCCTTAGGATTGATTGGTTTGATCTCCTTGCTGTCCGAGGGATTCTCAAGAGTCTTCTCCAGCATCATAGTTTGAAGCATCGATTCTTGGGCACTCTGCCTTCTTTATGTTTCAACACTCACATCTGTACATGACTTCTGGGAAAACCATAGCTTTGACTATATGCAGCTTTGTCAGCAAAGTGATGTCTCTACTTTTTAAAATACTTTCTAGGTTTATCATAGCCTTTCTTCAAAGGAGCAAGTGTCTTTAATTTCATGGCTGTAGTCACTGTCTACAGTGATTTTGGAGCCCTAGAAAAGAAAATCTGCCAGTTTAAATATAATCTTTTTTAAATTGCTGACCATTGGGTCCACCGTAATAGGGGGTCAGAGTGCAGAGATGGGAAAAGCAAAACAATATCTGGAACAACTCATGGCTTCTGTGGAGAATACCTTCCCACAAGTTGGTTCTGGTGTGTTACCCGCAAGTTCCAGTGAGTACAGGGATGGAGTCATGGCAAAAAAGAAAGGTGAATCAAGAGGGCTGATTAGAGATATAAGATAAAGAAAGCATCAATAGGATTTGGTGATAGAATGATACAAAGTGATTGTTTTTGTAAAACAGAAGGCAAGGGAGAAACTGATAACTGGGTAATTCCCAGTCTGGGTGAAGGGGGGAGAGTAACACTGTGAGCAGAAATAACCAAGCCTAAAAGTAAAGGGTGCAGCAGAGAAAAAAAAAAAAAAATTCCATTTTGTTCCTGCTGCATTTCCACTGACAAAACAGTCAGGGGAAGATTCCCAAGAAATGTACTTAGAGTCATCACTAGAAGAGAGGAAACGCTGAAAAGGATGCTGTTTCCAGGGCGGCACACCCCCCAGTTGGATGATGAGCGGATGGCCATGAGCCGGCAGGGCAGGTGGGCTGCCTGAGGCAAGGTCCTGGTGCCTGGCGGTCAAGTTAAAGAAGAGCAAGTCTTCAGGAGTAGAGAATCTGGCACCAAAGCCAGTGTGAATGCAGGGGAAATTTAACCAGTTGAAACCAAAGTATCTTCTTTAAATGTCAAGATTTTTATATACCAAAAAAAAAAAAAAAAGAATCACTGCTAACTTGAAGGAAAATGCTTTCAGAGTTGGGATGGGAAGAGTTGTGAGATGAAATAGAAGTTTAGAGAAACATGGGTGAGCACCGGATAAGCCGAATGGAAGCTGTGGACAGTCACAGAAAATTCCAGGAAGTAATAACCCCCGGTCTTCGGTTCTCATCTTTCTAAATGGAACCACATTTCTAAATGCACTCACAAAGAGGCAGCTTTAAGTAAGCTGTATCAGCAGTGGCTCTACTGCTTCACTGACTTGGTTTTGGCACTGCTTTAAAAAAGAAAGAAGGGCAAATCTGCAGAAGTTAGGGGCTCCCCACGTGGCTCAGCGGTAGAGAATCTGCCTGCTCATGCAGGAGATGCAGGAGACATGGGTTCAACCCCTGGGTCGGGAAGATCCCCTGGAGAAGGAGATGGCAACCTACTCCAGGATTCTTGCCTGGAGAATCCCATAGACAGAGGAGCCTGGCAGTCTGCAGTCCAGGTCACAAAGACTTGGACACAACTTGGTGTGTGTGCGTACACACACACAGAGGTTAAACTGGAGCTCTGGCTATCCATGTTTTTCTGGGGGAAGCCCACAACAGTCTCTGAACGAGAAACAAAACCCATCTGTCTCGGCACTTTTTATTTCCACTGCAAAAGAAAAGGAGAAGGGGCTGGATAGGATTTAAACCAATTTCCTAATGTTCTTTCCAATCTACACAGGGGTTCCATGAGTTTATACATACCCAAGGCAAAACAAAAAGCAAAACAAAGCCCGTGGTGATCATTTTTATTGGTGAAATGTTTCAGTGCAAGGTATTCTAGAAAAGCAGAACACTAGAGCTGATACCAAATGTTTCCTAATCTAACACTTAGCAGGTATTTAGGCTATGGGGCTTCCCTAGTGGTCCAGTGTAAAGAACCTGTCTGTCAATGCAGGAGACACAGGATCGATCCCTGGGTTGGGAAGAGCCTCTGGAAAAGGAAATGGAAACCCACTCCAGGATTCTTGCCTGGGAAATCTCATGGACGGAGGAGCCTGGCAGGCTACAGTCCGTGGTGTCACAAAGAGTCAGACACAACTTGGCAACTAAACAACATCAGTTCAGGCCACGGGAGTTGCCTCGGTGGTGAAATCCCTCTTGGTAAGCCTCAGAATCTAGCTGCCTTGTTACATAATGTGCATATTTAGCATACCAGCCTGTGTACTCACGTGCTACTAGTAATCCTCATGATCACTAACGAATGCATTGAGCTCCAGCCACCTTAACTCACTCACATGGTTCAACTTGGGCCAAAATACCTTTTCTGAATTTTTCCTTTCTAACATGCCCCTTTTAATAGAGGAAGCAAGTTAAACCATTCACTCCAACAAACATTGCCTTTTTTTGTTTTGTTTGTGTTGAAATATAAGCATTGGTCAAACTGTGTTGAATAGAAAATCCAACCCAGGAATGTAATTCCAATAAAAAGCAAAGTTATGGCCAAACTCAGCAAAGTCAGTAACTTTGCACAGAATCCAGAAAGAGCAAACAGCATCATGGAGCTGTCAGGAGCGAGGCTTCGAGTGAGGATGACAAAAAATGGACCTTTCACCATATCTCCAACCTAGGGAAAACTGTCATCTTTTTGCCTTTTTGCTTTGCTTTTAATTAAAAATTGGCTTAAAAGAGATGAACCTTTTTTCTTAAAAATACGTGACTTTTCATGGGTGTTAGGAAGAAACTACACAACATACACACACAGGTTCATGACGCTCAAGAGGAAAATTGAATAAAGAATCCTATTAGAGCCCTCGGAAATGAAAGATCTCCTTGTCATTAAAATGTCCAAGAGTAACTCAGACCTGCACTGAAATGACAAAATGACTGTGTGTTTATAAAGTAAGCTCTCTCGATTTATATTACAGTAAAATATCATCACTTAATTATTTACATCATAACATTTTCGAGGTTTTTTATAGCTCTTTAAAATTCCTGTAGAGCATCCAGGTCAAGCTGCTAAAACACTACAAATATATTTAAAATAATTTCCAAAGAAAAAATAATTTCCACTATACTTTTTTTCTGGGAAAAAAAAAACAGTTTATAGAATTCAAACAGTTTCAGCTGCTTGAGATGGTGAAATACCTTAGTGCTTTTCAAAAATCACATTTCATAAAGGGCACTTATTCCACAGAATTAAAGTTTACTGAATAATAAATATAACTTTAAGTGATGCAAGCTGTCAAAACCCTGGACTGTCAAAGTTAAGGCAGATATCCCTTCATGATTTTTGCTGCTTCTGAAAAAGAAAGGAAGCAGAAAGGGAATGATTAAGGAAAGGCAACCTTACCTTTGGATTCCTTCACCTTTGTATATTTATCATAAATAACAATTTAAATGTCCTTTGAGGTTAATATTTTCTGGTTCAGTGGGAAAGTACAGAAAAAATTAATACACTCATGCATTAGAGGAGGCAGCGGAGACTGGAGCATATCTGTAGCAAATTTTATTTTCAAATAACCATAAAAGGTATCCAGTTACTCTTCAGATTAATTTATAAGATCATGCAAGATGTAAACATGACGTTCCAAAGGGGAAGAAAAATCACTGTTGAAAATTCTAATGGATGAGGAAAAATTCACAGAGATACACACCAGGAACTTTCTACATATGGCTAATACCTGGATCTTTATTCTCGCCTGCTTTTTATCATTTTAGCACAAGATAAAAGTAGTGCAAAGAAGCAAAAGTTAATAACCCAAGGGAAGAAGAACTCATTAACGTGACGCACGATACAGGAGAGTTTACTATATTAATATTCAAAAAGGAATATTGGGAGTGAAGAGTGATGTTAGATAAAAATATCTATTTTGAAAAAGAGTTAAAAAGAAATTTAGTTGTGGTGACTATATTGCTACTTACATCATATTTATTCACAGCCTTTCTGTTAAGTACCATGCACAGTTCCAAACTTTTTTCTTTTCTGGCTATAGAAACAGATAAAATGAGATGGAAATCCTTCCAGAGGGCATTCAAAATAATGTTAATTTAAGAGTTACAATGTATTTTGAAAATATGGTAGATGGTAATATTATCCTGAAAAAAATTATATGGGCAAAATAAGTGTTATAAAAATATTTTAAAATCAGCATTATGCTGTAAAGAAAATAACTTCCTAATTTTGAGATTGACTATAAAGTAAAGGACTGTGGCTTTACATCAGAAGGGTTTTATTTATTTGAGTATTCAGAGTTGGTTCCCAATTACTAAATGTATAACACAGATCCAGAAGGCTAATCCAGAGTTTATCTATACAGCTATATATAGCTGTATGGTTTCAAAGCAAACACAATGCCATTTCTGCAATTTGGACTAAGTCCTAGCGTCCTCATTTAACCCTGGCGTCTAGAGACCATAAAATATTTTGGACCCCCTTGGTACACAAACTCTCTACAAGTAAAGCTAGCTTGGTTTATAACATAGGTGAAAATTAAATAGCAAAACTGCATACAAAATTAGTTCCTTACATTTATTTTTATAACAATCTTATTCCTAGGATTCTCGTAAGAGCCTAGGATGACATGACTCCAAATTTCCATTCCAGAATTTCCCGCTTCTTTTTTAACAATTTTTATTGAAGTATAGTTGATTTACAGTGTTGTGTTAATTTCTGCTGTACACCAAAGAGATTCAGTTATACACACACAGATATATATATATATATATATTCTTGTTCATCAGAGTTTCCCACTTGTAACACTTCTCTCCATGATGCCCTGGCAGGCACACTGCAACAGAAAGCAAGATGCTATTTCTATGTGGCTTTTAAAATGCTGTGCATCCAAAGATTATTATAAAATAGCATGCAGTGGATTCCACAAGGTTTATTAAATAAAGCTATCTACTTTGTAGGTGATGAAACATCACCAAGGTTTTTTAAAGTGTTTGCTTTGGGTCCTTTACTATGGAGTCATGTCCTTATTTGAGGTATATATTAAAAAAAAAAAAAAAAAAAGAACCCAACCACTCTGCAAGTCAGCCTGAAGGTGGTAACTCACCAAAGCTGACAGCTGCTGACTCTCAGCGAAGGTATTTTTTGCCCAAGATCAATTTGCAAGAATTCGGCCAAACCAGACATCTGGGAGGTAGAAGCTACGAAAACGTAGTGCCCTGCCCCCAGCCAAGAGGTCCAGGCCCTCCTCTTCCACACCAGCGAGGGTGCAGTCCTGCAGACTCAGGGCCCGCTGTCCACCGCGGGAAAGCACCACGGACGTTCAGATTCGGCATTCGCCTGCTGCTTTCTCTTCCCACTCACGTAATTAGCGCTCCTTTCTTTTCCTCTTTAAAAATATGCCTGTTTCAAATTTGCATTATTTTTTTTTTCAGACGCCTAATTTCAGCTCTGTTCTTTCCCTCTGTGGTCTCTTCCCGCATTTCACATTCCAGACAAATATTTAAAGGTCTGTAAAACCAGGCGAGGTTCCAAAATATTTCTAAATGAAACTGCCATGGGTGACAGCACAGGGAAAGAAGGAAAGCAGAAGGACAAGGATTGGAATAAACTGGCTGGAAATGTATCGGAAAATCTATTTACGTTACTATAGCCGTGGATGAGGTTTCAATGAGGCATAAACAGTCAAGCTACTGACAAAACGAACATGTTTCATCATCACTCAAAATAGTCTCCTTGTCATGGTGCACTGCTTTTTTTTATTAGTAAGTTGCTCTCTCTTTTTAAATTTGCTTTTCTTACTTAGTATTCAGGAAGTGAAAGCATTTAATAAAACATTCAAAATTCTGAGAATACATGTAAATGAAATATTTAATGTCTATCATTCATAAAAGTTACATCCTTTACATAGGGTTCATTTATATATAATAAAAATTTCATCATAATGAAAAAATTTCTGGAAAGGTATATGTTAATTTGTTTAACATACGCTTTGGATATACAGCTAAATATGAGTCATTAAAAAAATTCTATCTTCAAATATTCCCTTTAACCATTAAAAAACCTCATTCCTAAATATTTGTTTTTCTTTCCACTTGCTCTTTTTGTTTGTAATATCATATGTAATCTGAACCATGCAAAGACAGGATCTCATCACAGTTCAGAATATATTTGTGTACTTTCAATAAATTTGCTCATTGCATAGCAAACATGTAAACTTACAGAGGATCTATAAATTTTACCCTAATCATCTAAAAAAGCTGCTGAAATTTTACATGACAGTATATTGAGGTTTATTTATGCTGTAATTTGGGTTCTGTTTTTAAAAAAAAAATACTTTTAGTCTATGTGTTAATTGAATACAACAAATAAAGTCATGAAAAGTCCAAAACCAAGTTAATAATTTTATCCTAGATTACCAGAACTTATCCTCATTATATCATCTGGAATTTTTCCTAAGTATAACAAGTTGGAAACGGATTGTGCTGCCTCTTATGACAGTGTTCAAAATTAATTCCAAAAGTGTGTGTTTAACATAAAGTTAACTATGTTTCCATCGAATAAGATGTTTATTAATGAAAGCTATTTATCATACAAGAAACAGCAAAGATAAGTCATCATACAGAGATGTACACTAGAAGTGACAGATGTGAAAGTGCATGCAGAGATTTCTGTTTCAAAAGGAAGTAATAAACAATAATACTAAAATTACTGGGGTCTGATCCCTATCCTCTTAAATGAGTGATAGCTTTTCTTTGAATTTACAGTTGGAAAATGTCATTAACAGAGAGGACTAAAACACATTAGCAAGCAGGTGAAATGAATGCTTTTGGACTTTATTTTACAAGTACTATGCTTGACAAATGTGTGGGAATTTTTTTTCCCAAGAATAATTTTCTTCAGCTCTGGGGTGGGCATATTAGTGCCTGGCTGCTCTGGTTTATACACAGTTTGTCTCACTTTGTTTAAAATCATGTAATTTTAAGCCTCCATTTGTGTTAGACATCATAAAGAACAGAAGTTTTGTTAACATTCAGTAAATGACATTTAAGTCTCTTGGTCTCTCTCTCTCTCTCTTTCTCTCTGTCTCTCTCTCTCTCTTTTTGGCTCAATAGATCTTTTTAATGTATGATTATCATAACCTAATATTGTCTTTGTCTTCACTGCAGTGGATTTCCGATCAAACTTTTCCCCTTCTTTTAATACTTTAGGGAATTTTCAAACGTCGGGATGTTTGGCTGTAATGCCCCAAGATTTGTTCTCCCTGAAAAAAATCATAGTGACAATTTATTAACTCCAGAGCAACTTGGCTTTTAGGGGTCTTCAATTTCTATTTCGATTTACAAATATCCATTTGTGCTCAATAGACCTAACATGAAACTTAATCATATTTAAGGCTTCTTTTCATGCAATTACTTTTTCTGCTAATTATCTATTTTTTTTTTAATTCTAAAAATCAGGCTGAGTCAAATCCATGGGGCATTACTTTTATTGTAGGAAAATAAATTTAAAGGTAATTCTAAGCTGAATTGCATTGCAAATGCAATGGTAACTTAAAATGAATCATAAGTTTGGAAATCTAAAAACTATTTGTATGTCTGTATATTAAAAAATTTTGTATTACCATTTTAACAGCTTTTACAAATAGATATAAAAAACACACTAGTACAGTTAAACCTTAAATAAAACT
This sequence comes from Hydropotes inermis, assembly GCA_020226075.1. Lineage (NCBI taxonomy): Eukaryota > Metazoa > Chordata > Mammalia > Artiodactyla > Cervidae > Hydropotes > Hydropotes inermis. The sequence goes on along the minus strand of CM035280.1, from coordinate 65,855,086 downwards.
GATGGGAAATAAAAGTCCTTAGATTCAAAATGGTTTATTCACACAAATTTAATAGGATATATCACAACTGTTTGGTCCATAAATATTTAAGGGAAATAGTTTCTATACAATGCATTTCTCAATAAACAAAGAAACATGGACAATTTTGCTAGACCACTTACTGTACTATAAACACGAAGCTCAATATATAAGAGTATTGAATTTATCAACTATATTGGAAAGAGTGCACAACTGCTTTCTATGACATGTCTGTCCCCTCTAACAGGATACACCATAAAAAGAGTTTCAGAAATAAGAGGTAAAACAGTACAAAACTAGTGAGGTGTCAAAGGGCTTAAAACAGTTAATTTAACAAACAACACATATATCCTGATTTTTCACAAACTTACTTCCAAGTTATCTCATAAGGCACATAGGAGAACTGAGTTATAATTAGTCTACTTAATAAAGTAGATCTATAGTACCATATATTGTTCTGTCAAAGAACAAAATTTATAAGTATCAATATTTTACCTGTAAAAGTGTATTCATAAGATCTCAGCCTTACCAAGGTTGTTTGGTCTGGTTAGTGGTAAATGCCCAAAATGTAATAGAAATATGAAAAGTCAAGATTTAAGCTCCATATAAGATGATAACCACACTTGCTAAATATATAATGGCAAACACACCTTCTTCTGTTACAGTGTTAACTTATCTTCCATCATCTTTTTTTTAAAAAATAAGCTACTTTCTGTGCTAGTTTTCTAAAGACCCTGAGCAAAAGTTACAATAATGCACTTTAATGTGGGCAGTGAACTGTCAATATGTAACCACACATTTATACAACCAGAAGGACACCTTGAAAATCTATTAAATAACCACTTCGAACACCAGAGGAGATTTAAGGGGTCCGAAAAGTGGAGAATATGTGCAAAGTTATTCTTAACAATCCACTAAAGCAAGACATATATCTTGACTTCTTTTTTATTTTTTTTTTTTAGGAAATCCACAATCTAATTGATATTTAACTACAACAGAAGCATATAGATGAACATTCACCACTGCCCAGACCATTAAGATTTTAGCTTAAATTAAAAGAAAAAAAATGCTACTGTAAACTAGGAAATATATTCAGATTAGCATCCACAAGGCTTCTGAGTTTATCTTTAAACTAAGAACTTCAAATCTCTAACATCAGAAAAATTTTTCCTTTTTTTCTGACAAATACATCAACCTGTGCTGAAGTAAAATGAACCAAAACAAAACCAAAGAATTTTCATTGTTAATATTAAAGAATTTTCATTGTTAATATTAGTTACTAAGTTTTTAAACTTTATTTGTATAGAATGCCAGATACAATATCATGGTACAGCTAAAGCCAATTAAGAGCTATCAATTAAATTATACTGATTTTTTTTAACTTCTTAAAAAATTATATTTTGCTTATTTCCATTTTCCCTGGGGAAAAATAATTAAGAAAGAATGATTTTATATCTATTATCATTTTTAGTTTGAGAAGATTAAATGTATAACATTTCAAATTCTTTTTGGAATTTTCATGGATGCACAGGAGGTTTAAGTATTTTTCAAACGTTGAAAAGCAATAATTAACTAATAAGAAAGTTTTGTTGGGACTATACCCCTAAGAGAAAATAAAAGTCACATTCCTGGTTAGATTTTCCCATCTAATTAATCTTTAATATTTAGATTAGCTATTGTTTCTTTCACCATATTCCTCATTTGTAAGAAAAACGAATGATTAAAACATTTTTTTTTTGCATTTTAAAATTTAAAAAAAACGACAATGTGAAGTTTCCAAACTTTCATAAGTACAGGTACAATTGCAAGATTAAAAAATAATTTTAATCAATTATCTGATTCCTTATTCGCCTAATTATGTAACTGGGAATATGATTCTTTGCCCATCACAATACCACTCTGTGTTGTTGTTGGGTTTTTTTTTCCTTTGAGATTCTGGAAATAAGTAACATACAATTTTAAGAGGCACTTATTAGAATGATTCCAAAATTCCCCTTACCGACTGAACGATCTAATTAATCTTTTTTTAAATCCAAATACACTTTATAGACAGAAGAAAAAAAAGTACAGTTTGTAAAGGAGACGAAACTGTAAACTCATTTGCCAAGTGGCTGCAAGACACTACACACCAAGCTGTCGTCGTTACTTGCCAAGTATCTTGGTGGGTGGGGGGGGGGATCGTTTTGTAAATAATAAAATAATCATTAGAATAATGATAAAAAGAAGAGGCAGAATTAAAAACCAAGCCCAAAGGCCGACGTTAGAAAAGGTTCGTTAAGGTGGTCTGCGCGGGGCTGGCGGACCCGTGGCTGTCCGTGCTAGAGGTCACGGCCGTCACTACGGGGAGAGAGGGATTGGTCAGGTCTGTTAAAGTGGTCGCTGCGCCCGCTGGACTGAGCGCGCCGCTGTCTGCCGAGGGCGGGGCCGGGAGCGACGGGCCATCGGCTTTATCAACACCCCCATTCTCCTGCCGCAAAAGGTTCCTTCTGAATTTGGCTCGTGCGTTTTGGAACCAAACCTGCAAACCAATCCCAATGGATTTCTTTACCGATGTTTATTCTTAGACTTCCTTCTTTTCCCCCTTTCTCTCTCTTCTCTTTTTTTTAAATTCTGTTTTGGACATACGTTGCTCTTTTTAAATGTTTATTTTCCTAGGGGGAGAAGGGCCTTCCCCCTCCCTTTGTTTTTTTTCTTTCTGCTTTCTTTGACAACAGAGCAATCCCAGCACGACTACAGATACCCTCTTAGCTGCAGCGGGCCCCCGCCCCCAGCATTAACGAGTGCCGCTTGGGGGCACAGGCGGTTAAGTGGAGACACCCAGGGGAAACGAAGGCCCAGCGATCGAGGGGGTGGGGTGGCGGTGGAAGTACCCCCTCATGCCTCAACGGTTGTCTTTCCAGAAAGAGGACAGGCGAGGTCAGCGGATGTTCCACCAAGTTAGAATCACTCGCATGAAATGAGCATCATTGAAACAGATTTTCTGGCTGTTCTCGAGTCTGACACATGCCAAGTACTCTGCACATGAAAAACCTCCAGGGCCACAGGCTCCAAGCAGCCGGAAACGGGTGCGTGGGATTTGAAACGCCTGCTGCCTGTCACTGAGGCTGAGGGCGTCAGAGGCGACCCCCAGCCACCCACCACCAGGGCTCTGCTTAGACATTCTCGCCATGATGAGTCTAGCAAGGCCCTGGGCCAGCAGGGCGCACCGCCTACGCAGCGGTCAAACGCGGTTGGTTAAAATGGTTAAAGACTCGCTCCCATTGGCTGCGGAGACAGCTAACCATGCTTGTGGCTTTTCAGGAGCTGACCAAAAGGGTCTACCGCATCTGGAAGCTTGCAAGGGGGAATGAGGCCGCCAAGAGTGTGCTGACGCAAGGGGGCAGCAGCAGGTCTCCCCAGGTGTGTGCGCACTGACCCTGACGTGGACAGAGGTCTCCAAAGCCACCGCTTGCGCAGACAGCACCACCTGCGTTTGCAGGGCAGCGGGGCAAGCGGAGGTGGCTTTGTGGGCCCGTCTCCCCATCTGTAGGGAGGATGTGGCTGCAATTTAGGAGGCCCTGGCTCTCTCTCTCTCTCTCTCTCTCTCTCTGGGCAGTCTCCGGGAAACCCCTGCAAAAGCTTGGTACACTCTCTAGGGAGGTAAGTAAGGTAACTAACGAGAAGCGGTACTGGAAATCAAACAGGGAAGAGAACTACTTTCACTGTAAGGGGAACTTGTAGGCACAGCTAACAATGGACGCTTCTTACCTGCAAAACTCTTTTGGTCAGGCCTGTTTTCTGAGCAAGTTGCTTGAGGTCCTTGGCGTCCGGGTTGTGGTTGATGGCGAAGTAGGATTTCATGGTCCGCAGCTGGTGATGCTTGAAGGAGGTGCGCATGCGCTTGGTCTTCTGCGAGGGCGGGTAAGGCTGCTGATCCCGGTCCAGGTGGTCGGCCTCGTTCTCGTTACAACCTGCAGCAGCCACAGGGGACGAAAAGAAGGGCTCAGTGCAAGGGCCTGCCTTAGCTGAAAGGATGGCAGGTGGCATGCTCCTGTCATGACAGGACAGCAACGGTGGAAAAAGCTGTCGACCCAATTACGAGCAGGATCCAGGCAAAAGAAAGAGGTTAATCGCCCCAAGTCAGCCAAACTAGTCTGTTAAGTGTGGACCCACTCGAAGTTTACGCAGTAGAAAAGTATTAGATACATCTAATACATTTAGATAAGTTATTAGATAAATCTAATCCCTTTGGCTTAATGGTTGCTAGAAAGACTTGAGATGAGTAAGGTCTAAGTGTGGGAGTGAGAGAAATCTTCTCCAAGAGTGAGGGGGGGGGGGAACCCTCTTCTACTATGTGATATGTATGAGCGCGCTGGCCCTCCACACACGGTTTTCAGAGATTCTTCATTTTGTCTGTGTTTGTGAAACAAGGTGTAGTCTGTGAAGACAGGAGGATATGCAAGCCAGTAATTTCAGCTCTCTCAAGTCTAAAAGTTTTACAGAGCCATCTCCCTGGCCCTGCTCCCCCCAATGAAGGAAGAATCTGGAACAGTTCCAATTTTTAGCCTTTTCTGCACATCCTAGAACGTTTTCAGAAAAAGTTAAAAAGAAGAAGGGGAGAAGTTACAAAATAAAAACCTGCAAGATTCTTACATAACCAGAAGAATATTACTTTTGAGGACATTTAACAGTAACTGGTTCACATGGGGCTAACCAGGATGAAGAGTTTTCCCTTGGAGTCACCGGAATAGATATTTCTGAAAGAGAAGGAGCCCAGGTCTGTCTTCACTTGGTTCATGCCAGAGTCTCTCCTCACAACTCCCAGCCCAGAGACGCTGCTGTCCCATTCAGGTGGTGGCCCTTTTTGCTCTGGTCCTGTGAGAGCCGGTGTGTGAGCTGTGCCGCTGGCTGGCAGGCCAGGGGGAGGGGGTGGCACCTTTACCCCCCTCCACAGCCCCCTCCGCACTGAGGGCAAAACCACTCAGCCTTTGAAACCAGCCTGGGAGTCTTCATCCCCAGGGTGTAAAGATGCTCATTTAAAAGGTCATTTCCGATAACCTCCTAGCTTTGCATAAAAAATATGATTACAAAAGGAAAACACTTTGCTAAATATTTACTGATTCAGCCAACTTTCACAATTTAAAGAGCATGGCAATTTTTTTTTCCTTTACACCTTACTTCAGATGTATATCTGATGTATATTCAGACTGATCATCCAGCATTTTAGTGCACTGTAATAGAATATCTAAAATCAACATGATCACATGCCTGGGGGAGAAACCAGGATCTTGAAGAATGTGAGACATCTCTTACGATTAGTTGTTCCATTCTGCTTGATAAAATACTATATGCCTGCAATGCTCTGGTTGCATGAGTGCGTGATCAGTCATGTCCGACTCTCTGTGACCCTACAGACCGTAGCCTGTCAGGCTCCTCTGTCCATGGGATTTTCCAGACAAGAATACTGGAGTGGGTTTGCTATTCCCTTCTCCAATGCTTTGGCTGGAATTACTTTAAAAAAAAAAAAAAACACTTTCAGTGAATCAGTATATATCCAGAGACCTAACAAGAGTCCCCCACATCACAAAATCCACCTAAGAAATTCTCCCTAATGCCATGAGACTAGGCATGAACTAATGACTCCCTGGTTCATATTTCCATGAGACACGTAAAGACGGCAGGTGAGTTCATGGAAAGAAAGACGCTATGATGTTCACCATCGGATCCTCTATGTCCAACACAGGGCCAGGAATTCAACGAGTGATCAATCAAGATTTTGAATTTTTGTTCACCCATAAAATCATCAATGACTATTCTTGCAAAGTCATATCAACTTGAGATGGACTGCAAGTTAGATATACACAGCCAAAGGTTGAACAGAGACTCCTCAAACCCCACTGAAAGGGCACCAGGTACCCAGAAATGAGAGAGAATAGAATATGCTTTACATTTTATCCTATTGCACCCCCGGGGAGAGATGTCAAGTTCAAATATTCTACAGAATTGCCCTTTTGTATCCCCAAATGGATGAAACAGCATCTTATGACCTACTATAAAACCATACTTATCTCAGTAAACTGAGCTATATTTCACAACCAGATTATAAATGTAGCCACACCAAAACAGTCAAAGAGGTACACCTTAGTCACTGGAGGCTTCCTCAGATAAGATTTCAATCCTACCCTAGGTGAATGATGTGTAGTTACTTCCTGAATAGCTTATTAAACTGAATATTACACTGAGGTAGAAGACTTGACTTGGTACTTAAATAATGCCCTTAGTCATCAACCCCCCACCCGCAAGTTACTATTTCTTAGAAATGAGTTTGATTCCTAACCAAACTAGATACTTATTAGTCTCTAAAATGAATTAATGAAAAAATAATTATAGACATGTTTTTCACACACACAATTATAGACAGGTATGATAAAAACTACTTCTCTGAATATGCATTCTGTATCCATTATGGCTGATTTAAAACTCAGTAGAGAATTTCAGTGTATTAAGCACTACCGTGGGACCTGTTTTCAAGCAGAATACAATTCAGCATGCAAAAAGATCAAGCGAGCTCTTAAGATGGTATTCACATAAACAGAAAACCGTGGGATCAGTTATGGTAGTATGGCACTTAATAGAGCAGTCTGTATCATTGACAGAGTAACTCAGTGTACTAACCTAAACTACTTAAATTTAACTACAAATGCCTTATGTAAACTTGCAAGTGACTGTGTTTCCTCAGGGTCTACTTTTAAAGCTATAGGGGTTCCCCCCTCCACTGAATTATGAGATGAAATGATAACTCTCTTAAAACTGTCTTAAAGATACACCTGTGAGTACACACATCTGGCACTATAAAATTAATAATAAGATCTAAATATTTTACTCTCTGGTCACTTAGGAAATGGTCACCCATCCGGAAGTGAGTTTCTAGTCTGAAGGTATGCAGCCCTCTGAGAAGAGATCCCAGCGAGACCACTAGGGGTCAGTGCCAGGCTAATTTAACAACTTCAGGGAGCTTTTGAAGTTTGGAAGCCAAGAAAGAACCTAAGGAGGGAGATTTCAAGAAGTGGCAAAAATCTAGCCTCGCGGTTAATGCAAAATTACCCAAACCAGAGCTATCAGCCCTAGACTAAATCTTCTTCTCACCCCGGAGGGCTTCATTTCAAACCAGCATCCCAAATAGACTTCCTGTGGCTCTTTCTAAAATATCCGCCTGCTATCTGCACAAAGAGATATAAACTAAATTAGGAACAGTCTCAAGGAAAGGCACTTGCCTTATGTCAAGCATTTATGGATCTTTGCCTAGCTTCACATCCCTGGAATTCTGAGTCACAAACATATTTTGTGTACGTGTGTTTGAAAATATATCAGTGTATGAATCAGATCTGTTTAGTAGCACTGTGACTCTTCTGAGACTAGTTTACATTTAAGCAGAGATGGCTTCAAAGAAAGCTAAAATAAGGAGCTAAAACTGTGGGTCTACTTTATTTTCTGTGCTTTTAACGTGGTTTTAATACACTGAAGCGTTTCTTTGTAACAACAAACGGGCACTGGCTTCATAAACTTTTTTTTTAGTGGTAGGCTGATTTCTGGGCAGGCGTCTTTAACCCAGTTTCTCTAGATTATTTCACCAGATCTGAACTGTATGCTGTTTGCTCGTGTCTCTGGGGAAAGTCCCGAAGGGATGCGGTGGACGTTAATTAAGAGTTACCGGCTCTCTGTGGGGCATACTGGCTCCGTTCCGAAGGCCTCCGCAACCTCTCCCTCTTTAATGAACAGAAGCATCAGCTCTCTCCAGAACCTCACGGCGCCTTAATTTGCAAACTAATGGCGGAAGTGGAAATGGAAGTGGAATGGTCGAAAAGGAAAGAGATTCTCATTCTTTTTATGAAATAAATGTGCACTCTCTGGTGCTCCTCCTTAGAGAAGCAGGAGAAACACAATTTCATTGTTCTTAAAGCTCTGCGCATCTTTCTAACGTAAAGTTAAGATCAAGGCGAAATCAAATGAAGCTAATTAGGTTAAACAAACAATCGAAGAAACCGGGCTTGCCGCCTTTGGCTAGAAAGCTCCTCCCCATATGCTTCTGGACCTTCTGGGAGCCTCTGCTCAGGCTTCCTGCTCTCTGCAGACCCAGCTAGTCTCTCTCCCTCTCTCTCTATTTCTCTCTCTCTCTCTAATTAGGGCATTAGGGCCTTGGTGAGTGGCTAGAGATTCCGATGTCATCTTCTATTAATAAAGAACAATCGGTGCCCTGCCTGGCCGCCCTGGGACCACGCATCAAAGGAGCCCAAGTAACCACGCTGGGCATCGTGGCCCCGAATCAGCCTGCTGGCTGAGGCGCAGAGGGCTGGCGGCAGGCCCTGACCCCCGGCAGGGGGTTGGCAAAACCCGGGGGTGCACCCACTGCGGGACACCGTCCCATCTAGGCTAGGTCTGCAGCCAGCAGCGGGCCCTCCTCCTCCAGTGACCCGGGGTTAAACCCCTGGGACAAAGGTCCCCACCTTCTCGGGGATATCCCCGCTAGGCTTCGTCTGTGAAATCTGAGCCAGGAGGGAGCTGAGGAGAGAGCTGGCCAGAGCCCCCTTCAGCCAGCCAGACCCCCCCAACACTGTGGGTTCAGAGCAGGACCCATTCCCGCTTGCCCACACTGGCTGAGTGTCCCTGGGCGAGTCACTTACTGGGGGGCAAACAGCGTCCCTTTTCTACTGAACCAGAGCAGCTCAGGCACCACACCAGGTACGTGGGGACTGGAAGAGAAAACCAGGCAAGATCCACGCTCTGCGATGCCCACCCTTCGACTGGCATCTGGGTGCGCCTGGTAACAGCGGGGTGGCCACTGTGAGGTCCCCAAGGTCCTTTCCAACAGAAAGGGCTCCCTGAGCCCGAGTCTCCCGCTGAAACGTCCAGTGGGGCTGGGCCAGGGCACCGAAAGTCAGAACGGCTAAACGGGGCAACAGAGGATGAGATGGTTGGATGGCATCGCTGACTCAAAGGGCATGAGTTTGAGCAAACTCCGGGAGATGGTGAAGGACAGAGGAGCCTGGAGGGCTGCAGTCCATGGGGTTGCAAACGGTCAGACAGGACTTAGCGACTGAAGAACAACAAGCCAGTCCTGAGGACGCCCCTAAGTGAGCTCTAGGGTTTTCTGGAACCTCTTTTCCAGAGCTTCCATCCTGCTTAGAGGTGGACTGTGGTCCTGGGGGCCTGTCACCATCCTCACATGGGGGCTGGCGAGTAGGGGGCAGGCTAGCAACAAGGGGGAACTGGTGAGCAAGACTGATGAATGATAGGTGTGCCCCCCACCCAAGCAAGGAAGAAAGCTGCTCCCTGGCCTGTTGCCTGCACATTGTTTTTAATTAAGAGGGAAAGCTGGGGGTGGGGGGAGGAGGGACGGTCTGGGTGTCTGGAGGGTTTATCACGCGGGCAATGCGCTGGCCGCACGGTCCCCTGACCCAGGGAAGGGGCAGGCCAGCTCACACGGGCTCCGGAGAGTGACTCCCGCCCCTCCAGCCACTCTGCGCCAACATGAGGGATTTGGTTTTTCAACACTCACGCCAACTGTTTCCCTGATTAACTCTGGGCTGGTGACCACAGCCTCTGTCCCCTCTAGACACACTGGGCTGGCCTCTGAAGATTTCTTTCTTTCTTTCTTTTTTCGTATTTAGGGAAACCTTCCCCAGGGTCTATAGCTTGGCCTCCACACAGGAATTGCCCTGGGGCTGTTTCGCTCCAACTGGGAGCCAGGAACTAATGGGCTCATTAACTAATGGGCAACGAGGACTTGGCTCTGCCTGTTTGGGGGAAGTCGCTGCAGCCCCAAGGTGCTGAATGTGTTTCTAGCCACAAACGAAATAAAGGTGCTTCTCTCTCCCTTTCTCCCTCTCCCCTCCCCCGTCCCCCTTCTCTCCCCTCCCTCTTCTCACTCCACCGTCCAGCTTCTTTCTGAGTGACCGAGAGCTGTGGGGAGAAAAGGGTCATGCTGAGGAAAGCGCCCTCTTGCAACCAGCTCTGGCCGGGGGAGAAGCCAGATGGAACTCTCCTCGGGCAGACCCGGGGCTAGGGCGGCAGGGGCGGCGAGGAGGGGGTGGGCGCCCACCTGAGCTGTAATTGACAATGTCCACCCCCAGCGCCGGGCTCTTGCGCTTCCGGGGCCGCCCTTTCTGCACGGTCCCGGTGCCGTTGAAGTAAGGCAGGGCCAAGCCGCCGCTCTTGGCTGCCAACTCGCTGTAGCTCAGCTGCGGCGGATACTCTCCTTGCAAGAGGGTCTCGAAGTGGGCGCGGCAGTACACCAGGCTGTCCTTCATGCCAAAATGGTCGCCCGTGGTCAGGGTCTTGTTGCACGTGGAGCAGGTGAAACAGCTCAGGTGGTAGACGGAGTCTCGGGCGCGCATGACCATCTCGGAGGCAGAGATGCCGAGGTGGCAGCGGGCACATCTCTGCACAGAGAACCTTCTGGAAGGAAACAGTGGCGTCAGGGAGCTGGCAGAAGCCAAGGCAGGGCCACCTCTCACCGCGGCACCCGGGGGCTTGGTCAGCAGCTGCCCAAGACGGAGATCCGGGAGGGAACCGGGAGGGGAGGACCCACGCCCTCTTGTATATATTTATTTTATCTACTGATTGACCTGCTCTGATGAATATGACAAAGAACCCTTACATTAAAATAAGAAGAATCAAGGAACTGATCCTCAGTTTTCTTTCCTGTAAAAATTTTAAAAAGCAAAAACCAGAACAAACTGTGCCCTGGCTAACTCACAACAGTATGTTAAGAATATTAAATTGCGATGCCAAGTGAAACCGTCTCCTCGATTACAAGGCATTCCCAGGAAGGATGTTGTTATTTATAAAAGTATGAGTGTGCATGAAGACATTCAGACACTGCCCTGGGGGTGGGGGGTGCGGAAACAGTTCTGCAGAGGAGAGCTAATTCTTTTTTAACCACTTTTCTCACCTCGGCACAGAGCGAGCTGGGTCGCCTGCCGACCGCTCCCGTCCCCAAGGCAAGAAACACAGAGCAGAGCCAGTGAACATATTGCGGCCAGTTCACTCTCTGGCGTCTGGGGAGTCTGGGGGCAGGTTCCAGCCCGCTGTGCTCAGGGCATCTCCGAACTGAGTGGCCTGGGTTTTGGCAACAGCAGTTATTCCTTTTCTTGGTCATTTAGGTGACTTCCCCGCCACCCTCGCGAAAACCTCACGGCCAGCAGCATGCTGCCTCGGCCACAGGTTCAGTTCCAAGGCACCGGCCTTGCTGAGTTCGTAGTAAACGGAAAACACAAACCCGCTTTAGCTTCGGTAGACGGGGGACACGTTCAGTGACCCTCCTAGGACATGCCCAGTTCCGTCAGCGGTGTTCTGGGGGCGCCTGAGCGGGAGAGTCTAGAGCAGGTTCTAGACCTGGGGTGCCCGCCTCCCAGCTCCCCGCGCGTCTGGCAGGGCTGGGCACGCTGCAGTTTGAAGGCGCACGCCGGGGGCTCCCCTGGGCAGGGAGGGGACCCAGGGGCTCGGGCTGGTGGCCCCGCCAGGGGTAAGGGGTGGGGTGGGAATACCTGTAGTAATCCTCTTTGCAGTAAATGCTGCCGTCCTTGGCGAAGCAGGTGAGCTCAGACTCCAGCGCCAGCTTACATTCGCAGCACTTCAGGCACCTCAGGTGCCACTGTTTGTCCACGGCCAGCAGGTAGTACCTGTCGGCGATCTTGCCCCCGCAGCCGGCGCACAGGGCGGGCTTCTCCGGGCTCAGCGGGGGCATGCCCTGCAAGGAAGCGCGCGCGCGGTGAGAAGAGCGCGGGGCCGCCCCACGCGGGCCCCCGACGCAAAGCCAGCCCCCGGCCTCCGCGAGCGCCGCCGGGTCAGGGGCCCCTCCGCGAAGGCAGACGTGGGGAAACGTTTGCCATTTTTCCTTCTGCCACTCGTACTTTTTCTGCCGCGTCCGTCTGAACCCGGACTCAACCTAAAGACCCGTCGGTCACCTCGAACATTTTCCAAAAGGGCTAGAAGCGCATGGACTGTATAGATGGTGGAGGTTTCCGAACTCAAATAATTAAATCTTAAAAAGTGTGGCTTTCGACTCGCCCGAAATGAAACAACAGAAATTGTTGTTGGAGGATGAAAGGGAGATCTGAACAAGTACATACTGGTTTTCAGCAAACAGTTACATTTCTCTTTCTCGTGCTCATAATGTGACCGACGTTGTTTGCATCGAGATATATTGGGCAGATCTTGCTGTTCTGTCATCTTCGGGATTATCGGTCCTTCTCCTACTAAGCACTGTACCTGTTCCCGGGAGGGTCCGTTATCCGATCACCTCTACACAGGCCCCCATTCCCAGGCATCAACATACCTCGGAGATCTTTGTTCTGAAAATCTTTCCAATGCCGACCTTAAGCTTCCCGTCTGAGTCCCCAAGACCCGGCGAGGAAGGGGACCCCCTCGCCTTAAGCGGAACCCCGCCGTGAAATTCGGGTTTGCATTACAGCATTTTGTTTTTAAACGGGATAGCCACAAAAGGTGGGTGGTTAACTGCGGGACATTTCCCTCAGGACTAGCAGAAATGGGTTGGACTTTCCCCTATGAAACCCCGGGCAGGCCTGGAAAAGTAGTTTCGCGCTTTACTCAGACCAGCCCCCACCCACCCCCTCCTCCGTCGCGCACTGAAATGATTTTGCTCGGCTACTTGGGGGACCCCAAACACCGCTGACCGGCCCCGGGCAGTCTGTCCACCGGCTTAGTTTGAGCTGCGATTGCCGGTGTGACGCCCGAGGATCTACACAGCTCTGTCTGGCTCTAACTCTGCGGAGACGTCTGTCGTTTTCCCCCTCCGGCTCGTAAATGGGAAAGGCGAGCACAGATCGTTCATTAGTTTTCTTTACGAAGCGGGCCTGACTTTTATCCTACATGCCTAAGCGACACAGCGCGGTCGATCACAGCGCGGAAGGGCTACAAAGTTCTCGCGCTTGGGCTCGGCGCCCCGCGCCTCCGGACTTTCTATTCTACTCCCCAGCACGCTACGCGCGCCGGGCCAAGGAGCTGACCGAGCCGGGCTGCCAGAGACCCCCCACCCCCACCCCGACCATCGTGGGCTTTGCGCGTTCCGCGTCCCAAGCGTCCGGAGGACGCATTCTAGTCCACCCCGAACGGCCGGTCTACAGACCCAGGGACTGGAGACCCAGAGCTTCAGCTCGACCTGGACGCTCGGCCGCGCGCCGCAGCCGGTGGCCCGCACCCGCTCACCCTCGGGCCTTCGATCCTCGCCGGGGAGGCGCCCGGGAGCCCAGCGGGCCGGGAGCCCGGCGTAGGCGCCGCCAGGGAGGACGTCGCCATCGTCTCGTGCCCGACTGGCCTGCTTCCCCCGACTAGCTGCGGCAGAGACGAGCCAGCCCGGGCTCACAGGAGTGTAGCTGAATCAGAAAGCGGTCCTTTCTCATCCCGCAGCAGCCAGGCGAACCGAAGATAACCCGCCCGCCGATCCGCAGCGGACGCGCCCACGAGCCGCCACCCTCGCCCGGCCGCCGTGGCGGCTCGAGCCGGCTCCCCCTGCGCGCGCGAGCGGGCTCCCGGCTCCCGCGGCCGCCGGCCCTTCCTTACCGCGTCGCGGCCGTTGAGCTGGGCGCCTTTGGTCAGGCGGGCCTCGCTCTTGGATCTGCGCTCCATCTCTTCCATGATGCCTTGGATGTGGCCTCCGGAGATCCCGTGGAAGAGCATGGCTGGAGGGCGGAAAGGACACGAGCTGTCTTCTGCTCGGCACCCCACTATTTCCATATACGCTCGCCCCGGGCTCTCAGCTCATCCGCGGAGGAGAAGCGGGGAGCGCAGAGGCGGGGCGATGGGAGAGCGCCGAGACGCTCGGGGACGGAGGGAGAGGGGGAAGAAGGAAAGAGGCGGCCGCGGTGGGAAGGGGTCTGCTCGGAAAAGAAAAAGCAGCAGGGGGGACGCCAGCCCCGGCGACTCCCTGAAGGAGATGCGCAGAAAACAAACACAAACGGGAACGGGGCGAGCGGAGGCGAAGCAGACGGATCTGACTGCTCGAGTCGCTAACGGGGAACAACGGCAGCGGGGGGGAGGAGGGAGCAAAACCTGGTGGAGAAAGAAAATAATTTTGAACACAAAGAAAAAGAAGTGCTATTTTCAGCGGTCCCTGGCCGCTTGCAAGTTCCCAGCGCCTGTAGGTTGGGTTGGGGACTGCTCCTGCCGCCGGAGCGGTGTCCAATTTGTTAAGAGACTAAAGCCAGCCCATTTTTGATAATTTAGTAGGAGGAGTTCTCTCCCGGAGCCGCCACGGATTTTTATTCAGACAACAAAGACCTGTCATACTCCTCTCAACCCCCTGGTGATGGGGAAGCGGGGACAAACACGGGGGGGAGGGGAGGGGAGGCAGGAGGAGGGGGCATTCACTTCCCAACACACACACACACACGCACACACACGCACGCACACACACATCCTTCCAGGAGTTCCCAGCAATCACGTTTTAAAGGGGAAAAGGAACCCTTATTGTCCCCGCCCTGGCGCAGAAGGCAGACAGTCGGCCTGTTTGGTCTAAGTTCAAGATCAGACCCAGACTCAGCAGAATCCCAGCCCCAAACTTCACGTCTCCTCCTTGTGGACCTTCCGGTCCCCAGCTCGAGGGGACCCCCAAATAAATAAATATTGGGCGGGCATTCCTCTCCTCCCCCACCCCTGACTTCCTCCACTTACTTAAAAGCAGGTTCTGCTTCACCTCCCCACGGCCTCCCGACCCCATCTGGGGCTGAAGCAAGCCCCAAACTGAAAAGGAACTAGGAGAGCCTATGTTTCTGGAGTTTACTTCTGGCAAAAAAAAAAAAAAAATCTTGGAACAATCAGTGTAGGGGACAGGGCGTGGGCTTGGAGATGAGTGTGCAACCGCAGCGTGGCCCCGGGGGATGCCGGTTCAGGTTAGGAGAGAAACCGATGGCGAGCCCCGCGTCCCGGGGGAAGCCGGTCCATGTGGGCAGCGACGCGGGGACCCGCGGGAGCGTGGCGCCGCCCCCCACATCCCGGGACCGGTCGCGCGCCCCGCTGCCCCGGCTGGACTGGGGACCTGTAAGCGTGGGCGCCCCGCGCCGTGAGGAGGATGCGAGGGGGCTCCTCGCCGTGGAGGAGGGCGAGGTGAGAGCCGACGAGCGGAACGGCAGCCCCCGCGCCTCACAGGAGGCGGGACTGTTACCGCGAGTCGCGGCCCCTCCTCGGCCCTGTTAAAAAGTGGCCACAATACTCGGGTATTGTCGATTCTTGCACACCGCCAGAAGCCCCCGAGGGGCCCGACCAGGGGAGCGGCGGCAGGAACCGACCCAGCTCCCAGCCGAGAGCGGGAAGACCCGGCGGGCCTCCGCGGGCCTCCGCGGGGCTGCCCGTTCCCCACGGCGCCCCGTCGGCTTTGCGGGAACCGCGCGCTTCTCCCGGCAGGTCCGGGACACCCGAGGGGTCCCCTGGTGGCAGACGCGCGTCCCTCCCGGAGGAGCCCGACCGGGAACGGTGGCCAAATCTAGAAAGATGGAGAAAGGGAGGGAAGAAGGGGGGAGGGAGGAGAAAGGAAGGAAGACGAGAACGGTGCCGATCCGACTTCCTGTCCCAAAGCATCGCCTTCTGAAGCTGCTGGAATCGCCTCTGCCGTGAAACCCAAGACTCGCCTGCTTCCCCCTTGCTCTTTTCTCAGGGTAAAAAAAAAAAAAAAAAAAAAAAAAAAAAATTGTTATTTTCGGACTGGACGCTGTTACGGTCCTCCGGGTGCCAGAATACAGCTCATAAAACACAATTTCACACACACAAAATGAAGCCAATCAAGTGAACTAAACTGAAGCCTCCCCTCCCCGCCCCCCACACTCTGGCAGCTCTACTGGACAGCAGGGCTGCTATTTACTGTAACTAATGTAATTAGCCCCTTTGGATGGAAATCAATGAACTTTTCAAACCCACGTGCACCAGCGCAGGGGCTGGGGGCAACACCTCTTTAAGAGACTGCAGGTCCTCTCACAAAGGGCAGACTGCCTTTCCGCAAGAGGGGACCGGGCCCAGGGAAGGGGAGAGGGAGGAGGCGGAGGGGGAGGTGGGGGAGAGGAAAGAGGAGGGGTCTCTGGGAAGGACATCCCTTAACCAAGGAGGCTCCAAGGGAAAGTAAACCTGGGACCTCAATCCAGGGACTCCTTTGTCCAGTTTCTGGGCTAACTCCCCCCGCCCCCAGGTGGAGGTTGGGAACTGGGTTTGGGTTTGGCTGTTGCTGGATCTGGGTCCTGCTCAGCAAAAATAAACAAAGAGCCGAAGCGCGCCACTGCCTTCTTGCTGGGGATGAAAGTTTGGAGACTTCATTAAGTGAGGGTTTGACCAACAACTCCAAGGAGAGACCAGAACTTTGGGAAGCATCTCCAGGGAAGCAGGCTCGGAAGGCCCGTGAGCCCTCCAGTCCTTGCTTCCCTCATTCGTCTCCTGCGCACACAGATTTGCTCCGGGACCGTCCAGTACAGGCAGGGCGGGGGGCCTCCTGCCATCAGCTTCCGGGTTGGAGCCCGCTGTCGCGGCTTTTTCTTATAAAACTCCGGTTATAAGTTCCTGTGCCCGGTGGGATTTGCTAACTTCCCATAAAGATGCCAACTGTTCGCGTTCTTCCTTCTCTGCCAACGCAAGAAGTTTGCCGAGACCTGGGGTGGGGCGGCGGGGGGGGGGGGTGCTCCTGGAGTTTGGGAGGTCCTCCTTAGTCCTGCGGCTGTCAGAAAGCGCTCCCGGTGGGTCCAGCCCTGCCTCCTCTCCCGGCTCCAGAAAAAGGAAACCCACTGGGGGAAGGGGAGATTCCCAGAACTGGGCTGTGGCCTGGGACGTCCTATTGTCTTGCAGCCTCGGGGAGATGGCCCCCCCCCCCCCCCCCCAGCACTCTCAAGGGACAGTAAGCACTTCCAGGAGAGGGTCTAGGTGTCTCTGCCTTCTTTCATCTCTCAGCGTGGGTGCTCCCTCCACGCTGGGGTGCTGCTCGCTCAGTTCCAGGCCTGAGTCCCCGCACCTCTGGCTAGGACAGTTGCAGGGACCGCCCCCGGCCGCGGCCCGCAGTGACCTCCAGGCTCCCGTCTAAACTCAAAGCTCTCTTTGGGGCAAGGCGGCAGAACCCTGGCCAGGGGCTGCCCTCCGCCCGACGGAGCACACTTCACCCACTCAGCCCTCTCTGCTCCGCCAGCCGCTGTGGCGGCTTTGAGGAAAGCGGACGGCACCGACTGCGGACACGGGAGTTGGGCTCAAGGGTCGGGGTCCGGAATCTCCTCGAGGGCCGCAGCCGGGTCCCTCTCCAGGAGAAAGGGAGGGAAATAAAGGGAACGCACGGCTTCACAGGGGCTGACGAAGGCTTCAGGGTCGAGAGAGGAAGCCTCCAACTGTGAGCACAGGCGAGGTCTCTTTAGACCTGAATTTTGGAGGTCAAGGTGCTCTGCCCCGGATTTGCCCTTAAAAGGGCAGAGGTCACCTTTCCTCCTGACTCTATTAAGGTGTGGACGGTCCTCCTTGGTCTGAAGGGTGCAGTTTTCGAAGAGGCGTCCAGCTTCAGGCATTGCCCTGAGCGCCCCGGGGCCCGGGGAGTCAGCTCCGTCCTGGGGCTGGGACCCGAGCACCCAGCCCTACACGTCGCGGGGGGTCTCCGCCCGGCGACGGGGGAGGCGAGGGGCTGGCCCCGATGCTCGCTGGCCTGTCTCCATCCTCGGGCTCAGGGAAACTGTGGGTACACCGAGGTGGCAGGGCCAAGCCTGGCGCCGCCGCCAGGGCGCACCTCGGCGTCAGTCCTCCTCCGAGGGCCTCCAGCCCTGGTGGGAGTGGGCTGAGTGTCTCCGGGCTGCGCGAGCTCTACCGCGCGGAGAGGGAGCCCCGCGGCAGGCCCCGCTGGGCACCTCGGCCCGGAGTTCTCCCCGCGCCCGCGGCGCGCGCGGGGTCGTGCCCTTGGATGCGCCCTGCGCCTACGCGCCCCCTTCTCCCTGCAAGGCGCCCCACCCGTCCCTGGGTTCTTCTCTAAGGGCCCGCCGCCCGGTGGCGAAGACCGAGCTTCTGAAATCTGAATCCCTTTCACCTGGGATTTGCCGCGCCGCCGGCCCGCTGCAGCCGCCGGAATAAAGGGAGCCGTCCCCCCAGCCCCCACTCCGCGTCTGCGGAGATCGCCCACAGAAACCGCTGCGCGAGGGTCAGATTGAACCAAAAATGGGGGGTGAAGGCAGTTTCCGGAGGAGAAGCGGCATCTTACTAGCCGCCCCCTCCCCGCCCGCCCCATCCCTCCCCATCTCTCCCCATCTCTCCCCATCCCTCCCCATCTCTCCCCATCCCTCCCCATCTCTCCCCATCCCTCCCCATCTCTCCCCATCCCTCCCCATCTCTCCCCATCTCTCCCCGCGAGGAGACGCCCCCAGCCCCTTCGCCGAGGACCGGAGCGCATCTCTGGTGCCCAGACAACTCGCGGCGCAGTGGCCGGGCGACCTCCGGGCCCCGGCGCCTGCACTCCGAGAATCTCAGGCCTCGGAGAGCAAGGGCAGAGAAGGGAAAGGCGGCTTTCAGGACTGCTGTCAGCGGACTCTGAACGAGACCGCGTATTTTAGAACCTACTGATCGCGGTACGATTTCCTGGGCAAGCACGACCCCTCTTCCTCTCACCCGATGAAGGCGGGCACACGCGCGTGCACACCCACTTACACACCCACGAGACACATGCTCCGGCCTAGGGCACAGGGTACGAGAGAGGACCTGGCGGGGAACTCACCTGCCTCCAGAGCGGTGCCGTTCAGCATTCTGCGAGCGCGGGTGGCTCACGCCGCGAGGGTGGCTGCACCGCAGAGAACCCGCGCGTCAGCTCCGAGGTGCGGCCCGGGGCCCCGCGCGCCTCCCCCCACCCGGGAGGCGCGTCCCAGCTGTTCCTCCCGCCGAGGCCTCGGGGGCCAAGCGGCCTCCGGGGAAGCCGGGCCACCTCCGGTAGGTGCCCGAGGCACTCCTGGGCGCCCGGAGGTCGCGAGCACACCGGGGACGGAAAACTGCTCGGACCAGACAACCCCAATCGAAATTTTACCTTGAGGTCCAGACGTTCCCTCCAAGAAGCCAGTCCGGGACGAAGGAGGGCGGGCGGCGGGCGGCCAGAGGTGCGAGCCAGTCCCCAGAATCTCGCCAAGCGGTCCTCTGTAAATCCAAATAATCAGGTGGTTGATGGGTGGGTCTCTCTGTCTCTCTGCCCTTCTCCTCTCCTCTCCCTCTCTGTCGGAATTGACCCGAATCCCTCACCTCTGACCCGCAGCCCACTCCACCTGTCTTTTATTTCTATTTATGCTTCCAGATCGGGAGGAGGAGGAGAAGAGGTGGGCAGAGGGCAGAGGCGCGGGCCAGGGCTGGGCGACAGGCTCTGAGGCTGCGTCCAGCCCTCCCAGCCTCTCAGCAATCAGGGGAGGTGTTAATGGAGGAGACGGCCGGGAGGGACCCTCATAAAGCTGGGAGCCCCTCGAGGACTAGCGTCCCGCGGCGCGCCCAGCCCGCGCCCTCCCCGCCCCCAACCCCCCGCCGGTCCGCCTTGTCCTTCCCGGAGATGCTGGCACCTCAGAGATGCTGTCTCTGCCAGCTGGTGCCCGCATAGACGGCGAGCGGGCGGGAGCGCCTGGAGGGGCGCCGGGGGCTGAGCCACGGATTGCCCGCCCGCCGCATCCCCTCCTTTTCTCTCGACGCTCCGGGGCCGGGCGCCCGCAACCCAGCCCTGAGCGATGCGCTCTGCGCCCTGCGCCGGAGGGTGGCCTTCTCAGCCAGATCAGCGCGCCGGCCCCAGGTATCCCTGCAGCCCGGCTCCGGCTAGGAGGCGGGGACGGCGATCCACCCGGAGAAAACCAACTTAGAGCCTCGGAGACGCGCGTTCTCCAGCACGGACTCCGATCCCCGGGAAGGGGCGGGTGCCAGGGTACCTGGAAGGTCTCGGCTTCCCGAGAGGCTGCGTCGCCCCCATCAACCCCGGACGCAGTCAGGCCAAGAGGAAACGGACGGAGAACCGGGAAGCCTGGCCTCTGGCCAATTATTTACCCAGTCTCCCCACCCGGGCTCCCCTCGCTCTCAGCGGTGGGGGCGGGGATCACCCAGAGGCGGCTGTGCGGATGGGGAAGGGGTAGCAGCGGCGAGATCGGCGGCCCCCGGATGCGGTCCCGGCAGCGCCGCCGCCCTGCCCACCTACCTCTGCCTCCCTCCCTGGCCACCGCGCGCGGGTCCAGCGTGCAGGACACTGCGGGCTCCGCGCGCCCGCGAGCCGCCGGCGACCACTGCCCGGGATTGGGGGCACGTGGCGCTGGGCACAAGGGTGTACCCACCTCTTCTCACCCACCCCGCAAGCTCCGCCACACACTTCAGCGCTGGCAAGGGATCCAGTGGGAGCCGCGAATCAAAGCCCTCTGGCTTAGCCTTTCCGCGCCAAGTCCCGGAGTGCAGCTCGGAGCCCCCCGGTGGAGTTCTTTCTCCTAGACCCTTGGCTGCCCCAGATGGTCCCATCAGCCAGCCAGTCCTACTAGTTGATCTAAGTTTCCCTCATCGTCTCCCACCCCCTCCCTTTTCCCCTTCCCAACCCGTCCTCCTTAGCTCTTTCTCCCCGGAGAACGCCCCCATCTCCGCTCTTTTCCCCAGCCTCCCGGGGTCCGCTCCCCCGCTCCCTGGCGAGGCCATCGAATTGGATGGACGGCGACTCCGACCCGAAAACGTTCAGGTCCTCCCACTCGTCGAGGTCCAAGGCAGCGGCCTTATTTAATCTCTTCGGGGTCACGAACCAGGTTATTTGATTTAAAAAAATGCATTTTTACACACACACACACACACACACACACACACACACACACACACAGAGGCTTCAGAAGGCAGACTTCGGATGGGAAGATGTGATCGCCAGGAATCTTCCAGTCCACCCACCTCCGTTCCCCCCACCCCCCACCCCCGCCGGGTAAAATGCACCCCTCGGGTCTGGGTGGGCTGCTCGTCCCGGTGACCACCCGCCTCCGGCAAGAGACAGTTGCGAGTTCTCCCACGACATTTTCTCGGGAATCAAGCTTTTCCAGAGGCGCGCACCCCCCGTCCACCCCACCCCAATACAAACTTAACCGGCTTTCTCTTCTTTCCTGAGGGAGGAGATAGCTTGGGCATCCAGAAGTACCTTTTAATTGTTGCGGGGCGGTGACGGCTACCAATAGCAGCGAGTCAATCCTCCATCACGGGCAGACGTCCCTCCACAGCTCAAGCCCTCGCTCCAATGTAGAGAAGATAAAAAGGCAGGTGTTCCCAAGCAGTGGAGGCGCGGGGGGGGCGGGGGGCGTTCCTTCGAGGGTCCGCGAGGCCTCAGGGAGCTCAGGAAAGGCGACAAGCCCATGGCCGTTGGCCAGATCGTGGGCCCCCTTCTCCAACAGACTTGTCCGAAGACCCCCGCTGGCGTCCGGCGGTGGAACCCGGCGCGCCGGACACTCCTGAGATCGCCTTAGGACACGGCGCACCGCGAGGGACAAAGACCCGCGCCGCTCCCGGGGAGCACCCCCTTTCTCGGGCCCCTTCTGGTCCAAACACAACCAGACCGGTGTGAGAGCCCAAAGTGGCACGGGGTTGGAGGGGCGGTAAATAAAAGCCCTTCCCTTCCTGGCTCTGCAAAATCGATGGGGTCGGTGTGGCTTTTGAAGAGCGGGGAGTGTGCTAGCAATCCACCTGCTGGGCGAACAGCCAGGGCCGGGCCTTCCCGGGAGAGAGGACCAGACGCCCCGGCAGGAAGCTTTCCCCACCCTCCGCCCCGCTAAACCCCGCACGAGGACCTCTGCTTCCCCCGGGTCTTTCCGTATTACAAACAATCTAGAAATCAATCTCCCTTGATTTATGGTGCCCGCCTCGCGGCGGCAGGCGCCCCAAGAAGTAGCCCCAGAGTTGATTTAAACCGGGAAGTCTATTTCTCAGGCATCCACATGTGTTTGTACACACACATCCAATAAGAAACCTGACTTTTTACTTTACAATGTGCGAATACAATATAGCTGGAAGCTCTCGCGGCGAGGCCCATTTATGTGGCCGTATTGTGTTTAATGTGGGAGCACCCGCCGCTGCCAGCCCTCCCCGGGGCTTCACCAGCCTCTCCCCCAGAACCGCGGCGGAGAACTTGAGACCTTGATTCGAGAGCTCTAGAGGCAGGAAAGAGTCAGAGCGCCCCCATTCCCGCCCCCAGCCCACCCTAACCCCACCCTAGCGGCGGCTCCTTGGCTGTGGTTGTGGGCAAGGCTTCAGAAGTTATGGCAGGAAGAGTCACAGAGGCCTCCCGCGATGACATCCTACTTTGGCCGGGTCCCCGCTGCAGGAGGTGAGTTGGAAGGACGAACAGGCGCGCGTCCTGGAGGCAGCATCCGGACCTTCTTCCCACCTTCCAAGGCGCTTTCTAGAACACTGTCTAAACGAGGCGGGGCGGGGCGGGGCAGAACTCAAAGTGAACTTGTTTTCCTCTTCCTCTCGTTTCTGCAGAAAAAAAATGGCCTTCTAGAGTCCGCTTCCTTCTCTTTTTAACTCTTGGGACTGCTAAAGAAAGCCCCATCCAGCCCCCACCCAGAAGATGGCTTTGGTAATCTTCAAATCTGCCTGGAAACCTCGAGCTAGCCACTACTCCTTGACCTAAGAATGGAAAGGAAATTGGCTGCCAGGAGTCCACAGACCTTTCTGGAAAGACTGTCACAGTGCTGATCTGTTCTCTGCTTCTCCTCCAAAGAGCTCCTGGAGAGGGCAACCCCAGGCCACAGACACAGACACTACTCTTTCCGCCCAAGGAGGATGCTAAGGCCCATGGGACAGGGTTGTTCTGTGAACCTCAGTTAGAGCATCAGAAATGCAGGGGCACCAAAACTGCCCCCAGTTTTGGGGAATGATTTAATACTTGACATAAAATGAATATTGGAAGTCATGGCGTCTTAGAGACTTAATGGTGTTTTCTTTTTTTTCATTCCTTTTAAAGTTTAGAAGGGCTTTTGTTTTGAATAGAATATGGGAGAAGGCATCAGACATTTTTGTTGCTTAAGCTTTGTAGAAATCTTTGGGGGGCGGGGAACCTTCAATGGGGCCACAGGCAGAGATTAAGGCAGACCTTGGAGATGTTGGAGAACCTTTCAGATTCTGCCTGGAGTAAAAGCTGAGGGTCAGCTCTGGGTAAAACCAGTCTGCCATCTCACCAATCAGCTTCCCCTGGCCAGGAAAAGGTTTCCTGAGGACTGCCCTGGTCGGAGGGAAGCCGGGAAGTGTAGAGAGGGTGGTCCCCGGGAGGTCCTAGAAGCCCAGGGTCTTCACAGAAGTGGATTGAAATGGGTGTAAAGCTAATAAACACCCTAAGACAGATCAGCCTGCGGAGTGCCCTCAGAGGTAGAGGGGTAAAATGTGGGAGAGAGGAAAAACAATTGTTTAGGCGAGGCGTCTTCAGTGGCCTGACCCCCAAGTCGGAATGATTTAAAGTCTTTATTAGGGGAACAGATGGAACATGAGCACGCTTCTTGCCGGGGAATAGCACTTCTTGGGCACTCATGTACATCAACCTCCTCACAGCTCAAGATGTAAATAAAAGGCAGGATGGAGTCAGACTCTTCTATCTGCCAGCAACCTCGCTTGGGTTGGTAGCACTGAAGAGAAAACAGTAGGAAAAGTGGGGCTATAAAAAAAAAGACAAAATCAAGAGCTACTAATGTGACCTGATTGCTGGTATTTATTTAATGGAACAGTCATTATTTTCTTTTATTCAACATATGTCTGATAATGAAGCAAAAAGAAAGCAAAATAACTATCGACGTGCCACTTCAGAAACACAAATATTTGCAAACTTTTTCATTTTGTTGATGTTCTTTTAACATATGTACTTAAGATGAATCCCGTGCTTAAGTACTAACAGCCCAGAAAACCATTCTGGATTAAAATTTATTTATTTTTAATAAGGCTCAGTTAGATGGAGAACAGAGATAAAATTGTTGTCACACATAAAAATATGAATTGAACTGCTTCTTTTTGGATGGATCTTTAACATTGATTTGACCATATGGACACTGCAAAAGAAAGAAAACAAGTTATTGTTGAATTATTTAACAGTCATCTTGAAAAAGTGCATGTCTTATGGTGAAAAAGAGACTGCTGATGATGTTCTATAGATGATTTGATCTACCACCTGCAGACTCAGAGGATGGTGGCAACGTCTGGCAAATGGTCCTAATTAGGGTCCAAGAATCACTTCCTAAATGCATCCTTCCAACCTGAAGAATTTTACCATCAAAACCTCACCCTTAAAAAAAATCCTCCAAGGCCTCAATTCAGGCAAAGCTCTTAGGCATTTGATTAGAAACAGCTAATGGCACAGGTAGGAACATCCATAAAAGCAAAGGCTTAATTTATCAATATTGGCTAATATAAGGGTCTTAGTGCTGGTTCCTTGATATAAAGTGGGTCAGTCAGAGCAAATAACAACTTCTTGCCCCCCAAGCATACAAAGTGGTCTATAAACAGAGGTTATCTGTTTATAGTCTTAACTGCCTAACAGTTTCTCTTACTGGTATGCTCTAAAAAGGTTACTGTGAAGAACCCATTCCCATCTATTTTTTGCTCAAAATAGGGAAGGATTACATATTTAGCACATCTTAATCGGTGAGCATAGGGATTTAGGGTCACTGAAATATACATTTTAGGAAAGGTACAGCACTAAGTGTGGGGGGGCAAGTCTCCTGGTTATTTTAAACACAGAGTAGAAAATAGCTACAGAAAGGACGGGAGGCAGGAAAGGAGGAGGAAGGGAGGGGGAGTAATCATAATACAGAAGGAAGAAGAGAAGGAGACAGGAGGAGGAGGGAAGGAAGAAAGGAAGGAAGCAAGGGAGAAGGAAAATCATTATCTTTAAAAAAAAAAAAAAAAAAAAAACCTACCTGCCAATGTTGAGCAAGTATCTACTGATTCAGCTAAAAATGAAAAATAAATGCTTCCTGGGATCTAGTCTGCAATATTCTGGATTTCTTGTCCTGCTGTCTTTGAACTTGCCTAGTGAACACAGCTTATTTGAAACCTCGTGAAAAGTTTCCTCACAATAAAAGAACTGCCATGAATTTTCCATCACTTTCATTTCAAGGAACTGATGCTCAGGGTGAAATGTTACAAAATTCCATTAACTTTAAAGGTCCTCTGTTGATCCTTAGGACTTTCACTGTCCTAGGCTAGGGGAGCTTGTGAAAGTGCACCACAGGTCTATTTAGCATTTTTATTTGACTTGTTTTTCAAATAATAGGTATTTATAAAGTCACAGAAGCACCGAAAACTGCTGCCCCCGCAGGCAGAGCTGGTACTCACGTGTCTGCAGGCCGAGCCGCAGCACTGGCCTCTCTGCAAGTGGGCCAGCTGGGTGAACACCACGTAGCCGGTGGCTGGGTCCACGTAGTTTAGCTGGCCAGCCTGAGGAGTAATGAAATCAAACAATTCATTCATCTCAAAATTCATCGTATCTCCTCACCATAATTCCTACCCATAAAATACTGCAACGTTTTTCTTCAAACAATATTAAACTTCTTCCCAGCAATTTTCGTGGCACTTGCAATTAAGGCCCGAATGCACTCCGACATTATACACAGTCCAACTTTATGTGACATGAGGAGAAAATATAGTTTGAGAAAAATGAGAAGTTGATGGAAAAACAAGAACGCCTCTATACCCAATAACGATGCAGCCACCGTGCAGGTATTTTTCATTCAGTTTCTAAGTAACAAGTTTAATAACAGGTGATTTAATGACTTTAAGAGCTTAAGAGGCTGAAAATGAACTTTCACTCAGAAGTTGCAGTTGCAATTTCAGTGCTTAAAATATGCGGATAATGATTTAAACTTACAGAAAAGGTGCTAATCAAAACCAACGGGCCTTCTAGAAAAAGTACGACCTTCGCTATTATTGAACACTTTTCCTTACCTTCATGATGTGCTACTCCCCTGCACACTTTGCACTGTTTTCTTTCTTTGGAGTGTTTTTATTACCATTTTTAAGCAAAATAAAAGTATTGTTTTAGCATATTAACACTCACTGCCTCATGAGTTTGATCAAAAGCAGCTTTTACTACAGAACTTCAGATGTCAAGGATGCATGCTCTACTTATTAATATTCAAACATGGTTTTAAAAAGTTGTCCCAGGTACATTGTGTGAAGACGGAGTAAACAGTGCAACCTCTTTTATGGATGTGGACCCCGTGGGTGACATTATTTATCCTTGAGATTTTTTTTTTAACTTTTAATTTTGTATTGTAGTATAAAAGACTCAGACAAGACTGAGCGACTTTCACTTTCACTTTCGTACCTGATTAACAATGTTGTGATAGGGGGACTTCCTTGATGGTCCAGTGGCTGGGACTCCGTCCAACCTCCCACTGCAAGGGACCTGAGTTTGATCCCTGGTCAGGAATCTAGATCCCACTTAATGCAAATGAGAGTTCGAATTCTACAATGAGAGATCCTGCATGCAACTAAGACCCAGCACAGCCAAATAAATAAATACTTAAAAACAGAAAAACAACATTGTGATAGTTTCAGGTGGACAGCAAAGGGACTCAGCCATACATATACATGTATCTATGCATGCGTTCTCAGTCATGTCTTACTGTTTGCAACCGAGTAGGATCCTCTGTCCATGGGACTCTCCAGGCAAGAATACTGGAGGGGGTTACCATACCTTCCCTCAGGGGATCTTCCCAACCCAGGAACTAAACATGAGTTTCTTGTGTCTCCTGAACTGGCAGGTGGGTCCTCTACCACTAGCGTCACCTGGGAAGCCCACACGTGTATCTGTTCTCCGCCAAACTCTCCTCCCATCCAGGCTGCCACGTAACACTGAGAAGAGTTCCCTGTGCTGGACAGGTGGTCCTGGATGGTTATCTGTTTTAAAGACAGCAGTGTGGGCGTGTTGATCCCAGACTCCCCAACTGTCCATTCCCTTTGGCAACCAGAAATTCATTCTCTAAGTCTGTGCATCTGTTTCTGTCTTGTAAATAAGTTCATTTGTATCATTTCTTTTTAGATTCTGCATAAAAGGGGTGTCATGTCCAACTTTTTGCCACCCCATGGACTATACAGTCCATGGAATTCTCCAGGCCAGAATACTGGAGTGGGTAGCCATTCCCTTCGCTAGGGGATCTTTCCAACCCAGGGATCAAACCCAGATCTCCTACATTGCAGGCAGATTCTTTAGCAGCTGAACCACCAGAGAAGCCCCACTTTCACTTTCATACTATATTTCTCCTCTGTCTGACTTACTTCAGTCAGTATGACAATCTCTTGGCGCATCCACGTTGCTGCAAATGGCACTATTTCATTCTTTTTAACTAGCCTTGAGATTCTGAAGGGGAAAAACTTTCTCCTGGACTTTTTCTTTTACTATGCAGTAACTCTGCACCACTCTTGTATAGAGCCTTTCCATTAAATCACATGTGACACTTAAATGTCTTCTGACATATATTTTCATGTGTGCCACAAACTACTTCTTTGGAGTGTCTTCCTTAATGGCTGAATATTTTGTTGTAGTTCGGCTTTTAATCAACTATACCTCATGAATAAAGTGTGGAGCAAAAGGACAATTAGAGTTCAAGTCCAGGCCTCCTCCAAGGCAACAAGGGCAGCAGAAATCCCACAATCAAGTCCCAAGGCCAGTCTAAGGGACTGGCCAAAATCCTCTGGGGTCACAGAAGCAGATTATGTAAGACCAGAGGCACTAAACATGACATTAGAATGACTGACTGTCAGGACCTCACTTCTTTATTTATTAATGCAAAGTCTGTGTTGGAAGACTTGGGAGAAAAGTGACAGAACACTGGCAGCTCTGTCAGCGGATGTCTCTCCTCTTTTCATAGCTGGGGGCTTCTGAAAGCACACTGCCTGGAGCCTGGGAGCCTCGCAAACTGCTCCTGGGCATGGGAAGCTCTCTTGCCTTCCCTGTTGATGGGGAAGCTCTGAGCTTCTGGCTGCCCACACAAACTTAATTTAGGTAATAGTGGCAACAGACAAAGGTGGGGCAGGAATGCTGACCGAGGACAAGACGTCCAGGGAGGCAGATCAGTGCAGCTAAGACAGCTACCTGCCTGCAGGTGTGGGAGAGGGACCAGTGGCGGGGGGTCTGATTTGTTGAACAATAAGAACAAGAAGCTTATCAGCTTTACTTATGGACTCTGGGACGGTCATTTAACCCACAATGCTGACACTGATGGATTTCCTGATTGAGAAAATGTTTTTTTTCCCCAGGCTGATGAAGACCATCTTTCCAGGCCACTGGTGTTTGCTCTATAGAGAATGACACCTTTTGCTTCTATTTACCACATGTATATGGTGAAATGTGCTTAGCTGCTCAGTCGTCTCTGACTTTTTGTGGCCCCATGGACTGTAGCACGCCAGGCTCCTCTGTCCATGGGGATTTTCCAGGCAAGAATACTGGAGTGGGTTGACATGCCCTCCTCCAGGGGATCTTCCTGACCCAGGGATCAAAACCAGGTCTCCTGTATGGCAGGTGGATTCTTTACCATCTTGAGTCACCAGGGAAGCCCATATGGTGAAGTATGGGAACAAATTACATGTGTTATTTTAAGAAAGAGTATAAACATAAACAAGAACAATAAGAGCTGCCAGTCGTTTCCTAATGAGTCTCTGTGCAGAAGTTTCAACACTGGAATGAACCAGGGAGTGGATCTCAGCGCCTACTAACTGCCAGCAGAAAAAAGGCAACTTCAGGCAACCTGCAGGATTTCCTTCTCTGCCCCCTTGGCTCCAGCTCAAACTTGGTTAACATCAGTCCTCTGAAGGACTGATCACCTGCAGTGTATCACAGGCTACCTTCATATCTCTTTTTGTATCTTTATCATAGAACTCACTTGCTCTTTAAAGATGATGCAAATATAAATATGCTACCTTTAAACTTATGGTAGTCTAAGATATTAGAAACGGTGATGGGAGGTGACAACTTCTGATTTTAGTGCCAACAAGCAATTGACAAACCCCCAAACCAGAAGAAAACACAGTTCAAGACCGTCTGCAAAGAAGGTAGGCTCCTGATTTATGGTTTCCTTTGTAACTGTGCTCTGAGAGGTGGAAAAGGATTAAAGGATGGTATCAAAAATCAAATTTAAAAAAAAGTTCATCGTTTACATTCTCGTTATTGAAATCATTGGTGTTTACCTGATACTGTGGATAAAAACACATATTTTCCTCTACTCTTACCTCAGTGCCTTACACCCGTCCAACACACACACACACACACACACACACACACACACACACACACAGACTCACACACTCACTCACACACACACACACACACACACACACAGCGTGATGATGGGCCCCACGGAATTTATAGGTCAGACACAGATTAGAAAGGAGCTGCACTCATACTCAAGATAGATACATGTTAATTCTTCACTGAAAATAGGAAACTGTGGCCAGTTTTCAGGAGAAAAGTTCAGAACGGGACCCACCCGCGCGACGAGAGGTCTGCGACGCCTGCACCGGCCTCTAGCCACCTGGCTCCAGGTGGGGGACGCGCATGCGCACAGACGCTCCGGGCTGCGGGGCGGGGCGGAACGCCCGAGGGGCGGGGCCTCGCCGCGCGGGCGCACGGCCCCTGGACGGAGGCCCG
>CM035280.1:65731770-65825453 GCA_020226075.1 Hydropotes inermis | reverse complement strand
GGCGGGGCGGGGCTTGGGCGTCTCGGGAGGCGGGGCCTCACCGCGCAAGCGCATGGCCCTCCGGCGGGGCGGGGCTTGGGCGTCTCGGGAGGCGGGGCCTCACCGCGCAAGCGCACGGCCCTCCGGCGGGGCGGGGCCTCACCGCGCAGGCGGCCGCGTGTAGCTCCGCGATTCTCCGCTCCGCAGCAGTTAACTCCTGGCTCGCCGGGCGCTTGGCCGCTTCCTCCGGCCCTCCCTGAGAGTCGGGCCCGAGACCACGGCCGTCTTCCCGCGCAGCCAAGCAGAGGGGCAGGCCGCGGCGCCGTCGGAACGCTGCTCCGTCACGGGGCGGCAGCTCTGGCGGCGGGGCGGCCGGCCGCGGCCTCCTGAGCGCGGACGCTGGGACCCGCCAGGCCGCCATGGCCGCCGTCTGAGGAGGCGGGGCGCGGGGCCGCGGGGCGGGCTAGGCTGCGCGCGCGGGGCCTGGCGGGGCTCGGGCTGTCGGAACCAGACGCCACCCCCGCACCTCGGCCCTCCGGGTCACGACTCCCCTTCCCACCCCGGGCTCGAGCATCCGGAGCCCTCCCTCCGGTTCTGGACCCCGGCCCGCACGTCCGACCGCGGACCGAGGGACCTCCCCACCCTTCCCGACCCCGAGCTTGGCCCCTGCGGATCCCACCGCCCCCCGGGGACCGGACCCCGGGCCGTCCGCCGCCCCTGCTGCCATGCCCGGAGATGAGGTGGACTTGGGCGACTGAGGAGGCTCCCACAGGACGCGGGGACCGGAGGTCGTGCCTTCTCCACGCTCAGGACCTCCGCTCCAAGTTTCTCATTGGTTTTCTGACAGGTCACGTGGAAATTTGTGGAGCCCCGGGATCTTTTCAGCATAATCGCTACAACTGATAAAATGCCAGAAAGCGATCTGAGTCGCCCAGGTTCGTTTATAGCCAGCTTGGGCTCATCCAGGAAAGACTTGAGTGTGTGCAGGTGCTCTGTGCTGGGAGGGGAGCCCTCGCGCACCTGGCTCTTTGACCCAGGCTAACTTGAGAGCCGACAGCAGGAAGAGGCGTCGGTTTCAGTTGCCAAGTAATTTGCAAAATCCAAACCAAGATTGAAATTCCTGTCTGAAAGATGAAAGTTATCACGCTCCTCTCCCAAAAACTGACTTTGAGAAAATTTGCACACATCCCAGGAGGTAATTTCAAGCGTTAGAATTAACGGTGCTCCTGCCTCCTCCCCTCAGCCTGTGTTTCAGGCTTGAAGAGTAAGCTGTTTTGTAAGTGTTCTTCACTTTTTGAGGAACTGAGGGCAGCAGTTGACCTCTGAGGACAAGAGCAGGTTGTGGAGTGGTTCAGGAGAAGGATGAAGACAGACCATCACCACCCCTTTCTGCATTTACCTTGCAACCCTGGCATTATATTTGTATTCTTAGTTGGCGCTGATTGAAATGGCCCTATTGGTCCGTTGTCAATCTCACAGTAATTAATAAATCGGGATCCTCTTTTGTAAATCTACTTACTTCCTTTGTGCTGGGATAATAAGTTAATCAGGCTCTGGAGAATGCTTAGTGATCTGAGAAAAGTTTAAAACCTGGGAGGGTGAGGAGGGCCCCTCAGTAAAACTGTGGAAAAGGCAGCTGTGGTTTTAAAAGGGAATTTACTGTGAATCAGCTGTGTATTTCTGTTTTTTGCAAAACCAAATTCTCAAAGGAAGTGTCTGGAAGTTCTGATTGATTACATTGTTTTTAAAATTGAGGATGAAGACCAGTTAATAGCTGTAACATTAATTCAAAGGATAGAGACCAAATTTTACAGAAATGAAATAGACTAGACCACTTTCATGATAGGAAATAGTCACCTACAAAGAGTGAATACTGTTTGTGAAACATTCGCTTTGCTGCATGAGGGGGCAGGTGTGAACATAAAGGGGCAGGAGGGAGGGGAGATGTTTGTGATAGTAGTAGTTCTGTGTTCTGATCATGTCAGAAGTCTACAGGTGTGCTTAGAGGTGGACCTAGAGTACTTTGTTCCAAAGTCACCTTCCTAGCTTTGATAATGTGTTACAAGTATGGAAGATGTAACCAGTTGGGGAAACTGGGTGAAGGGAACCTGCTGTATTATTTTTGCAACTTCTTGTGAACCCATAATTATTTTAAAATTTAAAAACAGTAAATGGAAGAAGGGATATAAAAATAGTGTTCAGATTACTGGGAAAGAAATCACAGGGTTAACCAGAACCTTACATTATATCCTCCATCACCATGTTTAAAAAGCATCTGTTAAAATGCCTTTGGGTATTTAGGCCCCAAAGCTGTTTTGTGCTCCTCAGGTGTTAACAGTGTGTGCATTCTTTTACATACATATCTTTAAATCTTATATCTATCTTTAAATCTCAAAAAACTAAGATCATGGCATCTGGTCCCATCACTTCATGTCAAATAGATGGGGAAACAATGGAAACAGTAAGAGACTTTATTTTTTGGAGCTCCAAAATCACTGCAGATGGTAACTGCAGTCGTGACATTAAAAGACACTTGCTCCTTGGAAGAAAAGCTGTGAGCAACATATAAAAAGCAGAGACTTTACTTTGCCAACAAAAGTCCATCTAGTCAAAGCTATGGTTTTTCCAGGAGTCAGGTATGGATGTGAGTTGGACTATAAAAAAAGCTGAGTGCCGAAGAATTGATCCTTTTGAACTGTGGTGTTGGAGAAAACTCTTGAGAGTCCCTTGGACAGCAAGGAGATCCAATCAGTCAATCCTAAAGGAAATCAGTCCTGAATATTCATTGGAAGGAACTGATGTTGAAGCTGAAACTCCAATTCTTGGCCACCTGATGCGAAGAACTGACTCATTTGAAAAGGACCCTAATGCTGGGAAAGATTGAAGGCAGGAGGAGAAAGGGACGACAGGGGATGAGATGGTTGGATGGCATCACAGATTCGATGGACATGAGTTTGAGCAAGCTCTGGGTATTGGTGATGGGCAGGGAAGCCTGGCATGCTGCAGTCCATGGGGTCACAAAGAGTCGGACACCACTGAGTGACTGAACTGAACTGAAATCTTACCAGAGCTGGAAATCTATATAATTAAGAGTTGATGAAGTATCTCAGTATAAATAGTTTGCAGATTTGATAATTAGGGTGTTGTTTAGAAATTGAATAGATTATATGCCCCTTCAGTTTTTGTCTCATCTTCACACTTGAAAGTCAGTGTCAAGGCACATCAAGTAACTTTCATTCACTGTGTCTCTTGCTTGAGAGAGCCTCCTTGGATCTTGTTGCCTACCTTGTTCTAGCATGTGTTCATTTCCTCTTAGAGTCTCTGTGCTCAAAGCAGACAGAACTGTAAAAGTGGGGGCCATAGCATTCCACCCTAGAATGGTACTTTTAGGCCCCACTTTATTTAGAATGCCCTTACACCCAAGTTTGCTTTAGGAAGAGTTTTGTGCCACCTCTCTGCATGTCCCATGATGTGACATGTATTCTGAACTCCTTCCGGTCCTCTTCGATGTTTATGTTGACATTGAACATGCTTGTTATTTGGAGGAGGAGGAAGAAAGTGGTTCAGAGACTGGTGTTTCCCTGTTTCATTTGGATAGATTTTTTTCAGTAGCTACATTAGGTTTCTAGGTGGCAGGATATGGGTCAGGTGGCTTTATCTGGTTACAGTAGAAGGGGTGGGCCCTGTCCCCCCGAGGCAGGACTTCGTCCAGGCGCGGGCCTTGGCCATGGCTCAAACTTGAGTTTCCTCCTGATTGCTGATGGCTGTTCCCTTTGGGTGAAAGGTGTAAAAGGCTCCTAGGTTTCTCTTCCTTGTCCTGCTGAAAAGAGGGTCTTGTGGAGCTCCTGGCAGAGAAGAACCCTTTTTGCTCCCGGAAGTCCTAACAGCCATCTCTTTCTTGTGTGTCCGTTTGTGAACCAGTCTTCATGAGTATGGGTTGTGCTAAAGACAACTGGGGCCTGCCCAGGGCACTGCCTGTGTGAACCCCCCAGGCCCAGGCCTGAGAACAGTTCTGTACTGATGGTAGGGGCACAGTTAACCGATGGCCACTGCAGCGTGACTTGGCAAGGGCAAAACAAACTCCTTCAGCCCTCCCGTCCCTTTAGCATTTCGTATGCTGTGTCTTTGGCTGCGCAATTCCCAGACCAGGGATTGAACTCCTGCCCCCCGCAGTGGATTCATAGAGCCCTACCCACTGGACCTACAGGGAATTCCCTAGTATTAATTGTTTATCACTTGAAACATTTTTCACTGTTCTCTGGTTCCCCTCTGGACATCTTTCCTTTGATGGCCCACAGTTATTTGCTCCGTTTAGCTTTTTATAAGTAATAATTTGGGGGCATTGTTTTCCCAACAGATCATAAACAGGACAGTAGGGAGGATGGTAGGGAATACGCTCTTCTCATCTCTGTATCTCCACAGCCCATCTCACACTTCTGTTTGTTGTACTATGACACGGGCTTCCCTGGTGGCTCAGTGGTAAAGAATCTGCCTGCCAATTCAGGAGCCCCGGGAGACTCGGGTTCGATCCAGGGTCGGGAAGATGCCCCGGAGAAGGGCACCGACTCCAGTACTCTTGCCTGGACAATCCCATGGACAGAGGAGCCTTCAGTCCACGGGGTCCACAGTCAGCCGCAGCCGAGCACACTCACACTATGTACACTTGGTGAAGAAGGACTTTGCCAGTGGGTCAGTGGACCCATCGTTTTTCCTCCTGAAGTCTACAATCCTTAACTAGTAGATGGGCATTTCACACGAAATTCTAAAATTGACATTTTTTACCTAACGCAAATTTGAAAAATAATTGCAAATAAATACCATAAAAACTGGATGATAAAGATGCTAACTCTGAGGTCATGTTAAATTATATTTATTGAATAACATTGGGCCGTTCTACCAACAGCTCAGATGCACACATTACCAGACTGCCTGAGCTCAGCCCCAGAAAAGCTGCCTGTGGTTGACTTTTAAGTGTCAGCTGTGTTACCTTTTCAAGAACTATGAACATATTGCCCTGTGAGTGGGCAAGTGGGTGCTGGGGTCCGACAGCCGCCCACAGATGTCCTGTGCAGACACCGCCTGTTGGCCACAGTTGTTTTGGACGTGATTTGTATATCTGATGCTTTTCAGATTACCGGATGGTATGTCACGGCATGTCACACCATGACTCCGCGTACAGTGCATTTCATCTCAATCCTCATGATTGAGAGCAAACATTACACGCCGCTTACGTCACCCACAGGGAATCTTTGTTTCATTCCCCGGGACATCCGTTGGTACCCTTTGTCTCACGGAGCTGGTCTTAGAAAATTCTTGGGAGAATTACAGCCATTTCTGTTGGAGAGCCCAACACACCTCAGCTGTCTTCCCAAGCGCCCACCCACTGGTGCCCACTGATGGCCACATGCCCTCGGCTCCCCTCTGTCCCTCGTTTCTGTCTCCTGGAGGAGCTGTGGACACGCTGCCTGACACGAAGCGATCTCGCCATTTCCGGTCCTCTTCCACCGTCTCCATCATCCTCTACCCAGCAGTAGGCCAGTAGCTTTGCCCACCACCAGGGTGAGGAGCAGGCATGACCTGAGGGTTAAATGTGGGCTACACATACAATGCTTGGCTGACTGCTTTGAAAGCACTGATCACCTGCTTCAGCAGCCCTCAGCCTCTCCCACTGCACACTCCACCCTCACGCGATTTTGTGTGTGTCTGTTTTTAATGTTTCCTGCATGCTCACAACTCCCAGATCTCTGTTCCACGTTTGTGAGGTCCCCACACCTACTCTCCACCCACCTGTGGTACAGATATAAATACTCCCAAGCTCAGAAGGACTTCGAGATCATTCCCTTCCAAATACTACTTTGCCATTTATTTCCTCTTTTTTAAAAAGTATGTATTTATTCATCTAGCTGCAGAGAGTGTTAGCTGCTTCATTGGAGATCTTCCCTTGTGGCCCTCAGGCTTAGTTGCCCTGAGGCATGTGGGATCTCAGTTCCTTGATCAGGGAATGAACTCAAGTCCCCTGCATGGCGAGGCGGCTTCTTTTTTTTTTTTTCTTTTTCTTTTTCCATTTATTTTTATTAGTTGGAGGCTAATTACAATATTGTCGTGGTTTTTGCTATACATTGACACGAAGCAGCCATGGATTTACATGTGTTCCCCATCCCATCCCTCTGGGTCTTCCCAGTGCACCAGCCCGGAGCACTTGTCTCATGCATCCAACCTGGGCTGGTGATCTGTTTCACCCTTGATGGTATACTTGTTTCAATGCTGTTCTCTCAGAACATCCCACCCTCGCCTTCTCCCACAGAGTGCAAAGGTCTGATCTGTACATCTGTGTCTCTTTTTCTCTTTTGCATATTGGGTTATTGTTACCATCTTTTAAAATTACATATATATGCATTATTATACTGTATTGGTCTTATCTTTCTGGCTTACTTTACTCTGTATAATGGGCTCCAGTTTCATCCATCTCATTAGAACTGATTCATTTGAATTCTTTTTAATGGCTGAGTAATATTCCGTGGTGTATATGTACCACAGCTTCCTTATCCATTCGTCTGGTGATGGGCATCTAGGTTGCTTCCATGTCCTGGCTATGATAAACAGTGCTGCGATGAACACTGGGGTGCACGTGTCTCTTTCAGATCTAGTTTCCTTGGTGTGTCTGCCCAGGAATGGGATTGCTGGGTCATATGGCAGTTCTATTTCCAGTTTTTTAAGGAATCTCCACACTGTTCTCCATAGCAGCTGTACTAGTTTGCATTCCCACCAACAGTGTAAGAAGGGATTCTTAACCACCAGACCATTAGGGAAGTTCCGTCGCCTCTTTTAAAGGTACAGCTAATTTAGATATTTTTTTCTTTTTTCTTTTTTTCCAGATTTTCTTCCCACATCCCTGCATCCAGGTGATCACCAAGTCCTACCTGTTTCACTT
Source organism: Hydropotes inermis (assembly GCA_020226075.1). NCBI lineage: Eukaryota > Metazoa > Chordata > Mammalia > Artiodactyla > Cervidae > Hydropotes > Hydropotes inermis. The sequence continues at coordinate 65,818,543 of CM035280.1, read as the reverse complement.
CTTTGTGTCTCAAAGTCGTCGTCTTTTGCCTCTACCTTTGCTCTAGTTCAGTTTGTTACCATTTCTTTCCCCAGGGCAACAACTGGAACAGAACAAGTAATAAGGACTTTGTATCTGGGCCCTCTGCTAGAGGAGATGGGTTGTTTATACATTGCCCATGATATTTATTCTGACAAAAATACCCCTCATCTCCTGGGAGTGGTGATGTTATACCTGTTGCTTGAAGCCTCTGCCCCTACAACCCCTCCTCTGTGAAGCACTGACTGCTCACCTTGCTCATTGCTGCCTCTGCAGTCAGAGCTGGGCAGACCACCTCAGCACTCCACAGTATCCAAACGTGTCTCTATATTTGCACTTTCTTACTTTTTGGCTTTGTGTTTATGAGGGCTTTTTTATTGGCAACTCATGAGGTCTTCAAGGGAAAAAGATTGCCTTAATCATCTTTTTTATCTCTACCAGCACAATTACATAGAAAATGCTAAAAAAAAAAAATGCTTGTTGAAGTGAACGGATGAACAAATAGCAGCAAAATCCCACACCCGAGTCACACAGTAAAGAAATGATACAAATGCACTTTCCCCTAATATCTTATGGTTACGAATCAGCAATGGTTTTATCAACACGTCAGTTGATCTCAGCCTATTGTTCTGAGAGACAATATCCTACCATAACAACAAGGTAACCATGATTTTATTTGGCAATCCCGTTAGTAGGTTCCCCTCAAACAGTCATTGAATTAATGGTAAGTTCAGGGTGTGGGCTGCGTTTCAAATGAAGTCAGTGTATGTTGACAGTGACATGCAGCCTTGTTAACCCTGAACAATCATTCCAATTATAAACTACATGCACACAATCACTGTCACATAAAATATCCAGACTAATTACCTCTAGCCCTTTTGTCATGCAGGGATTCAAAATGAAACTTACTCTTCAGGATATTCAGTGCTAGCAGTGTATTTCCCAGAAAGAACACTGCTGAAGATCTAGCAAGATCGTGATTCCATTTGTACCTTATTACAATAAATGGATTAAAATTGCGCTTTTCAAATGACGCGGCCAGCCCTTGATATGTAGGATTTCCCACACACCAGCACGGAGATGTCGGCTAAGGTCGTCAGCACCACGTACAAATCAGAGCCTGTTCTCTGCACTGGCCACCGCCTGAGGGGGAAGGCATGTCCGCTGTTGCATGACCGCACTGAAAGGCACGCTGAGCTTCAGGTCAAATACCCGTGACGCGGACGTGTCTGACTCGGCTGCCGAGCTCGATCCGTGTTAGTATCCTCCCCGTGGTGGGCGGGAGGGACGAGCCTCGGCGATCAGCACAGCACACACGCCGATTACATTTTCTGCAAGTGTGAAATCGATGCCTCTGTGGGACCCCGTGGAACATGGATCTTCTGCATGCGACTGAACTCTACACTTGCTACGAATGGTCGTATTTGTATGATTGTGCAAGGACGTCATCGCCACCCACTGCTCTGTCTGACGGCGTCGACGGCTCTCTTGGTGACATGTTTCGGTAGCATTGTCGAAAATAGCTTTGGCTGTATCCATGCTTCTGACTTTTTCAGCTTTTCCTTCATGGACTTTGAAGTTCTGTTGTTAGGAGCATAAATATGCTGAATTGTTATGTGCCCTTGTGCGACCCCCTTACCTTTATATACTGTCCCTCTTCTGATATTTTTCTTTGTTCTGAAATCCGGTTTCTCTGATATTAATGCAAGCACCCCGGCTTTCTTAGGATGTGTTGTCATGGTGTAAGCTCTTCCTATCCTTTATTTTGGGGGGCTTCCCTGATGGCTCAGATGGTAAAGCGTCTGCCTACAATGCAGGAGACCCGGGTTCAATCCCTGGGTTGGGAAGACCTCCTGGAGAAGGAAATGGCAACCCACTCCAGTATCCTTGCTTGGAAAATCCCATGGATGGAGGAACCTGGTAGGCTACAGTCCATGGGATCGCAAAGAGTTGGACATGACTGAGCGACTTCACTATCCTTTTATTTATCTTTATATTAAAAGTTTGTTCCCTTTAGGATCATATAACTGGGTCTATTTTATTTTATTAAAAAAAAATACTTATTTATGCCTCCTTGGGTCTCAGTTGTGACAGCCGGGCTTCTCTCTAGTTGTGTCACAGGCTCAGCTGCCCCGCGGCATGTGGGATCTTACTCCCTGACGAGGGATTGAACCCACACCCCCTGTTTTGGAAGGCAGATCCTTAACCACTGGACCACCAGGGAAGTCCCTAGTTGATTTTTTTTTTAATCCAGTTTCACAATCTCTTCGTTTTAATTGCTTTTTAGACTTGTAGTGGGGTAATGGTGATTCCCCCTAAAATGTATGTCTGTGTTCTCATCTCGGGAACCTGTTAATGTTACTTTAACTGGGGAAAAGGTCCCTTTCAGATGTAATTAAGCTAAGGATTTTGAGATGAGGGGACTTGTCCTGGATTGTCTAAGGTGGGGGTGCTGAATCAAGTGGAAAGTGTTCTTAAAACTGACTTACAGAGGACATGGGGATGCGACCGTGGGGGCCGCACCTGGCGGGAAGCAGCCCAGAGCCCAGGGAGCTGGGCAAGGCAAGAAGGGGCCTCCCCGAGACCCCCCTAGGCGGGACAGCAGCCCTGGTGGTTTTTGGCTTCCAGTCCCCCAAACTGTCAGTAAATCACTGTCATTTTCAGCCTGAGAAAACATTTTTGCATCATTCAGGCTCCACCTGAAATGGCATTTCCTCCTTCAACCTGTTCATGTACACATAAAATGTGTCTCTTGTTCTGCATGACAGCTAGTTTGTAAAACTGACCCCCTTCAGATATTGGAATCACCAGACCATGCTGAATCAACAAGCCCACACTAGACTTTGACAGAGGTCTTGAGGAAAACCGAGGCACCCTTGCTGACAACTGCACCCACCACCCAACCTATGAATAAGGTCACCTGAGCCCATCCCCAGTCAGTCTCAGATGCACACGGACTCAGGAGTGATTTCTGGGGAGAAGAGAAAAAGAGCTGCTCAGCTGAGTCGGCCCAGTTTGCAGCTCATGGAGTCATGACAGCTAAAATGGTTGTTGGCTGAAGTTAGTGGGTGTACTGGGGTAACTTGCATCATCAGTGGTTCACTGAAACACTTTCTTAACCCCTGTGTTTCAGTCACAATAAGGTAACTGCTGTAATGAGCACTATTGAGATCCAAATGAATTTCTACCATGAAAGTTTCTTTCTTACTCATGCAAAACCCACTGGAGATGTTTTCGGCAGTCAGCCCTCCTGGTCAGCCTGCCTTCAAGTAGAGAGCCAGGAATTCAGTCTCCTTGGCACCCATTATTTTTATTTATTTAAAATTGTTTTTATTTGGCTGCTCTGGGTCTTAGTTGTGGCATGCAGCAACTTTTAGTTGGAGCCTTTGGGATCTGGTTCCGGCTCAGGGATTGAAACCATACCCCCTGCATTGGGAGCAGAGTCTTAGCCACTGGACCACCGGGGAAGTCCCTTCACCACTATTTTTCAACTGATAACCTCTGAATTCACCGAAAAGGTACTTTAACCACCGTGGCCTGGAAGTGACTGCATCCAGCAGCCGCATCTCCTTACCCGGATGGAAATGTATCCAGACCCGTCCTTGCCATCTCCGATTTACCCTCAGCCCCTTCCCTCTTCACAGCTCCTTTAGACATGAATAATCATGGGTCCTTTTCCCAACATGGAGCCATAGCCTTAAAGAGCAGTGTCATATCTACTAGCTGCTGTTGTAATACCTGATCTAAATCCTTGTATGCAGTAGAGCTGCCCCATCTGTAGCCTTCCATAATTTTCTGTGTACATTTAGAAACTCTTCATTTAACTCTCACAACATTTTAAGATACAAACTATATAATCATATCAAATTTTTACAGGTGGTACGACCGAGGACCAAAGATTTCTAAGGGATTTGTCCGAAGTTACCGGCTGGGAAATGGCAGAGCTGGAACTGAAACTCTGTAATCTGACTCTTCAGTCTTTTTCACACTGTCAAATGTATTTAAGTAGACTAAAGCTCTGCCTCCCACCTCGCAACTTATCCTCTATCCAATTCAGTCACAGTTTGTTCATTCTTCTCTCTGAATGTCTTTCCCTTCCTTTGACTTCCTATTGAAATCTTACCTGGTTTGGGTCATTGTCACTTCATGCCTCAGTTACTGCAAAAGACTCCTAAATTATAATTATTGCCTATACTCTGTTCCTCCTCTATTTCACTCTTAACACTGTTGTCAAAATAGCAGTACTAACACACCATTTTAATTGCTATCTTCTGGTTCAAAAATACTCGGTGTCACCATTTTACACATAAGTTAAATTGTGAACTCATTAGCTAGGCATTTTTGGTACTCCCACGCTTGGACCCTGAAATACCTTTCTGCTCCTGTTACTCTCTGGGTCAAACGTTCTGTGCTAGTCACAATGATATACCCAGTGTCCACTACATTATCTGTGTTTCAGGCATACTATGTTATCTCCACAAAAGTTGTCCCCCCACCCCTCAGATCTGTCTTATTGTCCATCACTCCCACATGCAGCCCTGAGATAAACTCTGACCAGTCTCAGTCAGTCTTGGAAATCCCATTCTTCCTAAATTGATTGGTTGATTAATACAAAGGCTCCTACCAATGAGACACAGGGAAATTCTGCAGGAAGGCCCCTAGGAAAGGTTTTTTGACTCTTACAATGTGATGTGGAGGACCTCAGTTTTCAGGTATATGGCACGGTAGATAGCCTTAAAAATATCCCTTATGAAAAGCCTAAATGGAAAAATAAAACAACCATATTTTAAAATGCACAGTTAAACCTGAAAAATTAGGGGAAATCTAGGTATCCAAAGCTGAAAACCGAGCTAACCATCAGGGTTGCAATTTGTCTCTGGCACTGCTGTTGTCCTGGGGAGTTTGTCCGTCTTGGTATTTGAGTTTTAGTGGCTGGTGGAATCATTGGCCTATGCCCAATGAGTCATCTGAGCCAAGATCCTAGGGGTGAGGCCCTCAAATAGCTATTCCCTTCATTAGAGCTGCACTTGACCTTTGTCAGAGCCCTGCCCTTGGTAAACAGCTGGAGTATAAAACATATCTGCCCACCAGGAGTGAGAGAAGGTGGGCTTCCTGACTGTCTCCAACTGGAAGACCCAGAAAAATCTGTAGAGGTGTGCAAGGTAGAGGTTCCAGTTTCACTTCCTACTGACAATAATCTGCCAGGGCAGCCATGACAGAAGCCACAGTCTAGATGGCTAAACTGACAGAAATGTGTTTTCTCACAGTCTGAAGGCTGAAAATCCAGATCAAGGTCTTGTCAGGTTTGGTTCCTCCTGAGACCTCTCTGCTCGGCCTGCAGACGACTGTCTCATGGTCTTCCCTCCATGCCCCTGTGACCTGGGGCCTCCTCCTCTTGGTACAAAATCACCAGTGCTGTTGGATTCATTGAAAACCAGTGTTCTGCCATCACCAATGTTCAAAGAACTGGCAAGATGCATGATGCTACAACTGTGTTCTTAAGCATTTTTAAAGCCAGGTTTTGTTGTTGCTGTTGTTTTAAATTTTAATAGATTCTTATGCTTTAACTTTTTTCTGGTTTGTTTGGACCATGGTTTGCTCACTGGTTTTATTATGAAAAGTAGAGGAGAACCTCAGTATATAACAACAGAGAAGAAGACGGAATGCCCTAATTGTCTAACAATTAATAGATTACTGAAATTATGGCAGGTTTTTAAAGAGCATAGGTGAGTATAGGTAGTCTGACCTCATCTTTTAGGTCAAGTCCTGCTGAACATGGGATTTTTGTTCCCTGGCCAGGGATAGAACTCATGCCCCATGCATTGGAAGCATGGAGTCTTAACCACTGGACTGGCAGGGAAGTCCCAGTCTGATCCCATTTTAAAATAAAATAGTATAGACACATACACACATGAATATACATGCACAGAAAAATGCCTGAAGGTATTCACTGACATCTTTCAAGGTAAATGAGATTGTGTAAATTCATTATGTTGTTCTTTTGATTATTTATGTTTTCTGATATTGCCTTTGTGATCATAAGAATAGAAAAAGAAATTAGATGAGAACCTTATTGCTGGGTGTTATGCTGTTTCAACTGACACATATGCACTGTTATCTCATAGCACTTAACCATGACATATATTCAATGAAACTTTTTTCCCTAGCCAATCCCTCTTTGCATATTTGAATTTATATTCCTTTTAATTTAGGGACACTTTGAGGAAATAATTTGAAAAGCATGCCTTATTATGTGCTTTCAGAATGCCACACTAATACATATGTTAAATATAACTTTTAGCCATATTCACTGTACCTGTATAAGGATCTTATCATTTATTACCTCTGCTTCTAAATTTACTATGAGAGAGACAAACTCTTTAATCTCAATCATTTTATTTTTTTAATTTGAAGTCTCAATAAGATACATTTTGAATGTGTCTTCCGAATATTTGGTAAGTACATACTCAGCTCCCTGACTTAAACTGATATTTCAGGTTCAATTGCTTAAGGTACTATGCTTGGTATTACCTTATACTGGGTTGGCCAAATAGTTCATTTGGGTTTTTTGTAAGACGTTATGGGAAAAAAACCAAAGAAACTGTTTGGTCAACCCAATACAGCATCAACATTGTTCTCCTCGGGTAAAGGGGAAAAGTGAGAGCTGTTCTTAGTTAGAAAGACCTTCTCTAAAGACTGTACTTTCAGGGACCATTTCTATAGTTTGTTACTAGAGAAGTTTCTCTGATTGTGTAAAGACCCTCCCTAGTACTGTTTTTTATCTTTATGATGTTTGCAGGCTTGTGAGCTCAGCTGAGAACTTGTGTCCAGCTCTTTGTAACTCTGTGAACTGCAGCCCGCCAAGCCTCCTCTGTCCTCGGGGTTCTCCAGGCGAGAGTACTGGAGAAGGGTGGGTTGCCATTTCCCTCTCCAGTGGATCTTCCTGACCCAGGGATTGAACCTGTGTCTTCTACTTGGTAGGTGGTTTCTTTACCACTGAGCCACCAGGGAAGTCCCTTAAAATGTCTGATTGCACCCCCAAGCATTATATTTGAATCTCCAAAAATTTATGAATTAGATATGATAGATGATAAATTATTCCTGTTTGATAGATCAGAGAACTATGAGAACTCAGAGTTATATGAGAACTTAAGTGAGAGTGTTAGTAATTATTTTAGCTACTGTTTATTTCTACACTTATCTGTAGAAGAACTCTCCTTACTTAATGCAGGGACCATAAAAACGTGCTGCTCAAATCTCCAGGGAGCACAAGATGGGGAGGTGGGTGGGGTACGAACAGTCCTTACCGCAGATGGTGGCCTAATTGCTACAGGCTCCACCAGCAGTGACCTAGGAAGCCCTCCCAGTGGAGGGGGATGCCCTTGGAGGCACAGCTTCAGAAATGTGGGGGAAACACCTACCGGCAGTAGCGCTGAGCTGAGCTGCTGACCCACGGAAGGAGAGTGAGACACTGCCAGCCAGTAGCAATGGGTTGGGGGCCCGGGGTGAGAGGCAGAGGGACTGTGGGTGCTGACAGAGAGGGCCTCGTCGCCCGAAGTGGGAGAGTGCACAGCTGAGCTGGGCTGTAGTCTAATGGAATCCACTGGGGTGCTCCTCCCAGGCAGGTCTGGCTGGGGAAAGCGGGGAGCTTGAAACCCCCAGTGGTCCTATCTACACATGAGCCCCGGGTGCTCTGCAGAGCAGCCAGGACTCTGGGAGCGTGCAGAGGTGGCCGTCCTCCAGTGAGAGCTGGCAGATCCCTCATGCTGGAAGGTGCCTTTGAGGCCTGGTCCCCTTGTCCCCCCGGGAGCTGCCCCTGCCTTCTTCCCTGGCTGCCAGGTTGATAGTTTCAGCATAACCCAGCTGAGGACAGCCTGACAAGTGAGGAAGAAAATGACCCACGAAGAAGTGCAAGAATCCTTAACCGGACAGACCAGCAGGAACCAGGTTGGTATCCCTGGGATTAGATCTTTATGGTTAGAAAGAAGTCCAAAGAAATAAGAATCTGTGACTTGAAGGACCCTTCTTGGAACTTCATACCATTCAAGGACCCTAGGGTGAGACAAACTCATAGCAAGGATTGCCTTTAAAGGCCTGGGGGGAGAAAAAAAGAGTTGCAGAACAGAATAAATGCCCAAGATGGCCTGGAAGAAGGAATAAAGATGCTTAGGGACGTGAATGTGTTATGAACACTTCTGAGGTGGTCCCCAACAAGGGTCCTCCTGCCTGACATTGCTCCAACCAATAGAATGAGACCGAGTTGGGTGCAGGAGCAAAGGAAATCTTCCCCCTTGGGTGGGAGAACCGAGGCGCAAGCTGAGGCTCTGGAGCGGACCCTCTCCCCAGGCGGGTGGGCGGGGCTGCTTTCAGGGCCTCCTGGGGGGCGGGGCGGGGGCAAGGTTCTCGCTGGGCGGGGCCGCTGGGCTGCTGAGGCTCCGGAGCGGGTACAGAGTCTGCACACGGCCCTAAACGGCCCTAAACGGGATGCGTCTGCACGCGGCCCTGAGCCGAGACGCACGCGTCTGCACGCGGCCCTGAGCCGAGACGCGCGCGTCTGCATGCGGCCCTGAGCCGAGACGCGCGCGTCTGCACGCGGCCCTGAGCTGAGGTGTGAGAGCGGCCCATTTGCACCAGGGACTGCGGTCTGACTGGCCAGCTTGCAAATTCCTCTGCCCTCCAGACCCTGAGAGCCAGTGAAACTAGACTAAGCCCCGAGGATAGAAAAGGTTAGATTTTTTACCTCCTAGTATATGTTTATTTCCCGGAAATTGTTAACAGGCTTTGTCTGCGACAGAGCGTACTGGAATGGATACATTTTGTGAGGCCGGAAAACCCGGGAGGAGAGAAGGTTTCGGCGGGATGACGCAGAGGGCATCCTGTTGTGGGGGCTGCTGGAGCACCCTGGCAAGAGGGTCCCCAGCACCTTCGGGGCCCGGGAGGGGGTGAGCGGTCCTGCAGCCGGGGCAGGGGGCGAGGGCAGGGCGCCCGCGATGTCTGCCAGGCTGCAGGGGCGGCCAGGAGGCGGTGGACGGCGGGAGGTTGTCGCGATAGTTACCCGAGCACAGCACCCAGAGGCCGAGCCTCTGCATGTGTGACCGCTCCCTGCACGTGTGCTAAGTCACTCCAGTCCTGTCCCACTCTGTGACCCCGTGGGCTGTAGCCCCCCAGGCCCCTCTGTCCTTGGGATGCTCCAGGCAAGAATACTGGAGTGAGTTTCCATGCCCTCCTCCAGGGGGTCTTCCCCACCCAGGGATCGAACCCACGTCTCTTCTGTCTCCTGCACTGGCAGGCGGCTTCTTTACCACTGGCGCCACCTAGGAACATGTCCAAACCTTTTTTAAAAAAAAAAAAAAAACAAGGAGGGAAGAACAGGAGGATCAGCAGGGTCATCCCAGTAACGTGTCCTCTCGATGTTCAGTTCTTGGAGCTGAGCGGGTCTGGGGATCTGGACTTATTGCCTGGAGCAGGTGCGAGGGTCGTAGGAGGACCCGCGCAGCCCCCTGACAGGTGTGTGTGGTGACCACGCTCTTGTCCCTCCCTCGGAGGGCTGTTCCCTTGAGTGACAGTGCCCGGGGCAGAGGCCAGCTCCCAGGGGTGGGAGGGGCTGTGGGCTGCAGGGTCTGAGCTGACTTTCGTAGTTGGATCTGAAGTGTCACTACTGGTCACGACCGGAGCTGCAGCATGCAGCGGCAGTTGCCGCACTCCAGATCTGTCCACGTCTTCCCCCTGGGGCTTCCCGGGCTCCTTCCAGCCCTGACTAAGCCAGCCAGGGCAGGCCTACTCCTGGGAGGCGCCCGCTTCCTCTGAGAGGCCCCTTGAGGGGTGAGGGTCCCCAGGCAGCCTGGCCGACTTTGCTTAGAACTGCAGAGCCGACAGACGCTTCCCCCACCCACCTGCCCACCTGCTCTCCTTCACTCGGGTCACCGCTACCTTCTGGTCCCATGGTCCTCCCAGCCTCTCCTGGCTCCCTCTCCATTTCTTCTTACAAGCTTTCTCCCAAAATAAATTGCTTGCAGTTTTCAAAACGTGTATTTTAATTTAAAAGATGCACAACATAAAACATACCATTTCAAACACTAATTTTTAAATTGTTGTAAAGTACATGTACATAAAATTCACAATTTTTTAACCTGTATAAAAGAGTGCAGTGTTTTGGTTTTTTATTTTGGCCATGCAGCAAAGCTTGTGGGATCTTAGTTCCCTAACCAGGGATCACACCTGCAACTTTAGCGGTGAAAGGGCAGAGTCCTAAGCACTGGGTGGCCAGGGAACTCACTAAAGGAACAGATCTTAAAGAGGCCTTAAGTGCTTCACATTGTGCAGCCCTCATGGCCCTTTATCTCCAGAACTTTTTCCATCTTCCCGAGCTCCATACCCACTTCCCCGGCTCCCCAGCCCCTGGGGCTGCCATTCTACTTTCTGTGCCTATGAATTTGACGACTGCAGGTACCTCATCAAAGTGGAATCAGACAGTATTTGTCCTTTTGTGGCTGTCTGATTTCACTTAGTCAATAGCGTCTTTAAGACTTGCCTGTGTTGTAGCATCTGAAAGAATTTCCCTCCTTTTAGAGCTTTCCTGGTGGCTCAGATGGTAAAAAAAAAAAAAAAAAAAAAAAAAAAAAAAAAAATCTACCTGCAATGCAGCAGACCCGGGTTTGATCCCTGCGTCAGGAAGGTCCCCTGGAGAAGGGAATGATAACCCACTCCAATATCCTTGCCTGGAGAATTCTGTGGATAGAGAAGCCTGGTGGGCTACAATCCATGGGGTCACAAAGAGTGGGCCACAACTGAGCAGCTAACGCTTTAAGGCTGAAGAATAATACCCTCTTGTATGTATGCACCACATTCATCTGTTGATGGATATTTGGGCTGCTTTTCGGCTATTGTGAATAACACTTCTATAAACATAGCATATTTAAAAGCAGAGACATTACTTTGCCAACAAAGGTCTGTCTAGTCAAGGCTATGGTTTTTCAGTGGTCATGTATGGATGTGAGAGTTGGACTGTGAAGAAAGCTGAGCACCGAAAAGTTGATGCTTTTGAACTGTGGTATTGAAGAAGACTCTTGAGAGTCCCTTGGACTGCAAGGAGATCCAACCCGTCCATCCTAAAGGAGATCAGTCCTGGGTGTTCATTGGAAGGACTGATGCTGAAGCTGAAACTCCAATACTTTGACCACCTGATGCAAAGAGTTGACTCATTGGAAAAGACCCTGATGCTGGGAGGGATTGGGGGCAGGAGGAGAAGGGGATGACAGAGGATGAGATGGCTGGATGGCATCCCCAACTTGATGGACATGGGTTTGGGGAAACTCTGGGAGTTGGTGATGGACATGGAGGCCTGGCGTGCTGTGATTCATGGGGTCTCAAAGAGTTGGACACGACTGAGCGACTGAACTGAACTAAACTGAAACATAGATGTACAAATATCTCTTTGAGAACTTGCTTTCAATCCTTTTGAGTTTATACCCAGAAGTGAAATTGCTGGATCACACTGTAATTCAATTTTAATTTTTTTAAGGAATCACTATACTGTTTTCTACAGTGGCTGCACCATCTTACATTTCCACCAGCAGTGCACAAGTTTTTCCACATCTTCATCGCTTGTAATTTTAACTTTATTTTTATAATATCCATGCTAGTGAGTGTGAAATGGTATGCCATTGTGGTCTTGCTTTGCGTTTCCATAATGATCACTGATGCTGAGCATCTTTTCAGGGACTTATTGGCCACTTGGACATTTTCTTTGAAGAAATGTCTACTCAGTCTACCCATTTTTAAATTGGATAGTTTGTTCTTTGTTATTTAATTGTGGGAACTCTTCAAATGCTGGATATTAAGTTCCCAGAAGTCCTCGTTCACATCCCCAGTGACTTATAATAATAATTTATTTCTCTCTCATGTACTTTTAAAATTGAAATGTAGTTACCATATCCTATACATAACTCCTGCGCTTAACATACACTATAACATACACTATAATGTTAATTTCAGGTGTAGCACATGATTTGATGTTTGCATACATTATGAAATGGTCACCATAATAAGTCAAGTAACCATCTGTCCCTATACAGAGTTATTAGAGTATTTTTCAGCATACTTCTCACACTGCACACTAATTACATCCCTGTGACTTATTTATTATATAATTGGAGGTTTCCGCCTTTCAATCCCCTTCACCTTTTTCACCTCCCACCCCCTTCCTTCTGGCACCTGCCCTTTTGTTCTCTGTGAGAGTTTGTTTTCACTGTGCTTTGTTTGTTTTCTTCTTAGTTTCCAATCATATATGAGATCATGCAGTACTTTTCTTTCTCTTTCTGTCTTATTTCACTTACTGTAGTACCCTCTAGATCGATCCATGTTGTCGAAATGGCACAATTTCATGTTTTTAATGACTGAGTTATATTCCATTGTGTATAAATATATATAAACTTTATATTTACATGTATATAAACTTTTATCCATTCACCTGTTGACACAGGTTGCTTCCATATCTTGGTTATTGTGAATTATGCTGCAATGAACATAGGGAAGTATATGTCTTTTCACACTAGTGTTTTTGTTTTCTTTGGGTAAATATATAGACATGGAATTACAGGTAATTCTATCTTTAATATTTTGAGAGCCCTCTGTACTTCCACAGTGTCTGGACCAAATTCCTTTCCCACCAACAGTGCATGAGGGTTCCCTTTTCCATGTCCTCACCAACACTCATTATTTCTTGTCTTTTGGATGATAGCCATTCTGGGAGGTATGAGGTGATATCTTATTATGGTTTTGGTTTGCATTTCTCTGATGATTAGTGATGTTGAGCATCTTTTTTGTGTCTGTTGGACATCTCATTTCTTGCATGTTTAATACCATCTTGGTTTCTGCTTCTCGGAGGACCTGTACTAACACAATCATCATGTTTCTGTGAGAGTGAGAAATTGCAGGAGCTAGGTGACAAATGGCATCCTGGCAAAGTCTGGCTCACAGTGGGTCAGGTTCGCTGTGGTGACAGAGAATCTGAGAATCCAGCCAATAGTCCTTTCTCCAAACCCTGCATGTATTACCAGTATTAATATCCTTGGCAATTGGAGTAACCCTGACGTAAGCTTCTAAGCCTATAGAGTAAGAGAGAGCTGTTACAGGGATGAAGGCCAAATCCTTCTCTACCAAAACAGTTAGCCAAAAATATTATTGCATCTCAAGGGTCACAGCAGAGGTTAGTGCCACCATTTAAAGGCCTAAAGGATGCAGCAGTAACTTTCCACATCATATTACCAATCTGGCCCCTGAAGAACCTGGAGAATGACAATGGACTACTGTGAACTTGACAAGCCTCAGCTGTGCTGCTGGCCAGATAGATGTGGCCTCAAGAGTAGAACCGTTGAATCAGGTCTCAGGTAAATGAAATGTGTCAACTGAATTGGTGAGTGTATTCCTTTTCATTCTGGATAGAAAAGAGCAGGGGTGAAAAAAACTACAGCCTGTGGACCAAACCTGGTCAGCTGTCTGTTTTGCAAATAAAGTTTTATTGGAACACAGCCACATTTACTCATTTACATATTATCTGCTTTCACGCTATAACAGCAGAGTTGAGTAGTTGCAACAGAGGCCATATGGCTTGCAAAACCTATAATATTTACTATCATGTTCTTTTTTAAATTTTTTACATAGAAAAGAAGACCAGAATCACTTTGAATTCACATGGGATGGACAAGTGATATTCATCTGCAATTTTGCATCAACTAATTTTAACTAATTAAACTAATTTTGTTCTGTTAACTCTTCCATCCTCCATCATAGTGTAGTCCAAAGAGATATGAACAGCCTGAACATCCGTAGAAATCATTATAACCCATTACATTGATTATACCATGCTGATTGGATAGGTTGAGCAAGAGGTGGCCAGCCCTCTGGAGGCCTTGCTAAGACACATGTACTCCAAGATAAAACTCAAATCCTCTGCAGATTCAGGAACCTGCGTCTTCAGTGATGTTCTCAGGAGTCCAGCAGTCAGGAGGGTGTTGGGATACCCACTCCTAAATAAGACACAAATCACCACATCTTGCATTTCCTACCACAAAACAGGAAGCACAATCGCTGGGTTCTGGAGGCAACACACACCACATCTAAGAACACCTGTCCAGGTGATATGTCAGGCAACATGGAAGTCTGATAGTTTTGAATGGGGCCCAAAGCATGAAGGGCTACCCTGGTGGTTCAGACAGTGAAGAATCTGCCTGCAATGCTGGAGACCCAGGTTTGATCCCTGGGTCAGGAAGATCCCCTGGAGAAGGGAATGGCAATGCACTCCGGTATTCTTACCTGGGGAATTCCATGGACAGAGGAGTATGGTGAGTTACTGTTCATGGGATCGTGAAGAGTGGGACATGCCATACAGGTGTAGGCTGCCATACAAGCAGCCTGATCCCTTGGTCCATACAGCCCAGCAATCTGTATGGTGTTAGGGGTGTCAGTCGTGGGAAAAATGGCAAGCATCACAACAGAGCCTCTGGGATCATGGAGTTCCAACAGTGGAGTCGGTAGGATGAGCCCAGAAATGAAATTATCACATGGCAGTGTGCCTGTAGTAATCAAGCGGTTAGAGCCATTGAGAAGGCTGACTTAGCTCCTGCTGCCTCTGTGCAGCCTGCGAACGGCACACACCAACGGGAGCTTCTGATGTCGGACTATCCAAGGAGACCCCCAGCCTCTGGGCAGCTCCTTCCTGCTGGAAGACTCGGGGCTTTATCCTCACAGGGATAGATGCCTATGCTATGTATGAGCGTCCCTTCTGGGCCTCCAAGCCTCAGCCCTCCCCGTAATCCAGGAGCCTGCAAAATGCCTGATCTGTTGCCATGGAATCCTACATAACATCATCCAACCCAGGGACCAACTTCACACTGAAAGGGGTGTGGGAATGGCATCCTAACCAGAGGCCCACTAGAACGGGGAGTGGAAGGGGAACTGGGAGCCACCAGCTGTGCTCAGAGGCCAACCAGGGACCGGAATGGGAGCTATCACTTGTCCCACTGTCCCCTCCTCTCAGCAAGAGAAGGCTCCGGGAACCGTGAAATAGCTGGCTGTTCCCTGAACTGCTGGGAGCAATAAACTGTGAGGCGCGAGGGTGGTGGGTTGTTGCAGTCATGAAAATGTGCTACTTGGATCCTCCTGCAGAGTGTCCATGACTGACGGCCCCAAACACTGCTCCCCGCGGGCACGCCTGCGTTTATACAGGCACCACATTTCCCGCGAGTGTCTCCTAACTGATGACTGAGCGCAGAGGGGACGTGAAGGCAGGTCCACCCAGCAAGGCAAGGGATCCTTCGGCACATGACTTTGGCTCAAAGACAGTCTATCCTCAGCCTGGCCTCCTGGAAGAGCTTCTCTTGGAACTGAGCTGCCGTTTGGCACTTTTCCCACCCATGCCTCCTTACTTCTCTCTCTCTCCTTCCATCAGGTCAAACCAGCCTCTCTCCCTTCCTCCAGTTAATCTCCTTCATGTCTAAGCCTGTCTTGGCAGGGGCTTCCAGAGGCAACCTGAACTAATACACTTACATGCTCACAAAATATCTTAAGGTTCGCGGCGTTTTGCCACAGCACAGAGGCAGGTGAAGAGCTGAGCTTGAGAGAGATTAGAGGGCTTGCCTGATGTCACTTGTGGCCAAACGCACCTTGGACTTCTTTCCAGCATCCTAGTTGGCAAGTGAAAGAGGAGTTGTGTTGTAACAGGATAGACACACTGCTTAATTGTGTTGTTTCAGGAAAATGGGATTCTTCTACCCCAAATATGTCAGCAACTAAGAGTCTTTTCAAATGAGAGTTCTGGAATTGTTCCTCTGTATCTTTCAATCCCTAGAGCTTATGATTTATCCTTGTAGATAGAGCAGTGGTTTTTTCTTTTCTTTTTTTTTGGTATTACAAGAAAAGGGTTTTGTTACATAGATTAAAACCCTAGATCTTTTGGTTGCAGAGTGAAAGGGCAAGATAGGAGTAGTTTAGTAAGAGATACAAACTATTATGTATAAAATAAGTGAGCTACAAGGATGTATTGTACAGCACAGGAGTATAGCCAATATTTTATAATAACTACAGATGGAGTATAATTGATAAAAAGTTTGAATCATTATTTGTACAGCTAAAACTAACAATGTTGTAAATAAAATATACCTCAATAAATTTTTTTTAAAAAAAAGAAGAAAAAACAGTAAAATGACCCAGAAAAAGGAAGGCTCCACTTCCAATATATTCCCAAGATCCAGAGACCTGGAACCAGCCAAGCTCTCCGGCCCCTCTTCCTCTCGCTTCCTTCTGGCGATACAGAAGTTCTTCCTCAAACAGGCCGAGATTCAGAAAGCTGCCCTATTGTCCCCTCGGCTTGACATACTGTTACCTGAGATCTTTGCAAGTCCAGCCGCACAAGTGAGACCTCTGCTAACCCTTCGCTCTAGAAGGGCTTCCCCATCATGTTTTCTGTCACTTTACACTGCATTGTTTTCTTCATCACGATTGTTAATACTTGACTGGTCTTATGTGTCTCTGTAATTGTTGTTGGTAAGTGACCTCCTGTAGGATGTAGTATTTTGACAGTAGGCAGTCTTTCCTCTTCACTTGTGTATGTCAGTTTTTTAAATAAATATTTGTTGAATTAATTATTAATACAGAAAATACACACTTTGTCAAGAAAGACATAGACAAACTAAAAAACTGAAAGAAATTCTGGGGCTAAAAATTCAATAGCTGAAATGAAAAAATTCATTGGAAAAAATTCAAAAGCAGGTTTGCACAGGCAGAGGAATCTGCAAACTTGACAGTAGGACTATGGAAACTATTGAGTCTGCGGAACAGAAAGAAGAAAGATTGGTGAACAGAGCCTAAGGCACCTGTGTGATACCATCAGACAGACCAACATGTGCGCTGTGGGAGTCCCAGAAGGAGAAGAGAGACTATTTAAAGAAATAAGGGCAGAAAAATTCCTAAATGTGATGAAATACATGAATGTAAGCACTTAAGAAGCCTGATGAATCCCAAGTGCAATGAACTCAAAGAGACCCACCCCAAAGACACATTATAAATAAACTCTGTTGAAAGACAAAGAATTTTGAAAGCAGAGAGAAACAATTTGTCACATATAAAGGATCCTCAGTGCTCATCAACTGATTTCTCACCAGAGACTTTGGAGGTCAAAAAGCTGTAGGTTGATATATTCAAAGTATCATTAAGAGAAAAAATAGACTGTCAACCAAAAGTCCTATATCTATCTGTAAAAACTGCCCCCCTAAGAATGCATTTGAATCAGTTCTAATGAGGTGGATGAAACTGGAGGCCTGTTATATAGAGTGAAGTTAGTCAGAAAGAAAAATACCAATATAGTGTATTAACACATATATATGGAATTTAGAAAGATGGTAATGATGATCCTATATGTGAGACAGCAAAAGAGACATAGATGTAAAGAACAGACTTTTGGACTCTGTGGGAGAAGGTGAGGCTGGGATTATTTGAGAGAATAGCATTGAAGCAAGTCTATTATCACATGTGAGATAGATCTCCAGTCCAGGTTTGATGCATGAGGGAGGGTGCTCAGGGCTGGTGCACTGGGATGACCCAGAGGGATGGGATGGGGAGGTGGGGTGGGGCTCAGGATGGGCGGCACATGTAGACCCATGGCTGATTCATGTGAATGTATGGCAAAATCCACCACAATATTGTAAAGTAATTAGTCTCCAATTAAAATAAATAGATTAATTTAAAAAAATAACTGCCCCTGAAAAGTGAGAAACAAACAAACAAAAACTGAGAATGTGCATAGTACACAGAAGGAAATGATAAAAGAATTCAAACAACTCACTGCAAAAAAATCAACTAAATACAAAAGAAGACAGTAATGCAGAAAATAAGAGACCAAAAAAAGTATAAGGCATAGAGAAACTAAATAGCAAAATGACAAGAGTTCTCTCTTTATCAGTAATTATTTTAAATATAGATAGATTAAGCTACAATCAAGAGAAAACTTGGCAGAATAGATTTAAAAAGTGATCTGACTACATAGTATCCAGAGGAAATTCACTTTAAATCCAAAGACATAAATAGGTTGAAAGTGAAAAGACTGAAAAAGATATTCCATGCAAATAGTAACCCAAGGAGAACAGGGGTGTAATACCAATATCAGACAAAACAGACTCTCAATCAAAATGCTTATAAGAAATAAGGGATGTTATAAATTAATCATATATTAATTATATATTAATAAGTGTTCAATACAAGATAAACAGTTGTAAACATCTACACACCTAAGATCATGTTGTTCAGAGAGAAGAATAAAAAATGCCTTCAATTTTTGAATGAAGCAGCACCGTGTCTTCTTATAGCAGACAGTACCTAATGTTAGTGGGGCTGCCCTGGTGTCTCACGGTAAAGAATGTGCCCGCAGTGTGGGAAGTGCAAGAGACACAGGTTCGATCCTTGGGTAGAGATCTCCTGGAGGTGGAAATAGCTGCTCACTCCAAGATTCTTGCCTGGGAAATGCCATGGGCAGAGGAGCCTGGTGGGCTGAAGTCCATGGGGTGGCAGAAGAGTCAGACAGAACATCGTGACAAAGCAACAACACACCTGATAAAATGTCATCAAAATATACAGAACAGAAGTGGGCAGATTTCAAGGGAGAAATAGAACTACAGTAGTAGTTGGAGATGTAGTACTCTACCCTAGATGAAAAAAATAGAACTAGGTAGAAAATAGTAAGGAAACAGAGGACTTACCACAATGCACCACTAGATCTAACAAACGTTATACTGTGCTCAGTGACAGCAGAACACACATTCTGGTTAAGTGTACATGGGCCTGTTTTCCATCATAGACCATGTGTTAGATCACAAATTAGGTCTTATGACATTTAAAAGATAGGTATCAAAAGGATCAAAGTAGCTTTTTTTTTTTTTTTTTTGCTACAACAAGATGAAATTAAGAATCAGTAACAGAAAGCAAGCAGGGAAATTCACAAAATTGTGGAAACTAAACAACATAGGGCAAAATATATGATCCAGCTGTTTCATTTCTGGGTATTTATCCAAAGAAAAAAATACCACCATCTTGAAAAGGTGTCTGCACTCCAATGTTCATTGCATCATTATTTGTAATAACTAAGACTTGAAAACAACCTGTGTCCACTGATGGATGAATGGATAAGAAAATGTTTTATGGACATGTGTACACACACAAGCGCATGTATACAAACATATGGATACTATGGAATAATATCGTGTCTGACTCTTTGTGACCCCATGGACTACAGTCCATGGAATTCTCCAGGCCAGAATACTGGAGTGGGTGGCTTTCCTTTCTCCAGGGAATCTTCCCAACCCAGGGTTTGAACCCAGGTCTCCCACATTGCGGGCGGATTCTTTACCAGCTGAGCCACAAGGGAAGCCCAACAATTCTGGAGTGGGTAGTCTATCCGTTCTCCAGGGGATCTTCTCAACCCAGGTATCAAACCAGGGTCTCCTACATTGCAGGTGGATTCTTTATCAACTGAGCTATCAGAGAAGCCCAAGTGATAATATTCAGGCATAAAAGAGAAGAAAATCCTGCCATCTGCAACAGTGTGTATGGACCATGAAAGCATTATGCTAAGTAAAATATGTCAGACAGGGAAAGACAAATACTGTATGATCTTACTTATGTGTGGGATCTGAAAAGCAAGCAAACAGGCTAGCTGATCTTATACTGATAGATGCAGAGAACGTACTGGTAGTTGCCAGAGGAGGGGGTTACGAGTCTGATGAAATGGATGAGAGTGGTCAGAAAGTGCAAACTTTCACTTATAAGATAAATTAGTCTTGGGAATGTAATGTGCAACATGGTGACTATAGTTAATAATGCTATGTTGTATCTTTGAAAATTGTTAAAAGAGAGTAGATCTTAAAAGTTTTCTTTACAAGAAAAAAAATGTGTAACAATTTGTGGTGATGGATGTTAAATAAACTTATTTTGGTAGTCATGTTGCAGTGTATACATAAATTATTGTTTTATGTCAAAACCAATACAGTGTTATATATAAACCAATACAGTGTTACATGTAAATTGTATCTCAGTTTTTAAAAATGCTCCCTCCCCTTTTGGTGGGGGAACTTACTATGAAAAGGAATTAATATATGTCACATTTTAATTTAAAAATACTTATATTGAGCCCATTAGTTTCCCTTAATAACCTAAAAAATTGGCCTTTGTTCCAACTTCTGGAACAAATCCATTTGTACATTCCATCCCCAACTAGGTATGTGTGTGCATGTCAAAAACAAACAAATTTTTTGTCCCAAGCTAACCAATACTTTCTATATATTCTAGAAAGTATAGAAAAATTCAATAGAAAATTCAAATAAATATGTACAGCAATTGTTATATGGCTTCACAGGTGTCTCAGTGCTAAAGAATCTGCCTGCTAATGCAGGAGACATGGGTTTGATACCTGGGTCAGGAAGATTCCCCTGGAGAAGGAAATGGCAACCCACTCCAGTACTCTTGCCTGGGAAACCCCATGGATGGAGGAGCCTGGTGGGCATCCATGGGGCTGCAGAGAGTTGAACATGACTTAGTGGCTACACAACAGCACTTGTTATATATCAACTGTAGTGCAGTGGTTCAGAAGTTGAAAATATGTTTACTAAATTTCATTAAGGTAAAGTCCACATTTTAAAATAGCCCATCACCTCATGTACATTTAGGAAACTGAATATTCAAAGATATCTAAAGTGTTAGGAATCTTCTGGCTGAATCTTCAATTTGATACAATATATGAGTAATAGTCTAGTCCAAGTAAACCAGTAACAGGAATATTCAGCTAGATTTAATAACTGTCAATATCAACTACTTAAAAAATAAAATACTTAGGAATATATCTACCTAAAGAAACAAAAGACTTATACATAGAAAACTATAAATCATTGATGAAAGAAATCAAAGAGGACACAAACAGATGGAGAAATATACCATGTTCATGGATTGGAAGAATCAACATTGTCAAAATGGCCATACTACCCAAAGCAATCTACAGATTCAGTGCAATCCCTATCAAGCTACCAATGGTATTCTTCACAGAAGTAGAACAAATAATTTCACAATTTGTATGGAAATACAAAAAACCTCGAATAGCCAAAGTAATCTTGAGAAAGAAGAATGGAACTGGAGGAATCAACCTGCCTGACTTCAGACTATACTACAAAGCCACAGTCATCAAGACAGTATGGTATTGGCACAAAGACAGATATATAAATCAATGGATCAGAATAGAAAGCCCAGAGATAAATCCACGAGCATATGGTCACCTTATCTTCGACAAAGGAGGCAAGGATATACAATGGAAAAAAGATAGCCTCTTTAACAAGTGGTGCTGGGAAAATTGGTCAACCAGTTGTAAAAGAATGAAACTAGAACACTTTCTAACACCATACACAAAAATAAATTCAAAATGGATTAAAGATCTAAATGTAAGACCAGAAACTATAAAACTCCTAGAGGAGAACATAGGCAAAACACTCTCCGACATAAATCACAGCAGGATCCTCTATGACCCACATCCCAGAATATTAGAAACAAAAGCAAAAATAAACAAATGGGACCTAATGAAACTTAAAAGCTTTTGCACAGCAAAGGAAACTATAAGCAAGGTGAGAAGACAGCCCTCAGATTGGGAGAAAATAATAGCAAATGAAGCAACAGACAAAGGATTAATCTCAAAAATATACAAGCAACTCCTCCAGCTCAACTCCAGAAAAATAAATGACCCAATCAAAAAATGGGCCAAAGAACTAAACAGACACTTCTCCAAGTAAGACATACAGATGGCTAAGAAACACATGAAAAGATGTTCAACATCACTCATTATCAGAGAAATGCAAATCAAAACCACAATGAGGTACCATTACACCCCAATCAGGATGGCTGCTATCCAAAAGTCTACAAGCAATAAATGCTGGAGAGGGTGTGGAGAAAAGGGAACCCTCTTACACTGTTGGTGGGAATGCAAACTGTACAGCTGCTATGGAAAACAGTGTGGAGATTTCTTAAAAAACTGGAAATAGAACTGCCATATGACCCAGCAATACCACTTCTTGGCATACACACCAAGGAAACCAGATCTGAAAGAGACACGTGCACCCCAATGTTCATCACAGCACTATTTATAATAGCCAGGACATGGAAACAACCTAGATGCCCATCAGCAGATGAATGGATAAGGAAGCTGTGGTACATATACACCATGGAATATTACTCAGCCATTAAAAAGAATTCATTTGAATCAGTTCTAATGAGATGGATGAAACTGGAGCCCATTATACAGAGTGAAGTAAGCCAGAAAGATAAAGACCATTACAATATACTAACACATATATATATGGAATTTAGAAAGATGTTAATGATAACCCTATATGCAGAACAGAAAAAAAAGACACAGATTTATAGAACAGTCTTTTAGACTCTGTGGGAGAAGGCGAGGGTGGGATGTTTCAAGAGAACAGCATTGAAACATATATTATCTAGGGTGAAACAGATCACCAGCCCAGGTTGGATGCATGAGACAAGTGCTCAGACCTGGTGCACTGGGAAAACCTAGAGGGACCGGGTGGAGAGGGAGGTGGGAGGGGGGATCGGCATGGGGAACACATGTAAACCCATGGCTGATTCATTTCAATGTATGACAATATTCACTACAAATAAAAAAAATAAATAAAAAATAAATAAAATAAATAAATAAATAAATAGTTATTATGCAAATAATATAAAGCCACATTTTTATGTTTGTCTAAGTGTTACATAAATGTTTGTATAAAATCACTTATAATTTTCAAATAAAAATAGGATAAAAAATTCATAATCATCTAATGAAGTCATTTTTTTCTTACAATTTTTTATTTTTGCTCTTTGTATGGAGTTTTTAGTGTTGGTCTCAGAATTATTTCAGTACAAGCCAACAATACATAGGTTGGTTTCTTGAGCTTGAAGAAGTGATGATAAATGCATTGAGAAACAAGCAGTGAGAAAATGTAGCAAAATTGTTAGGAATAAAGTTCCACAAACTCTTGAGCTCACATGTGTGCAAATAATGTAGGAGAGAAAAAAAAAAGAGCTGCAGTATTAATATGGCCTGGATTTAAAGAGATTAACTATTCCACCTTCTGAAAGTATAAAAACTAGAGAAAACCTTAAGAGAAAATTAATCCTCTGATATATGAGATAAATGAAAAATACAACCTAAATCATAGATGTTTTATCAGTGGAAGAAATGTGATTAGAGAGAGAAAGACTATATATTAGTACATCCTTTCTCAGCCTTTGATTGACATACTAGATACTCATCACAGGCATATTTTACATCTACTGTGCCATCTGATTTTGTTTTCTATTTAAGTTTCCACTGAATCCATTCTCTTGTGATAAATGTGAAAATTTTTGTGATTCTAATGCATGCTAGTATTATTGTTGTACTTTCCCTTATTTTTGAATTCCTATGACTGAAACATTATTAAACTGCTCTCTTATGCCATACTCTCAATTATTGTATTATGAAAAGATTGAATCCTAGATCTGTATAAAACATTCCATCCCGAAGCAGCAGAATACACATTCGTTTCAGGTGCACATGCAACATTCTTCAGGATGGATCACATGCCAGGCCACAAAGCAAGTCTGAATAAATCTAGATTGAAAAAAATAAGAGACTTAATCCTTAGGTATGTGAGGTATTCTATGGCAGTCTTTTTAGGCATGCGTGTTTCACTGATGGATTGACTGAGACTTCAAAAATATAATGGTATTATGTTAATTTTTCCCATTACTGTTTTGTGTTTTAATGCTGGATACATGGCCCCTCCTCTGCAAATTTGTAGCCCCCTTTCCTATAAAGACTCATAGTTG
Organism: Hydropotes inermis; assembly: GCA_020226075.1. Taxonomy (NCBI): domain Eukaryota; kingdom Metazoa; phylum Chordata; class Mammalia; order Artiodactyla; family Cervidae; genus Hydropotes; species Hydropotes inermis. The sequence continues at coordinate 65,794,624 of CM035280.1, read as the reverse complement.
ACTTGAACTGGGGTTTGTAACAAGTACGAGATATGGATACTGCTCTTTTCTCAGTCTTGCTATAGGGTGAGTTCCGTGAGCTAATCTTTCTCAAGAGTGTTTTTAAACACCCTCTGGTTTCTAGAGCTAAAGACTAATGAAGAACCTAATAGGGGCTTTCAAGTATTGTCATATATTCATATGTGAAAAATTTTAGGAGCATATGTGGAAATAAGAGGAGTAGACTTAGAGCAGTGTAACAACCACTGGAAGAAATGTTTAGGTCTGTAAAGAAAAGGGTTGGCATTTGGAGTTTTACAAACTGCCTCTGGGAGGCAGTCAGGTGCAGAGATTAAGAGATGGCTTCCCATGGACTTCAAATCGATGACAGCCATTGCTGCCCCTGTGATGCGTGCCTTGGTTTATCCGGTGAAATAGGTATAATAGTAATGCCTCCCCCAGAGGGCTTTTGTAAGGATTAAATGAGATGCTTCCTGCCAGGCACTGTCAATTGTGTCTGGTACAGAGTAAAGATTCCATTAAAGTTAGCTTTGTTACTAAGGAATGGCTGTCTGCTTTTGTAGCCTCCCCATCACTAGAGGAAATTAAGCAGAGGTACGATAATAAATTGGCAGGGGTTTTATAGATAAGAGTTAAATATTGGATAGCATCTTTAACCCCTGAGGTTTTCTGTTTCTATCACTTTGTATCCAGTGAATATCAAGGTGTCTTTCATATATGACAATGGTGGTATTAGTCTGTATATCATGCTTTTTCCTGGTAGTACAATTCCAATGGTACAGTCTCCTGTAGGCAATCTGTGACCACAGAGTAGGGCAAAGAATATCACTGCTTCAGTCCAGTTTCTAGGCTGACCCCATGGGGCAAACCTCCTGCAGATGTCAGAGACCTCAACAGATAGACTATGAATTCAATTCAGGGAAAACAGTAAGGAATAATTCTTTTGATAATTTGAATCTTTCTTATTTGATGGCAGAAATTAAAAAGGGTCATAACATTGATTGTTCATAAGACCTAAGGGAAAAAACAGACACTGTAATATATTGTTAGTGGGAGTATAAATTGCAAACATTTTTCAAAAGAAAGCTAGCAGTGTCTGTTATATTCTAAAATACACATTCTCTTTAACATATGAATTCCATGTTTGAATAGCTTTTCTGTAGAAATAGACACATCATTTTTTAAGGCCACATTAAAGAATCTTTGGCATTGATTATGATGGCTGAAAAATGGATCCAGTCTCATTGTCTATCAACAGGGCTATAGTTCAGTGTAGTACATTTTTGCCTTGGAATATTATGTGACTGTTTAAAAGAATGACTTAGATGTCTATGGACTTGAGATGTCCATGATGTATTAGATGAGGAAAGCAAATTCTAGCATACAGTATTACCTAATATTTGGAACAGCAAACAAACAAAAAATTCCAAGTGCCCTTTGAATGTCTTTACATATAAGAGGAGAGGTGAGGATAGTCATATGCCAGACTGATGACATTGACCACCTCAGGCCTGAGGCTAAGAGGAAATCAGTGTTTTCTATATATGTTAATACATGTTTTACACATTTCTTATGGAATGAGAGAAACTAAAAGGAAAGTGGTTTAATTAATGAAGAACTTAATAATTATAAAAACATACCTACTTTTGGCATAATGAAAATGTCTTGAGAAAAATACTCCTACTCTGCCTTCCTACCCTGTTCTGTAAAATTTTTATTCTTCTTTCCCCCTTCACTTATCTTTTTCTATCCTCTGCTTCTTCTAACAAAACAAAAATATTTTGTGAAAAGGGGAACATACTTACAAGTCAAGTATTTTGCCAGACTGGAAGTGTACGAGAAAGCAACTTATTATTTTTTCCTTCCTATCTCAAATGCTAAGTCTTTACTGAAAAATTTCTTCTGAAGCAGAAGAATAGAGTCCTTCACTCTCCATCCTCTAATAGAGAATTTCTGCCATCTATAGTGAAATGGAATTTCCTGAGGTCATGTTGTTCAGAGAGAATACAAAAAAAAAAAAAAATGCTATATATAAAAACCAGCAATATGTCATCTTTTGGTAGGCAATAATGCCAAGTGCTCTAAAAGAAAAGTCAAATCCTTTGACTTTATGTGGACAAGGGAAAAAAAAAAAAGAAGTATATTAATTAGCTAAAGGGACAAAGCCAAGTGTTTTCTCATGTAGTGACAATTAGGTATTATTAAACACATTATGCAGATAAACCTTTTGAAATTTTTGTTCCTAAAATGGTATATATTTAAAGTTTTTAATGAAATGTGTGAACTATGCAGTTGAATAAATTTCCATCTTTATTTCTGAAGGATTTGAGCCTTGGCTCAACTCTTTGTTAGAATTGCTATCATTTTACAGTAATTTTCTTCTCAGAGTTCTATTTTTGTCCTTTCTTATTACCTTAAAATTTTTCTTGCAGAATATTTGAAACAAACACAAACGTGCACAGAGAAACTGTAATGAATCTGCACGTACCCATCACCCAGCTTCCATACTTGTGTACCCATGGCAACCATTATTTCATTTATAGAACATCTGCTCCTTCAACCACATTATTTTGTAATAAATGACAAATACCATAAATATTTTAGCTCTCAAGTCTATAAGGGATATGAACTCCTCCAAATATAACCACAATACTATTTTTACATCTAAAAGAAGAGGGACATTTTCTTAATAATGATGGTATCACTGAATTTCTAATTGTCTCTTAAACGGTATATTTTCTTTTCTTACTGTTTTTCACCCATAGTTCTTCCTCAGTATATTTTTTCCCTTTGAAATGTATTTACTGAAGAAACAGGGTTGTTTGTACTCCTTATGAATTGGAAATTGGACCTAAAGACTTGATCAGATATAGATGAGACTTTTTTTCTTGCCAAGGCACCTTAAGGGATTGTTGTGTTCTATTAGAGGCCACAAATGATTGATTGTCTCTCTTTTAGGATGTTAGTAGATGTTAATGCTTAATATCTAGCTTCATTAATTTATTGTTGCTATTCATTAGTTGCTGTTGTGTACGACTCTTTTGCAACCCCATGGATGGTAACCCACCAGGCTCCTCTGTCCATGAGGTTTCCCAGGCAAGAATATTGGAATGGATTGTCATTTCCTTTTCCAGGGGAGCTTCCCGGTCCCATGTCTGCCGCTTGGCAGGTGGGTCAAGCCGCAGGTGGATTCCTTAACTACTGAGGCTTCAGGGAAGCCTCCATTAATTTATTAGAAGCTGCAAAAATGGTGATATTCTGATCAAGGCATTCCTTTTTTTATTTGCTGAGATGTTTCTATAAATAGAAAACTCTTCTGTCATTTCAGCTTCTGTGTTACAGTTGATACAGAGAAAGCAGAAACAATGTTTGTTCTCTTACTTACAAGTTTTCACAATATTGAATTTGTTCCCTAATGTTATCCAAGAGTAAGCAAGTAGGTTTAGGGGTTTTGTTTGTATAGTATCACTTCAAACACATGGGATTAAACATATTTGCTATGTTTCAAGACACTCTAGCTGTTAATCTTACTGACACTTTCCGTGACCAGCGTCCTAAATGGCCTGAGTCCTTCTGACGTGGCCTCGGTTTTTGGCAGCTTCTCTGCTGTTTGCGTTTTGGGATGCCTGGGTATCCCGCACCTGCGGATTGTCGTCAGTGTAGCGGACCGGCATGAGCTCCCGCACCCTGATGAGACAGCAGGTGTCCCTGAGCCTCGGTGGCGGCCCGGGACCCATAGCTGTCACCACTCCGGGCAAGCAGCAGAGGAGTCCCGCTGCCCTGCCAGGTGACGCTGCATACTTCCGTGCTCCCTGCGTCTCAGCGGAGGAGAAACACCTACCACGTCGAGAGCTGCGGACTTGGGCCGGGGTGGCAGTTTCTCCCAGGAAAAAAAGGCACGTCTGTAGCAGTTGCTATAATGGGAGCCACAAATTAATGAAAACTTTTACATACGATATAAAATATTTAAATAGAAATTTTAGACAGTTGGATAAAGTTTTAATGTCTTGATTGTCTCTTTTCCTCTGATATATGTGTTCATTAATTTGTACTTTTCAGAGTAAATCACATTTGATACAAATTAATAATAATTTAGCATATAGAAAATAAACAATCTAGGTTACTTTTATGCTCCTGTGTGACTCTGAGAGACTGTTATGAGTGGCTGTGTGTGTGAGGGCTTCCCTTGTGGCTCAGCAGGTAAAGAATCTGCCTGCAACATAGGAGACCTGGGTTTGATCCCTGGGCTGGGAAGCTCCTCTGGAGAAGGGAAAGACCACCCACTCTAGTGTTCTGGCCTGGAGAATTCTGTGGACTCTGTAGTCCATGGGATTGCAGAGAGTATGAATGGCTGTGTATAAACATGTGATTCTCATAATATGTAAATTATCTTTTTTGCTTTTATTTATTTTCTGATTTATTTTTAAACGTAATTAAAGAGTTAAAGTTACATCAAACAGATAATGAAATTTAATTATCAGTTTAAAAAAAACTAGTTTTAGGGCAGAGGTCATTTGTTTACATGTTCAATAAATCTGGTTGTTATTTATCTAGAACTTTAACATAAAGCAATTTCTTACAACAAAATGATTTCCCCCCTGTGAAAGATGAATATAGTCATTTACCTGTATTGTTTTTTACAGGGATACACTTTAATCTGCTAATATTTTGTGATCTAATGTTACTACTGTGCTTTGTTAGGACTTCTTACTAAGATACTTGGATTATTGAATAATAGTCTTTCATTTTTTCCATTTTAATTACCTTGTTTTCCATTACAACCCCTGGTCATAAAAATGCAAATTTAATATGCAAATTATATTCACTTACAAATATATTCACAGCAGCTTTAGGTGAAGACACAAACTGCCTTTCAGCTAATGCCAAAATGTAAATCATGCCACTTATAAAATGAGTGTTCATAATTTTTCTTAGGAAAAGTATGTATGAACTGAGAGACTGACTGATCTGTCTTGAACTTGTGACATTTGTGAACGCAAAGGGTATGGGTTGAAAATCTGGATTAATCAAACACTATGTGTAGAAACTCACAGATTCAGTGACTCTCCAGATAGACACAATATTGAAAGTGAAAGTCACTTAGTCCTGTCTGACTCTTTGTGACCCCATGGACTATATAGTCCATGGAATTCTCCAGGCTAGAATACCAGAGCTGGTAGCTATTGCCTTCTCCAAGAAATCTTCCCAACCCCGGGATCAAACCCAGGTCTCCCACATTGCAAGTGGATTCTTTAGCATCTGAGCCACCAGAGAAGCCCAAGAATGCTGGAGTGGGTGGCCTATTCCTTCTCCAGGGAATCTTCCCAAGTCAGGAATTGAACTGGGATCTCTTGCTTTGCAGGCAGATTCTTTACCAACTGAGCTACCAGGGAAGCCCCAGACACAATATTGAGTTATTGCAAAGATGCAAGTAATGTTTGTTCTAAACAAACATTAGAACACAAAGCTTTTATAAAAATGCAAAATATATTGGCTCTGTCACTAGTAGAAGGTACTGTCAATAATATCCATCATGGCTGTTCTGTTCAGTCCAGTTCAGTGGCTCAGTCGTGTCAGACTCTCTGCGACCCCATGGACTGCAGCCTGCCTTGCCTCCCTGTCCATCACCAACTCCCAGAGTCCACCCAAACCCATGTCCATCGAGTTGATGATGCCATCCAGCCATCTCATCCTCTGTCGTCCCCTTCTCCTCCTGCCCTCAATCTTTCCCAGCATCAGGGTCTTTTCCAATGAGTCAGCTCTTCGCATAAGGTGGCCAAAGTATTGGAGCTTCAGCTTCAGCATCAGTCCTTCCAATGAACACCCAGGACTGATCTCCTTTAGGATGGACTGGTTGGATCTCCTTGCAGTCCAAGGGACTCTCAAGAGTCTTCTCCAACATCACAGTTCAAAAGCATCAATTCTTTGGCGCTCAGCTTTCTTCACAGTCCAACTCTCACATCCATACATGACCACTGGAAAAACCATAGCCTTGACTAGACGGACCTTTGTTGGCAAAGTAATGTCTCTGGTTTTTAATATGCTGTCTAGGTTGGTCATAACTTTCCTTCCAGGGAGTAGGCATCTTTTAATTTCATGGCTACAATCACCATCTGCCATGATTTTGGAGCCCAGAGAAATAAAGTCAGCCACTGTTTCCACTGTTTCCCCATCTGTCTGTCTTGAAGTGATGGGACTGAATGCCATGATCTTAGTTTTCTGAATCATGGCTGTAGTAATTTAACAAATATTTCTTGAACACTTACTAGGTGCTGAACTGTGGTAGTGCTGGGGATTCAAAGATGAGAAAGTCATAAACTCTGTTCCTAAACAGCTTACTCATTTACTGAGATAGAGAAATATCTAATACATACTCAGAATTCGATGTACAGCAATAGTGACATTACAGTGTTTCTGGCTGTTAGAGGCGAGCCTGACAGATTTGCAAGGAGAAGTTGGTAAAGGCTCCATAGAGGATGTGGATGTGAGCAAAGGATTTTCAGAGAAACATCTACTTCTGCTTCATGACTTTGCGGAAGCCTTTGACCATGTGGATCACAACAAACTGGAAAATTCTTAAAGAGGTGGTAATACCAGACCACCTTACCTGTTTCCCGAGAAACCTGTGTGTGGGTCAAGAAGCAATAGTTAGAACTAGACAAGGAAAATCTGAATGGCTTAAAACTGGGAAAGGAGTACATCAGGGCTGTATATTGTCACCCTGTTTATTTAACTTATCATCATATGAAAACTTGGCTGGATGAATAGCAAGCTGCAATCAAGATTGCTGTAAGAAATACCAGTAACCTCAGATAGGCAGATGATACCACTTTAATGGTAGAAAGCGAAAAGGAACTGAAGAGCCTCTTGATGAGGGTGAAAGAGGAGAGTGAAAAAACTAGCTTAAAACTGAACGTTAAAAAAAGCTAAGGTCACCGCAGACAGTCCCATCACTTCAGGACAGGTGGAAGGGGGACAAGCAGAAGCAGGGACAGATTTGCTTTTCTTGGGTTCCGGAATCACCGCGGACAGCACTGCACTCTGAAAACAAAGGACGCTCGCTCGTCCAAAGGAAGAAAATAGAAGTGTTAGTTGCTCAGTTGTGTCTGACTCTTTGTGACTTCATGGACTGTGGCCTGCCAGGCTTCTCTGTCCATGGAATCTTCCAGGCAAGAATACTGAGGTGGGTTTCCATTTCCTTCTCCAGGGATCCTGGACCCAGGGATCGAACCAGGGTCTCCTGCATTGCAGGAAGATTCTTTATCATCTGAGCCACCAGGAAAGGCCTCACAAGGGATGCTATGACAAACCTAGACAGAGTATTAAAAAGCAAAGACATCACTTTGCTGACAAAGGTCCATGTAGCCAAAGTATGGTTTTTCCAGTAGTCTTGTACAGATGTGAGAGTTGGATCATAAAGAAGGCTGAGTGACAAAGAATTGATGCTTTTGAATTTTGGTGCTGGAGGAGACTCTTGAGAGTCCCTTGGACAGCAAAGAGATCAAACCAGTTCATTCTAAAGGAAATAAACCCTGAATATTCATTGGAAGGACCGAAGCTCCACGACTTGGGCCACCTGATGCCTGCTCATTGAATAAAACCCTGATGCTGGGAAAGATTGAGGGCAGGAGGAAAAGGGGATGACAGAGGATAAGATGGTTTAATGGCATCATCTACTCAATGGACATGAATCTGAACAAACTCAGGGAGATTGTGGAAGACAGTAAAGCCTGGTATACTGCAGTCTGTGGGGTCACAAAGAGTCGGACAAAACTTAGCAACAGAAGAGCAACAGCAAAATCTGCTCCACGTTGGTATTTAGAATGCTGTTTATGTAAGGTGTGAGAGAGAGAATATGATGACTGGAAATCTTTGCATGAGTCTGGAAAGGGGATTCAGGAAGGGCAGAGGTGTGGGATCAAGACTCCAGCAGGGTGGGCAGGAGACCTGTAAGTTTTTGTATGTGTAGCAGCCATGCTCAGCCTGCCTTTGAGAAACAGGCAATTCAGGTAAAAGCAGTGCTTTTAACCATCAGCCATCAGTTGTAGCGCCTTCAGGAGGCAGCCCTGCCGTGGGCCGAGACCATGCTCTCTCCGGGTAGTCTCTTGCTAGTCGCTGAGCGCTGAGTAGACAGAGGCCAGCTCTGCCCATCTGGGGCTCCTCCAACAAAGCAGTGTCCCTAAGCTCCCCAGTGGCTTGGCCCAGGATTTGTCAGATCTGCGTCCTGCTGTGAGGCTCTCCTGCCAAATTTCCTTTCCTCTCCCTCTTCCCTTTCACAGGTATCAGGTCTGCACCACAGTCTGAAGGCTCTCCCTACCCAGTCCAGCAGCCTCCCCTGTTTTTTTCATTAAGAGCAGATAGACCACGTCTCTTCTAACATCATGTCAGCCTCTGCTTCCAGGAGGACCCAACAGACACAGGAATATCAGTGCTTTGTAAAATCAGTGTTGCTTAGAGGGATAGTGTAATGTTAGTTCCTCGGTCATGTCTGACTCTTTGCGACCCCATGGACTGTAGCCTGCCACGCTCCTCTCTCCATGGGATTCTTCAGGCAAGAATACTGGAGTGGGTTGTCATGCCCTTCTCCAGAGGATCTTCCCGACCCAGGGATCAAACCCCATCTACCACATTGCAGGCAAACTCTACCATTTGAGCTATAAGGAAGATATTAGAAGCTTAGACGAGTACTCCTTTTATATGTATATTTAAACACTCACTAAGTAAATCTGATGCAACTCCTGTAAAATGTAAGAAATTAATTGTATGCAAATGTTAAATGAGAGTTTTTCAGAATTAATTTTATACTTACAATGTGCTTAACATTGCTTAGTTTCTTTTAATGAGAGTTTATGCATTTTCAGCTTTTTCACTATCATTTCACAAAGACTATCGGCTAATGTTTTTTTTTTTTTGGTAGTGATTTTTCTTTATTAATTTTTGTTTATTTGGCAGTGCTGGGTCTTCGTTGCTGCATTTCTCTAGCTGCGGTGAGCGGGGTCTGCTTGTTGTGGAGCAGAGGCCGAGGGCCCCCATGGGCCCAGTATTTGCAGCTCGCGGGCTCTGGAGCGCAGGCGCAGTCGTTGTGGCGCCTGGGCTTAGTTGCCCCATGGCATGTGGGGTCTTCCTGAACCAGGGATCAAACCCACGTCCCCTGCATTGGAAGGCAGATTCTTAACCACTGGCCCCCCAAGAAAGTTCTCTTCCTATTATTTTTTGACAGAATATGCTTGATATCGTTAATGATGTCTTCAATGCACAGGAGATTCACATGCATCTGCTTTTGCATGAGTTTGTGATACTGAAATAAAGGTGGTGGAGATTTTAGGTTTCTATTCTGCTATCCTTTAGAATTCATGACCCCAGCATCTCCAAACTCACAATTGGATTTGAATCCCTGAGATACTTGTTTTCATTTCTCCCTCTTTTTATATTTTCTGTTTCTTTTTTGAAAATCTTCAGTTCCATTCAGTTCAGTCACTCAGTCGTGTCTGACTTTTTGCGACCCCATGAATCACAGCACACCAGGCCTCCCTGTCACCAACTTGCGGAGTTTACTCAAATCCATGTCCATCGAGTCGATGATGCCATCCAACCATCTCATCCTCTGTCATTCCCTTCTCCTCCTGCTCCCAATCCCTCCCAGTATCAGGGCTTTTTCCAATGAGTCAACTCTTCGCATGAGGTGGCCAAAGTATTGGAGTTTCAGTTGAAAATCTTAGGTGTATTCTATCACTGGCTCATCAATAGGCAACTAAAGAATTGACCTGAAAAAATCAGAAGTTCTATAGATGTCATTCTCATATCTGTTACAGTGGCTTTTATAAAAAAGATAGCAAATGGTGGCCAGGATGTGGATAAAAAGGAAGCTTGTGCACTGTTGATGGGACTGTAAACTGTTATAGCCACTGTGGAAAATAGCATGGAACTTCCTCAAAAATTAAAAATAGAGCTACCATATGATCCAGCAATTCCACTTTTGGGTATTTTTCCAAAGAAAAGACAATCACTGTTTCAAAAAGATATCTGTGTCTCCATGTTCAGTGTAGCATTATTGACAATAACAAAGACATGGAAGCAACCTGTGTCCATCAGTAGGTGAAGAAATAAAGATGGAATATATATATATCATGGAATATTTGTCAACCTTAAAAAAGAAGAAGAAATGGAAGAAATCCTTCTGTTTGTGACAATTTGCATGGACCTTGATGGCATTATGCTAAGTGAAATAAGTCAGAGATAGAAAAATACTATATGATCTCATTTGTATATGGAATCTAAAAAATAAATCTGAACTTGTAGAAAAAGAGATCAGATTTGTGGTTACTAGGGGTAGGAGATGGGGGGAGTGGGAGTTGAAGGAAAGTGGTCAAAAGGACAAACTTCCAGCTCTAAGGTGAGTAAGTACCATGGATAACAATGCACATCATGATGGCTATAGTCAACACTGCTGTCTGATGCAGGGAAGTTGTTGAGAGAGTAAATCTTGAGAGTTCTTATCAGAAAAAAAATTTTTTTCTCTTTCAGCTTTTTCTTTTTATTGTATCTACATGAGATGATGGGTGCAAACTAAACTTATAGTGGTGATCATCCTACAATATATGTGAGTCAGACCATTATGCTGAACACCTTAAACTTACACAGTGATGTATGTCAATTATATGGGCATCTGGGGTGGCACTAGTGGTAAAGAACCCACCTGCCGATGCAGGAGATGTAAGAGATGCAGGTTTGATCCCTGGGTCAGGAAGATCCCCTAGAGGAGGGCGAGGGAACCCTCTCCACTATTCTTGCCTGGAGAATCCCGTGGTTAGAGGAGCCTGGGGGGCTACACTCCATAGAGTCTTAAAGAGTCAGACAAGACGGAAGTGACTTCACACATACCCATGCATATCAGTTATATCTGTAAAACTGCTTCGAGGGGGAAGTTATCCTCAAGTAATTGTATATTTGCTAGCAGGTTTTTTTTTTAAATATTGGTCTGTGATTCTTCTCACATAATACTTTACATAGTTTATAAGTGGTATCTGTTTAATATGTTACATACTGAATCATACTTTGTGTCATTTCCTGGATATTTGAGTATAGTTTTATGAATGTGTGTGCATCTGTGTGTTTTACACTATTTTGGCATACTGCAAGTGAGAACAGCTGAAAATAACGTGTCAAAGAAGGGTATCGTCAGCACAGAAACGTCTTTGTTAAATCATCGCACATTCGTTGATGTCGTCGTTGAGTTAACCTTTGTATCTCCACTGGTTTCCCGGGGGGTCTCACACACTAGCACGAACCGGATGGCTTAAAGCAGCAGAAAATCGCCTTCTCACGGCTCTGGAGCTTAGAAGGGCCCCAGTCCAGGGGTCTGCGGGTTTGGTTTCTTCTGCAGGTTTTCAGGGTTGTCTGTCCCATTCCTCTCTCCTAGCCCTTGGTGTTCCTTGGCTGGTAGAAGTACTACTATAAATTCTGCCTCTGTCATCGCAAGGAATTTTCCTTTCTGTCTGAGTCTCAGAAGAAAGTTAGTCTTAGGTTGATAAAGTCTACAAAGACCCTATTTCTGAATAATATGACATTCGTGGGAATCCAGGGCTAGTGCATCAACAGTTCTTTCTGGATGACACAATTCAACCCACAGTAGTGTATAAAACTACATGCTTGCCATTACGTTTAAGTTTATGGATGGCTTTGATATGTTTTCTCTTTTGATTTCAAAGATGCTACTTCTTTCACATCACCCTCCTCGTGATGATTTCAAAGAAGTTATTATGACTCTTAAGTATTTCATCTTTAATCCTGGAATCATTAATATTTATTGTTAGTGTCTGAGATACCACTGCTTAACTAATTAAACCAATACAACATGAAGTAGTTTAAATATTCTGAACATTTATATCAAAATGTTGATCATTGTACCCCAGTGTTCATGATAGCACTATTTAAAATAGCTAGGACGTGGAAGGAACCTAGGTGTCCATTGACTGAGAATGGATAAAGGAGCTGTGTTACATGTATACAATGGTATGTTACTCAGCTGTGAAAAAGAATGCACTTGAGTCAGTTCTAATGAGGTAGATGAACCTAGAGCCTATTTTACAGAGTGAAGTAAGTCAGAAGGAGAAGAACAAATTGTGTATATTAACGCATGTATGTGGAATCTAGAAAGATGGCACTGATAGCCTCTATGCAGGGTGGCAGTAGAGATGCAGATACAGTGAACAGACTTGGGGACCTAGCCGGGGAAGGAGGGGATGGGATGCATTGAGAGACTAGGATGGAAACACAGACACTACCGTGTGTAAACTAGATAGCCACTGGGAATTTGCCCAAGTCTGGTGCTCTGTGAAAAGTTAGAGGGGTGGGATGGGGTGGGAGATGGGAGGCAGATACAAGAGGGAGGGGACATATGTATGCCTATGGCTGATTGATGCTGATGTAGGGCAAAAACCAACACAGCATTGTAAAGCAGTTATCCTCCAATTAAAAATAAATGCATTTAAAAAAATGTTAATCATCTGATACTCCAATTAGACTCTCTTCCATATCTGTCTCAATCTCTGGAATCTCTCAAAATAGGAATTGGACCATTACATCATTTTCAGTTCCCTTTTTCTTAAATATCCTAAAGTCATATGGTCTTTAGGTTAAATTTCACATCCTGTTGTAAACATGGATTTCTTGACATAGAATCTTGCATCTCATTGACACAGGAAAGACGGGCTGTGATGTGGGAAGGAGATAGACTTGGACAGAATGGGATCCAAGCCCTGTTCTGCTACTAGAAACTCTGCAACCTTAAACCTCGCCTATAAGGTGGTGCTAGTTGTTTGGAGGATTAAGTGACAGCAGATAATGTAGTTTATTAGCTTAAGTGCTAATAGCTTCTGTAGCTTCATTATATGCCAAGCATTGTTCTAGGTGCTTTACAGATATTACCATAAGTAACTTTTACACAACATACTCAAAAAGTTCTTTTACTACCTGTATTTTAAAGAAGGGAAACAGACTCAAGAAGGTTTAGTAGCTTTCCTGTGGTTAATCAGCTAGTTGTGATAAGGCTGGAATTTGAATATGAGCATGCAGGTTTCAAAGTCCACACTCGCAGTAACACCATCCTGCCTTTCCAAGTCATTTATTGCAGAGCCTGACCTAGTGGTGTGTGTGCCTTTTGGCTGTTTATGTGGTGATGTATTTAGAACATCTGTGTATCTGTGGTTTAATGATAATGCTGGTTTTCTGGAAAACTAGAGCTAAGAAGGCACTGAAGACCCTAAATTCAGAAAAAAAATTTTACATTAAAAAAAATTAAGCATGTCTTTGGAAGAATGTAGAAACTGTTCTCTGCAACTGACCAATATTATTTTCTTTTTAATTTGTTTACTTTTGAAGATGCCTAACTTTCCCCATCTTTTTTGTGAATGGCCGCCAGGCCTTAGTCTTTAATATGTACTGATGATTATGAGTGTGTGTGTGTGTGTGTGTGTGTGTGTGTGCATGAGCACATGTGTGTATACATGCACATGTGGGTTTTGGGGAAGGCATACACTTTACATGGGGAATGTTTAAGTCACTCTCAAGACTTTGAAACTGTTCAGCAACACCTAAGTGGCCTGATAACACTACAAATGCACCAGAACAAGAAATACCCTCTTCACATCCACAAGAACAAGGCGCGCTGTACTCTAGGGATCAAACACTGCCTTCAATGAGCTAATCTTGTAACTGCGGCATTCACCAGGGAGCAAAGTGTAAACAACTGGAAAGGAAATTGAGCTAGGGGTGACAGTCCAGTTCCTCACACTGTGCAGCGGTAGGACTCGGGCTTGTGCTTAAGGGGCCGTGAAGAGTTCATCTCTGGCTCTTGGCACCAGATAGTGTTGGGCCACTCTCTGAGGAGGGGCCCAGGGAGTCTGCGAGGAGGTAAATCAGAAGTGTCTGGCACGTCCGAGCATCGGGCTGTGGGAAGCCCCAGCCTCGCGGCTGATAACTTATCTCTGTCCTTGCCCTGAAGTTGGGTTATGGTATTTAAAATATAGACAGAGTAAATTTTGTGTTTGTGGTATTTATACAGATTTGAATCTTTTAAAAATTCAAGTTATATTTCTTTTGAATTAACAAATAGAATTTAGCAGCATGTGCTCATTTTTAATTTTTTAAAATTGAAGTATATTTGCAGTGTTGTGATGGTTGTATTTCAAACTCACCAAAATATAAAGAAAATAAAATGACACCCAGTTAGATATAATAGATGGCAAACCACCTACTTAACATATTTTTTTCTTCCTTCTCCTCTTCCCCCCAAAAAAATTATATAAAAATTTAGGTTAAAATTTATATAAAAATTTAGGTTTCACCTAAACCTCTACCCATTTCTCCCAGCTGCCCCAGATTATTTGGAAGCAAGTTGTAGCGATCATAGTGATCATATCACTTCATACATGCATTTTAAAAATTAATATCTAAAAGATAAAGAATATTTAAATATGTCCACAATATCATCATCTCATCTAAAACACAGTAATTCCTTAAATCCTCAAATATCCATTCAGTATTCAAATATTCCTGTTTTCTTCTATAATACAAGTAGTCTATTCATTTGAATCAGAACCAAAGTAATGTCCATCCATTGCAATTGATTGACGTCTACTAAGTCTCTTATAATCTATAGATCTATTACCCCGTGTCTGTTGTCTTCCTGGCAATTTACTCGGTGAAGAAGCCCACACTGCAGATTTTGATGATTGCATCCAAGTGGCTCCATGTACTATTTTCCTTTGTTTTTTCGTAAATTGGGATCTAGAACTTTAAGTGGATCGAAATTCTCTTTATAGCAAGAATATTTCACTGGTATCTTGTGTACTTGTGTGAAGGGCATATGATGTTGGCTTGTCTTTCATTTAGGATTAATGCTCAGAGTATCATCTTCTCTTTAAATAAATAAGATGTTATTGATACAAAGTTCCATCCCACCTCTCATTCCGTCCCCAGAGGTAACTGCTACCCTGAATTTCCTGTGTTTCATTTCCATACATATTTTTATCCCTTGGTTATATAAGCATATCCTTTTAAACAAGTTTTAAAATACACGTGTTTTAAATTTTTACACAATTGGTATCACACAGCATGAATGTATTTGCAGCTTCTTTGGGGATGTATCTATGTTAAAATACAAGAACCTAATTCACTTATTTTTAACCACAATTCAGTATTGCATTGTATGAATGGACTCTGGTTTATTTATCAGTTTGTCTAATTGTGGACAGATATGCCAATTTCACTTCCCCCTGTTATGAACAGCACTGCAACAAATATTCTCGTACTGAGTCCCTGTGTGTGTGTGCTCTAGTTCCTCCAGGTTGATACTGGAAAGGGAAATTTCTGGTTTATAGTGGAGCTGGCTTGGGCTGGCTTAAGAGAGCCTATTGTTACATTTTCAAAATTTTTGTGAACTGAATTTTATACACAGATATTATTAAAAATTAAATTACATAAACTTGCAAGTAAATTATGTTAAAATCAAAGGTAATAAATACCCAAAGACCATCGCTTACTGATTATTTTTTGGTAATTTACTATGCCCTTTAGGTACATGCTACCATTATCTGTTCTGTTGAGGTTATTTACATCTGCTTTATCTGTTTGGAGGAAGTACTATATCACAGTGCGATCCTGCTTATCTCTTCCCAGCTCTGCGCTGAGCGGCACCACGCTGGTAGCTTGAAGTCAGTCTTGGTGGGAGTGTTCACATCACAGAAATTGGGCCCTACTGCAAATCAGGACTTAATTTAGTGTTTTGTTGATGGTCTAGACTCAAGAAAGCAAGGGGGGATGTTAATCATGCAGATTCATCTTAAAAACATGTGTGTCTGCAGCCCTTACATTGTGAATAGCCCCCAAAGTGAGAAAATCATCTTTCAGTCTTTTAAGCACTATTGTCCAGTAACATATCCAAAGTCACATTCCATGGTCGTGGTACAGTTCCTCGGAAGGTGACGGACTGTCCAGTGAATGATGGCACAATTTAGAGGCCTAATTTGCACCACACTAAAAAAAATTGTTTGTGGATGAAAGATCTCAAAGCACCAGCAGCTTTTCTTTTGAAAGGAAACAGAGGAAGTCTTTGTGGCCGACAGAGCAGGCCCCTCTCAGATCCATTTTCAAGGAAGGTCTTATTGTCATGTTGTTCGGTCGCTCAGGCATGTCCGACTCTTTGTGACCCCAGGGACTGCAGCTCGGCAGGCTCCCCTGTCCTTCACTGTCTCCCAGAGCTTGCTCAAACTCATGTCCATCGAGTTGGTGATGCCATCCAATTATCTCATCCTCTGTCATCCCCTCCTCCTCCTACCTTCAATCTTTCCCAGCATCAGGGTATTTTCCAGTGAGTCAGCTCTTCGCATCAAGTGGCTCAAGTATTGGACTTTCAGCTACAGCCTCAGTCTTTCCAGTGAATATTCAGGGTTGATTTCCTTTAGGATTGACTGGTTGATCTCCTTGCAGTCCAAGGGACTCTCAAGAGTCTTCCCCAACACCACAGTTCAAAATGGCTGTCAGGCTTCAGTGGTCAGCTTTTGGACCCAAATTCACACTGTTCTTGGGGAGGTCACCAGCCAATGCCTGAGCAAGGTGGTAATTCAAGCCATTTCCACCCAGTGATGGACTCCGCAGAGGGGCAGCCTTTGCCCTGGCGTTCCCATCGGGCTGGCAGAGACTCTGTCAAGGTCTGCATTGCGTTCTGATGGCCCCCTGCCCAAGCTTACTCTCACTCCTTTTCTTTCTTAGGTATAATGCCCCAGGGAAACCTCTGCACACCTGACTTCATTTCAAGGTCTGCTTCTCTTTGAGGAACCCACCTGCAACCCGCTTTATGACTTTGGCTTAGGAGAGGATTGTTCCTTTATGAGTTAAACAGTTCTACAACGTACGTCCATGATATTTTAGTTGGAATGACTGATTGTGTTATAGTATGGCTTGCATACAATTTTCTTCTGGACCCTGAATTCAGACCAGGTTCTAAATGTGTGTATTTGCCAAACTGTTAGGAGTCCTTGTCTTTGGGTAGTGAGATATTGACTGAAAATGCTCTAGTTGCATATCCATATTTTTCCTTGCTCTCCAACAAACTCGTTCTACTTCTTTTGTTGTTGTTGTCAAATATGTCTTTATTTGGCTGTGCCAGGGCTTAGTTGCAGCATGTAGGATCTTTGATCTTTGTTGCAGCCTGTGGGATCTTCAGTTGTGGCATGTGGGATCTAGTTTCCCAACCAGGGATCCAGCCTGGGCCCCCTGCACTGGGAGCTCAGAGTCTTAGCCACTAGACCACCAGGAAAGTCTCATTTATTCTACTTCTATGAGTTATGTAAAAAAGTATTTTTCTTTGCTATGAGTGTTTGTAGCAATAGCTGGGAGCTTGATAGCTAGTTCTACTCAGTAATTCATTGAGAAACTGCAAGTTGCCAAGTTTTGTTCTAAAACAGCAGGAGATTTAAATACCAGCAAGAGTGTCCTTGGGCTTCTCCGGTGGCTCAGATGGTAAAGAATCTGCCTGCGATGTAGGAGACCCTGGTTAGACCCCTGGGTTGGGACGATCCCCTGGAGAAGGGGATAGCAGCCCACTCCAGTATTCTTGCCTGGAGAATCCCATGGACAGAGGAGCCTGGTGGACTCCAGTCCACGAGGTGGAAAAGAGTTGGACACAACTAAGTGAGTAACACTTAACACTAATAATGTCCTTGCTCCCAAGGATCATGTGAATGAGATCAAGGCAGGAGATGCTTTGTAGGGTTGCTTTGGTCAGCTCCTTGTGTTCTTCCTTCATTCCTTTTGGTCAAACCAACTTTGTTGAGAAACGTGTTTCAGTTTCAGGCAGTGGCTTCAGTACATCTAGAAACTTACTGTGTTGACTTAAGGGAAGAAGTCATTCTTTTTTGGTTGACTTAACGGTCTTTCTTGGGCTTCCCAGGTGGTGCTAGTGGTAAAGAATCCACATGCTAGTGCAGGAGGTGGAAGAGACGTGGGTTTGATCCCTACGTCGGGAAGATCCCCTGGAGGAAGGCATGGCAACCCACTCAGTATTTTTGCCTGGCAAATCCCCATGGACAGAGGAACCTGGCGGGCTCTAGTCCATGGGGTCACAAAGAGTCAGACACGACTGACGTGACTGAGCACACACACGGACAGGGATATTATTGGTAGTGACCTCATTAGTTTAGGGGCTTTCCTCGTAGCTCAAATGGTAAAGAATCTGCCTGCAATGCAGGAGACCCAGGTTTGATCCCAGGGGTCAGGAAGAACCCCTGGAGAGGAGAATGGCTACCCACTCCAGTATTCTTGCCTGAAGAATCCCACAGACAGACCATGTGGTCAAAAAGAGTCGGACATGACTGAGCGACTAACACTCTCACTTTCTTTCATTAGTTTAGTGTGAGAAAAAATGCAATGATACTAGTAATAATAATAATAATAATACAAGCAGTGCTCCTGCCCTGAGATCCCTTTCTTAATCTGACAAAAGAAGCTCTCTCCTTTCTAGAGTGGTAGGAAAATGAGCGCCATACAGTTAGAAATGGGAGTAGGAATAAGCTTTGCAGCATCACCTGGCAATAAACTGACACAATTTTTAAAAGCTCTTTAGATTCATACCGAGTGAAGAGTGAGTATGGAGGAAGGCAAAGGAAACAGTTGTGTCCTCGGACTTTGGAATAAGCTGGCCCCAAGTCCCTGATGACAGAGAGAAGTATGTGTGTGATGTGGCCAGTGGCATAGACTAATCTCGGTGACAGTGATGATTTAGGGTCCAGCATAACACAGTCATTAGTTCTGTGTGTACATTGTAACAGCCCACGTTAGAATTAGACCAGATACTCCAGCTCATCTCAGCCAACCTTCAAAAGAAAGCTAATCAGAAGAAGGGCCAGGGGAGAGGAGAGAGGACCAGTTTTATGTGTAACCTGTCAGGGCAGTAGTCTCTGAATTTCATCTTTCCAAACAGAAAATATGGCTTATCGTTTTCCTTGTAGACCCATCTCACAGCTGGCAACACCCCCAAAACTCAATTTATTCTCTAGGGTCTTAGAAACAGAAAAAAACAAGCGTCTTTTGTTTCAGTCACTCAGAGGACATGGAATGAATATCTTGTGCAGCTGTAGTGACAAGGGAAATACCTAAGGAAGCTTCGGTGCTGTTTCTGTGTTTAGGCTCATTCTAAAGGGGAGAGGCTTGAGGAAAGGCAACTGCCAAAGTATTTCATAGACTGTTTAGTTGCCTTGTGTTGAAACTCTCATGGTCAGTGTCAGCTAAAGAAAAACATGCAATGGGAGAGGTGTGAGTTGAGGTTATGCACTGGCTCACTTGTGACACCAGGCTGGGACACGGGCTCTCTGACTCTGCGAGAAGGTGTCCTGGAGACGGAAGGGTGGGAGGTCAGCGTACCTGTGACTCTGGCCAAAGGGAGACGTGTAGCGGAGCACAGGAGAAGGCTGCTGCCTGTCACCAGGAACAGACCTCTTAGTTAAAGGCTTTCATGCTTTCCTAAGTATGGGAACATGCAAGCATCCCAGTTCAAAAAACTTTTTTTATGAAAATCCTGAAAATATCTATTGGAAGACCTGTTCTGCCAGTTTTCCCAGAGTGCAG
Source organism: Hydropotes inermis (assembly GCA_020226075.1). Lineage (NCBI taxonomy): Eukaryota > Metazoa > Chordata > Mammalia > Artiodactyla > Cervidae > Hydropotes > Hydropotes inermis. Next base: position 65,775,001 of record CM035280.1, on the reverse strand, counting down.
ACCTCCCTGACCTCCACCCTACATGCCTCTTAGGTGTGTTGAAGGTCAACGACCATGGTGGCCAGTGACTCAGTCCTTGTAGAACCGGGTGCTGAGCAACATTCTTGAGCTGGCACCAGGTATTGGGGAGGAGGAAACTGCAAAGCTGTAAGTTCCCAGAAGCTTTCTGTAGTGCTTATGGAGATTAAAATGATGTCCACTCTCACACCCAGGCTTGAACTCTAATTCAGGACCTGAAACCCCTGACAAGCCAAGGGACTGCCTCTGCACACCTCCACATACTTCCCAGACCTGAGACTCCATCAGAGATTAGCTATTTCCTGATCCCTCACCTAGCAAAGCTATTGTTTTTATCTATTTAACATACACCCCCCCCCACATCTGTATTCACCTGAAAATCAAATATATCTTGTCTTGATAGCTCATTATTATGCAGTTGACAGTATTTCTGTCTTTCTTGGTGGTAAATAAAATCCATTTTACAATAGATTAAGCAAATAATTTCCCCAGTGGCTGAGTGGTAAAGAATCCACCTGCCAATGCAGGAAACGCAAGAGACGTGGGTTCAATCCCTGGATCAGGAAGGTCCCCTGAAGGAAGGCGTGGCAACCTACTGCAGTATTCTTGCCTGAAGAACCTCATGAACAGAAGAGCCTGGCTGGCTCCCATCCATGGGGCTGCAGAGAGTCGGTCACCACTGAGCCTGAGCGTGAAGTCAGTAATAAAACAATAACATCTGCTCGTTTAAAAAAATTGTTTATTTTATTTGACTGCACTGGGTCTTAGTTGTGGCACATGGGATCTTTAGTGACAGCTTGTGGTATCTTTATTTCCCGGACCAGGGATTGAACCCAGGACCCCTGCATTGGGAGCATGGAATCTTAACCCTGAACCATCAGGGAAGTCTCTCAGCTCCATTTTTGAGGCGCTTGCTTGTACTAGTCACTGTACTTTGCAAATAAGTATCTTATCTCACCCAACTGTAACAAAAATATTTGAGAATCTCACAAAAATGTATGAGGATCTCACATATTTGAAAACAGACTGGGAGACCTTACCTCAAAAGAGCTAAGGGCTTCCAGAATCTAAGTATACCTGGATCCAAACTCAGTTCTCTTTCTACCACATTACATTTCCTCTGAAGATAACAGCTGGCTCATTCTATCCAGCTCTGATAAATGCAATAGTGATAACAACACCACCGTGGTATAATGATGACAGCAGCCAACACTTCTACAGCTTTTATACAATGAACATGTTGTATGTATATATATATGTATACACCCACACAGCACAGTCACACACTCCTGTAATGCATCACGCCTCCATAAACAAAGTACCATTTGCCATTACTGACCTCACTTCCCCGAAGAGAAAGCTGATGCACAGAGACCCTTCCTGCTGCCCAAGGGCACCCAGCTACGCAATGATGGAGCCAGAGCTGAGCCAGGCAGGCAGCGTGGCTCCAAGGCCTGGACGGACCATCTCAGTCCCACACTAGGATGGCAGTCGACACCAGGGAGCTGTCTTCTCTGCAAGAGCTCACTGCCCCCCATCCACAGGCTCCGAGCACTGTTTGAATGACGGTTTTCAGGAAGCAGGTCCATTTACATTCTAGTTTATTATCATTTTCCCTCAGAGCCACATGCCCCCAAACAGAACAGCTCTTTGTAGGTTGTGAAAGACAAATACGTAATGGTACTCCTTGAAGAGATTTTATTCAATTATCTGGGCTCAGCCATACTCAAACTGTAAATTCCAGAGTGGAAGAAGGGGATGAACCTATTTTGTACTTAACAGGAGCTAAAAATTATTTTGCTTAGGTTACACCTATCATCCTCCTAACAAACTGTCTTTTTAAAAATATTATTATTAAAAATTGTAGTATTATTCAGGTTTAGAAATTTACAAAATTGCTGTTTCTTTTTAGCTCTCTGGGTCTCCATTTCTTTGCACGGACTTCTCGTTGCTGGCTCTTCGTGCTGGAGTGTGGCGGGCTCAGGAGCTGCGGCCGAGGGCTCCGCGGCCCTGCGCCACGTGGACTCTCCCCGGACCAGGGACTGAACCCGCGTCCCCTGTATCGGCAGCTGTGCTCTCACCCACTGACGCACCGGGGAAGCCGCTAACAGGCTGTTCTGGGTCTCCTGTCACAGACGAAGATGCGGAGTAAAGATTGAGACGGGAAGTCGTGTGAGCAGAGTCACATCAGTTGTGACAGGTGTGTCTGTGCCACAGCCATTACACAGTCGGCAGCCAGAGTGGGATCCACTGAGGGGAAGGATAGAAGGAGAGCAATCTGAACCGGAGGAGAACGCGGGCCCCGGTGAGGCCCTCGGCTTCATCTGGGGGTGTAAAGAGCCTGTCAGAAGCTGTGGACGTTGCTGGGGAGACGCCTGCCAGCAGGAGGAAGTCGCCAGTTGGGGACCGCTGCTGCTGCGACGTCGCTGCAGCCCTGTCCGCGTCTGTGCGACCCCATAGGCGGCAGCCCACAGGCGCCCCTGTCCCTGGGATTCTCCAGGCAAAACACTGGAGTGGGTCACCATTGCCTTCTCCAGCCAGTTGAGGACAGCAGCCCCCAAAGGAGTGAAGCTCTTTTGCAGGAGGGAGAGGTGAGCTTGGCGAACATTTTATCTCATAATGCTCAGCTTCGAAAGACCATATGTGAAATCTGAACCTGATTGGAAGCAGTGTGAAGCCATAAGAAGTGCCCGGAGGCTGCTGTCATAATTAATAAAATGGTTAGTGAGTGAACTTGAGACAGCGCATCCATTAAACTGCTGCTGAAAAGAATGGAAATTTTAGAGTTAAATTTCAAAATCTGGTGAACGATATTGATAATTTGTCCAAGTCTTTACCACAAATCTGCTGCTTTCAAAAAATAGCCAGAGTTCTTCAAAATAATGCCCAGACAACTGAAAAAGCCAGCATGCTATTTATAACATGCCGCTGAACTTGAAGAGCATTGGGAGGAGATTTACTTAAACCTCATGAAGATGATGATTTAGAGGAGGGAAAGCGGCCGTTCGTGTGGGCAGACTGAGGAAGGTTACTGCAGAAGGGCCTGTGTTGTCTTGAAGCCGGGCGGCTCTGCAGTCCATCAGCTCGTCTCAATGGCCCCATCACCCTAAAAAGTGCAGGTCAGCGCTGGACTTTGCAGAGCTGAGACAGACTTCGCCTCCCGCCCAGGCAGCTCTACCTTCCGTCCTAATCACCATGGGATAGAATCAGCAATGAGCTGGAGCTGAGATTTGGAACAGAGCACTGTGCATTCAACATGCCAGCTGGAGCAGAAAGTCCATGAAACATACATTTCTTGGAAAATGACCCTGGTTTCTGGCTGTTATTAACTGTGAATGAGAATACTTTAGCATCTCAACCCAAAATGACGTAGCAGGATTTTTTTTTTCTCCAAACTCCTCCACAGTATGTTTTATTCTGTGTTTATCCTGACTCACAATTGCAGGCAACTTTTAATCATGCTTATTCCTGAGTAACTTTGAAGGTGTCTGTGCTATAAAACAATATACAACTTTATTGTGTACTATTTATTTTTTAAACTTTAAACTTTTTCCTCCTCACTATGATGATGTTTCTTTTCAAGAAAGAATATTGCAAATGTATTTCTATGAAACATTTTAAAAATGAAAAACACAATAAACTGAGACTCTGCCAATGTTTACCACTTAAGCACTTCCATTTTTAAGGGTAGAATTCCTATGGCACAATAGCCTAACCTAAAGAAAGTGTTAGTCACTCAGTCAAGTCCAACTCTTAGCGACTCCATGGACTGTAGCCTGCCAGGGTCCATGGAATTCTCCAGGCAAGAATACTGGAGCCAGTTGCCATTCCCTTCTTCAAGGGATCTTCCTGACCCAGGGGTTGAGCCTGGGTCTCCTACATTGCAGGCAGATTCTTTACCATCTGAGTCATCAGGGAATTCCTAGAAGCTCATGTAATTAGGACCCCTCAGAGTAGAAAAGACAGGCAAGGGAGAAGTGAAATACTTTTGGCGTTTTGCTGACTTAATCCTTTGGGGTGGTGGCACAGTGGAGAACCTGAATAATTCCAGCTTATTCTAGAGTAAGAGTCATAGGTGACTTCTGATGCAGAAATTAGGGTTCCTCATTAAAAGTCTAGAGATAATTAGATTGTGACCTGGAATTTGTGCAGTTGGACAGAATAAAAGACAAATGTCACATTTTTCAGTGTAGGGACTTTGTTGTTTGCCTCCATGTATTTTTTTTTAAATTAATTTTCTTTCTTTTTTTTTTTTTTTTTTTGCTACACTGGGTCTTCACTGCTGTGAAAGGGCTTCTCTTGTTGGGTTTAGTTGACCCACCACATGTGGGATGTTCGTTCCCCAACCAATGATTGAACCATGTCCCCTGCACTGAAAGGTGGATTCTTAACTGCTGGACCACCAGGGAAGTCCTGTATCCATGTATTCCCTTTTATTTTTAGTCTTTATTGAATTTGCTACCATATTACTTCTGTTTTTTATGATTGAGTTTTTTTTCATTTTGGCCTTGAGGCCTGTAGTGTCTTAACTCCCCAACCAGGGGTTGAACCCATACCCCCTGCATTGGAAGGTGAAGTCTTAAACTGGACTGCCATGAAAGCCCCACCTCCATGTATTCTTGTATTCTCTCAATTGACCTTTAAAAAGTAAGTGGTGAATACTGACACCACTATTATTCAACATAGTTTTGGAAGTCCTAGTTACAGCAATCTGAGAAGAAAAAGAAATAAAAGGAATCCAGATCAGAAAAGAGGAAGTAAAGCTCTCTCTGTTTGCAGATGACATGATACTGTACACAGAAAACCCTAAAGATACTATCAGAAAATTACTAGAGCTAGTTAGTGAATTTAGCAAAGTCATATGATACAAAATCAATACACAGAAATTACTTACATTTCTATATACTAACAATAAAAAATCAGAAAGAGAAATTAAGAAATCAACCCCATTCACCACTGCAACAAAAAGAAATATCTAGGAATAAGCTTACCTAAGGAGACAAAAGAACTATACACAGAAAATTATAAGACACTGATGAAAGAAATCAAAGACCACATAAACAGATGGAGAGATATCCCATGTTCCTGGGTAGGAAGAATCAATATTGTGAAAATGACTATATTACCAAATGCAACCTACAGATTCATTGTGATCCCTATCAAATTACCAATGGCATTTTTCACACAACTAGAACAAAAAATTTCACAATTTATATGGAAACACAAAAGACCCCGAATAGCTAAAGAGTCTCGAGAAATAAGAATGGAACTGGAGGAATCAACCTGCTGACTTCAGACTATACCACAAAGCTACAATCATCAAGACAGTATGGTACTGGCACAAAAACACAAATATAAACCAATGGAACAAGATAGAAAGCCCAGAAATAAACCCATGCACCTGTGGGTACCTTATCTTTGACAAAGGAGGCAAGAATATACAGTGGGGCAAAGACAGCCTCTTCAATAAATGGTGCTGGGAAAATTGGACAGTTACATGTAAAAGAATGAAATTAGAACACTTCCTAACACCATACACAAAGATAAACTCAAAATGGTTTAAAGACCTAAATGTAAGACCAGAAACTATAAAACTCTTAGAGGAAAACATAGGCAAAACACTCGATGACATAAATCAAAGCAAGATCCTCTATGACCCACCACCTCTTTGAGTAATGGAAATAAAAACAAAAATAAACAAGTGGGACCTGATTAAACTTCAAAGGTTTTGCACAGCAAAGGAAACTATAGGCAAGGTGAAAAGACAACCCTCAGTAAAGGAGAAGATAATAGCAAATGAAACAACTGACAAAGGATTAATTTCCAAAATATACAAGCAGCTCATACAGCTCAATACCACAAACACAGCCCAATCAAAAAATGGGAAAAAGATCTAAATAGACATTTCTCCAAAGGAGACACACAGATGGCTCACAAACACATGGAAAGATGCTCAACATCACTCATTATTAGAGAAATGCAAATCAAAACTACAAAGAGATATCACCTCACACCGGTCAGAATGCCCCTCATCAAAAAGTCTACAAGCAATAAATGCTGGAGAGGGTGTGGAGAAAAGGAAATGCTCTTGCACTGTTGGTGGGAATGTACATTGACACAGCCACTATGGAAGACAGTATGGAGATTGCTTAAAAAAGTAGGAATAAAATCACCATATGACCCAGCAAACCCACTCCTAGGCATATACCCTGAGGAAACAAAAATTGAAAAAATACAAGTATCCCATTGTTCACTGCAACACTATTTACAATAGCTAAACATGGAAGCAAACTAGATGTCCATCAACAGATGAATGGATAAAGAAGTTGTGGTACATATACACAATGGAATATTACTCAGCCATAAAAAGGAATACATTTGAGTCAGTTCTAATGAGGTGGATGAACCTAGAGCCTATTATGCAGAGTGAAGTAAGTCAGAAAGATGAATATCACATACTAACACATATATATGGAATCTAGAAAAATGGTACTGAAGAATTTATTTGCAGGGCAACAATGGAGAAACAGACATAGAGAATAGACTTATGGACATGGGGAGAGGGGAGGAAAGGGTAACATGGAAACTTACAATACTATATGTAAAATAGATGGCAAATTCTGTTTTATTGTATGTCTCAGGAAACTCAAATAGGGGCTCTGTATCAACCTAGAGGGGTGGGATGGGGAGGGAGATGGAAGCAGGTTCAGGAGAGAGGAAATATATGTACACCTGTGGCTGATTCATGTTGCGGTTTGACAGAAAACAATGAAATTCTGTAAAGCATTTATCCTTCAATTAAAAAATAAAATTTTTTAAAAAAGAAAGTGGTGAATATTAATACAAATAACTTAAAAATGGAAATTCCTTTTGGAGTTTAAGATCCAAGTGCTTGTCACAGCTCTCCCATTGCACAGTTTGGTCTCTGAGACTCCATTTTATTTTGTTTTACTTTTGTTTGTTTGTTTGTTTGTTTAACTTGATTTATTCAGGCTACGTTAACTGTATATGTCTACTCTTGTGCTTTAAGCAAGGTGAAAAGACAACCCTCAGAGTGGGACAAAGTAATAGCAAATGCAACTGACAAAGGATTAATTTCCAAAATATACAAGCAACTCTTACAGCTCAATACCAGAAAAAGAAACAGTTATGACCAATCTATACAGCATATTAAAAAGCAGAGATGATACTTTGCCAACAGAGGTCCATCTAGTCAACACTATGGTTTTTCTAGTGGTTGTGTATGGATGTGAGTGTTGGACTGTAAAGAAAACTGAGCACAGAAGAATTGATGTTTTTGAACTGTTGTGCTGGAGAAGACTCTTGAGAGTCCATTGGACTGCAAGGAGATCCAACCAGTCCATCCTAAAGGAAATCAGTCCTGAATATTCATTGGAAGGACTGATGTTGAAGCTGAAACTCCAATATCTTGGCCACCTGATGCGAAGAGCTGACTCATTGGAAAAGACCCTGATGCTGGGAAAGATTGAGGGCAGGAGGAGAAGGGGATGACAGAGGATGAGATGGTTGGATGGTATCACTGACATCTACACTGAAGTAGATGTTTTTCTGTCTTGCTTTTTCGATGATCCAGCAGATGTTGGCAAGTTGATCTCTGGTTCCTCTGCCTTTTCTAAAACCAGCTTCAACATCTGGAAGTTCACTGTTCATGTACTGTTGAAGTCTGGCATGGAGAATTTTGAACATTACTTTGCTAGCATGTGAAATGAGTGCAATTGTGCAGTTGTTTGAGCATTCCTTGGCATTGCCTTTCTTAGGGATTGGAATGAAAATTGACCTTTTCCAGTCCTGTGGCCACTGCTGAGTTTTCCAAATTTGCTGGCATACTGAGTGCAGCACTTTCACAGCATCATCTTATAGGATTTGAAATAGCTCAATTGGAATTCCATCACGTCCACTGTGATCAGGCCTCCCTGTCCATTACCAACTCCCAGAACTTAGCTTTGTTCGTAGTGATGCTTCCTAAGGCCCACTTGACTTAACATTTCAGGATGTCTGGTTCTAGGTGAGTGATCACATCATCATGATTATCTGGGTCATGAAGATCTTTTTTTGTACAGTTCTTCTGTGTATTTTTGCCACCTCTTTTTAATATCTTCTGTTTCTATTAGGGCCATACCATTTCTGTCCTTTATTGAGCCCATTTTTTCATGAAATTGTTCCCTTGGTGTATCTAATTTACTTGAAGAGATCTCTAGTTTTCCCCATTCTATTGTTTCCCTCTATTTCTTTGCATTGATCACTGAGGAAGGCTTTCTTATCTGTCCTCACTTTTCTTTGGAACTCTGCATTGAAATGGGTATATCTTTCCTTTTTTCCTTGCCTTTAGCTTCTCTTCTTTTCACAGCTATTTGTAAGGCCTCCTCAGACAACCATTTGGTCTTTTTGCATTTCTTTTTCTTGGGGATGGTCTTGATCACTGTCTTCTGTAAAATGTCACAAACCTCTGTCCATAGTTCTTCAAGCACTCTATCAGATCTAACCCCTTGAGTTTATTTCTTACTTCCACTGTAAAATCATAAGGGTTTTGATTTAGGTCATACCTGAATGGTTTACTGTTTTCCCTACTTTCTTCAATTTAATTCTGAATTTGGCAATAAGGAGTTCATGATCCGAGCCACAGTCAGCTCCCAGTCTTGTTTTTGCTGACTGTATAGAGCTTCTCCGTCTTTGGCTGCAAAGAATATAATCAATCTGATTTCGGTGTTGACCATCTGTTGATGTTCATGTGCAGATTCTTCTTTTGTGTTGTTGGAAGAGGGTGTTTGCTATGACCAGTGCGTTCTCTTGGCAAAACTCTATTAGCCTTTGCCCTGCTTCAGTCTGTACTCCAAGGCCAAATTTGCCTGTTACTCCAGGAATTTCTTGACTTCTTACTTTTGCATTCCAGTCCCTATAATGAAAAGGACATTTTTTGGGGGTGTTAGTTCTAGAAGGTCTTGTAAGTCTTCATAGAACCATTCAACTTCAGCTTATTCAGCATTACTGGTTGGGGCATAGACTTGGATTATTGTAATATTGAATAGTTTGCCTTGGAAACGAACAGAGATCATTCTGTCGTTTTTGAGATTGCTTCTAAGTACTGCATTTCGGACTCTCTTGTTGACCATGATGGCTACTCCATTTCTAAGGGATTCTTGCCCACAGTAGTAGATATAGTGGTCACCTGAGTTAAATTCACCCATTTCAGTCCATTTTAGTTTGCTGATTTCTAAAATGTCAATGTTAACTCTTGATGTCTCCTGTTTGACTACCTCCAATTTGACTTGGTTCGTGCACCTAACATTCCAGGTTCCTATGTAATAATGCTCTTTATAGCATCAGACCTCACTTCCATCATCACATCCACAAATGAGTGTTGTTTTTGGTTTGGTTCCCTCTCTTCATTCTTTCTGGAGTTATTCCTCCACTGATTTCCAATATTGACACAGTAGTAACAGCTGAAATCTATACTTTATGCAGGTATCTTTATTCTTTAGCCAATGTCCTTTTCTGTTCTAGGATCCAATCAAAGACACCCCATTATTGACGTCTCTAAAGGCTCCTCTTATCTGTGACTCCAACACCCAAAGTTTCTCTACTTTCCCTTGTTTCTGATGACCTTGAAAGTTATGAGAGGTGCTGATCAGATATTTTGTAGAATGCCTCGTTGGGATTTGTCGGCTGCTTTTCTCGTGATGAGACTGGAGTGTGAGTTTTGGGGGTAGAAACCACGGACGTGAAGTGTTATTCTTATCGTGCTACATGAAGTGTATATATGTTATCACCATGACTTACCACCTTTGATGTTGACCTCGGTCTCCTGGCTGATGCAGTGTTTCTCCACCGTACTTACTTTTTCCTTCTCACTTCTTCCATACTGTGCTCTCTTGTATAATGTCACTATGCACAGACCACTCTTAAGAAATAGGGAGTTTTGTTACACAAATCATTTGAAATAGATAAAATAGATTTATATATTCTTCCCCATTTATTTATTCAATCATTTATTATATTGATAGAGACTCATGGATACTTATTTTCTACTTTGGTAGAATACTATACTTTATTTTGCTGTTTAAATTGATCCAGCTTTGGCCACTGGTAGCTCTTTCTGTTGGGTTTTGGATCCCTTTCATATCTCCCTATCATCATGGGTTTGGTTTTTGGAGCACTTTCTTACTTTCTAGTACCACAAGAAGCACCAGTCTCATCTTGCATGTTTCCTCATCCAGTCCTAAAATCCAGCCATTTCTGCAGGAAGTCTTGGTTCCTTTTGTTGGAGAATGCCAGCAGAAACTAAGGTCTGAGCACTGAGTGAACTCATTACTACTCCAGACTTGTTGCTTTTAGGTCTTCTCAGCTCACAGGGCAAGGAAATATGTGTGCATAAATGAAAGGGTGTGTATATACATCACTATCAGTGCAGCTATATGTAACTACTATACCTATACTAAGCTGATCTTAAGTTCATACTGTTGTCTGCAAGTCTTTTCCACTAATGCATAGCTTGTTCTAGAACCTACCTCTTGACTATTGGCAAACTCCCACTTCAACACAGAGAACAGAGCACCCAGTTCAATCTTCAATTACAGTAGACATTAAGGTGGTTCAGACTTGTTAGCCTGCACCCCTGTAGAAAACAACTTTTATCCACCTGAATACAGTTAACAATGCCTCTAATTCTACCAATTCTACCAAACTTTAATACTGTAGAATCTACTCATTCCCAGAGTTGCTTAGCTCAGCACCTTTCCCGCTGCCCTGTCTATGAGGATGGTTCATATGTTTATATTGCAATTAGTTGCTGTCAAGTTATATTTTGACAGATACATAGTCACATATTCACCATCACAGCATCATTGTCAGTCTCAACAGCCTAAAAAAAAAAACATGTGTTTTACCTGCTGAACCCCCGCCTGGGAACCTCTGGCAGCCACTGATCTTTCTTATCATCTCTATAGTTGTACATTTTCCAGAATGTCATATAAATGGAATCAAACAGTATGGAGGCTTTCAGACTGGCTTCTTTCACTTAGCAAAAAGCATTTGAGATTCAGTCATGTTGTTTTGCCACTTGCTAGAGCTACCTTCCCCGTTTTCACTTGTTCATATACTTTTTGGTCTCACCTATAGTATGATAAGCTTTGTCAAGGCAAAGATTCACCTTTCTTGTTCTTAATTTTATCCCAAGCACCTAATAAACTGAAAAAAATAAGTAGCTATTTTCTGAATAAATAGATCCAATCAACTCCTTTTGGATACCATTGTGTAATAGTTCTTTGCTCTGTTCCACTACAGAAATACTAATATAATTGTTGATATCTGGATTAGAACAAGAGAAGCTGCTGTCAAATTTTACTTGCTAATTCTTAACCATTTCTTAGAATTTTCATAAACTTCATATTTAAGATAGTATCTCAACTGTAGTCTTATTTGTGACAAATATTAAACTATGATAGCTAATTTGCTTATTTCTCTTGGTATATTGCATATAATTTGAACATATAAATAGCATTTAAAGCATCTAGGTAATAACCTTTGGCATTAATTTTTACAACCTGAGAGAGATCTCTATTTGTATTCTATATATTTTAATAAAAATGACAATATTAGTTTTTAATTATGTAAATAAGTTATCAAAATAAAAAGAACATGCAGAATTAAGCATAAGTTGTAAGTGTATAGCTTGATAGATTGTCCAAAGTGAAGATATCCAGGAAAACTTCACCCAGATCAAGAAATAGGATACTGCCAGAACCTTAAAATTCCCTGCCACATCTTCTTTTAGTCACTATGCCCTTTTAAGCTTAATCATACTTCTGACTAATTTTGCCTGTTTTTGAACTTCATATGAGTGGAATCACCATTGTATTTTATTTTTGTGTTTGGTTTCTTTTGCTCAACATTGTTCTTATTAGGTTCATCCATACTGTTGTTTGTAAATTTAGATATTTTTCCCATTGCTAGATGATAGTCCCATATGTGAATATATGACTAATATTCAATCAGTTGTTGGGGAGAATTTAGGTGGTTCTTGTTTGGTGTTCATACTGTTCATGGGGTTCTCAAACCAAGAATACTGGAGTGGTTTGCCATTCCCTTCTCCAGTGGACCACGTTTTGTCAGAATTCTGCACCATGACCCGTCTGTCTTGGGTGGCCTTACATGGCTTGGCTTATAGTTTGATTGAGTTAGACAAGGCCATGGTCCATGTGATCAGTTTGGTTAGTTTTCTGTGATTGTGGTTTTCATTCCATCTGCCCTCTGATGGATGAGAATAAGAGGCTTGTAGAAGCTTCCTGGTGGGAGAGACTGGCTCTGAGTAAAATTGGGTCTTGATTTGGTGGGCAGGGCCATGCTCAGTAAATCTTTAATCCAATTTTCTGCTGATGGGTGGGGCTGTAATTTGGCTTCAGGCAGGGGTAATGGTGATCTCCTTCAAAAGGACTTATGCCAGCGCACCGTGGCTCCCAGGACTCTTGTAGTGGGTGCCTCTGACCCTCTGCAGGCTACCGCCAGCTCACGCCTCTGCCGGAGGCTCCCAGACATTCACAGGCAAGTCTGCCTCAGTCTCTTTTGGGGTCACTGCTCCTTCCCTCTGGGTCCTGGTGGGTACAAGGTTTTGCTCTGCCCTCCAAGAGCCTATTTCCTTGGGGGTTCTCAGTCCTTTTTACTAGATCCCCAGGTTGTTCCCAACAACCTGTTGTGGGCCCTGGAACTTTTGCAACAGGGTGAGAACTTCTTTGGTATATTTGTTCTCCAGCTTGTGGATTGTCTGCTTGGCAGCCCTATGCTGCTGCTAAAGGCGACCTCCTCAAAGAGGACTTATGCCACACGCTGCGCCTCCCAGGTCTGCTGCAGCCAGAGCCCCTATCCCATGGCAGGTCACTGCCAACCAATATCTCTGCAGGAGACACGCAAACACAGGTCTGGCTCAGTCTCTTGTGGGGGGTCACTGTTCCTCTTCTTTGGTCTTGGTGCATACAAGGTTGTGTTTGCGCCCTCCAAGCATCTCTGGCGGGTCTGAGATTTGATTTTAAACATGATTGCGCCCCTCCTAGCATCTTGTTGGGGGTTCTCCTTTCCCCTTGGATGTGGGGTATCTTTTTTTGGTGGGATCCAACATTCTCCTGTTGATGGTCGTTAGTTGCAATTTTGGTGTTCTTGCTGAAGAAGATGAGCGCACATCCTTCTACTCCGCCATCCCTGAATGAGACTTTTGCAATTAACTGCCTTCTGTGAAATATATGTCTCTCTAAGTAAATCCACTTCTTACATATCACTTTGCCTCTTGCTGAATTCCTTCTGCTTCTAGACATAAAGAACCTGAGCTTCATTAAGTCACTTTCAGGGGGTTGTGAATGACAGTCGCCATTTTGCTACAATGTTTATTGTCATCTTGCTTATTTAAGTTATATGCAGAGTACATCATGAGAAATACTGGACTGGATGAAGCACAAGCTGGAATCACGATTGCCAGGAGAAATATCAATAACCTTAGAAATGCAGATTACATCTCCCTGGGGCAGAAAGTGAAGAACTAAAGAGCCTCTTGATGAAAGTGAAAGAAGAGAGTGAAAAAACTGGCTTAAACCTAACATTCAGAAAACTAAGATCATGACATCTGCTCCCATCACTTCATGGCAAATAGATGGGGAAAATGTGGAAATAGTGACAGACTTTATTTTCTTGGACTCCAAAATCACTGCAGATGGTGACTACAGCCATGAAATTAAAAGACGCTTGCTCCTTGCAAGGAAAGCTATGACAAACCTAGACAGCATATTAAAAAGCAGAGATACTACTTTGCCAACAAAGGTACATCTAGTCAAAGCTATGGTTTTTCCAGTAGTCATGTATGGATGTGAGAGTTGGACCATGAGGAAGGCTGAACACTGAAGAACTGATGATTTTGAACTGTGGTGTTGGAGAAGACTCTTGAGGGTCCCTTGGACTGCAAGGAGATCCAACCAGTCCATCCTAAAGGAGATCAGTCCTGGATATTCATTGGAAGGACTGATGCTGAAGCTGAAGCTCCAATACTTTGACTACCTGGTGCGAAGAACTGACTCATTTGAAAAGACCCTGATGCTGGGAAAGATTGAAGGCAGGAGATGAAGGGGACAACAGAGGATGAGATGGTTGTATGGCATCACTGACTTGATGGACATGAGTTTGAGCGAACTCTGGGAGATGGTGAAGAAAAGGGAAGCCTGGTGTGCTGCAGTCCATGGGATCGCAAAGAGTCGGACACAACTGAGCAACTGAACAACAACAGCAGAAGTTTTGGGTCATTATGAATGGTGCTGCTGTAAACATCTGAGTGTATAGCTTTGATGGACATAACAGACTTATGTAAATACATATCTAGGAGCAGAACTGTTGGGTCACAGAGCATGTGTAATGTTATAATCTATTTTTTAAACTATGTTAGGATTTTACTGATTGTCCTAGAAAGCTATGTTGAAATGCTTTAAAATCCATAGTTTTTAATAATATATTCTATTCTATTTTATTTAAGAATATGAATATTACTGTCTTAGGCAGAATAATGACACCCTCCCCCTAAGGATTTTATATCATAACACCTAAAATCTGTTTAATATGTTATCTAACATAGAAAAAGGCACTTTGCAGATGTGGTGAAATTAAAAGTGCTTGAGATGGGTAAATTATCCTGGATTATACAGGTGGGCCTAATATGATCACAAAGGAAATTCTACTAAACATTTAAAGAAGATTTAATACCTGTACCTCCCAAACTATTTTAAAAAATTGAAGAGGAGGGAACACTTTCAAACTCTACAAGGTCAGCATTACTCTGTTACCAAAGTCAGACAAAGACCCTAACAAAAAAAGAAATTATAGGTCAGTGCACCTGATAAGCATGGATGTAAAAATCCTTAAAATTATATTAGCAAAGTGAGTTTAATAATATATTAAAAGGATCATGCACCATGATCAAGTGGGATTTACCCCAAGGATGCCAAGGTTTTTCAGTATTTTCAAATCAGTTAATCATATACCACATAAACAATTTGAAGAATAAAAATCACATAATCATCTCAATAGACACAGAAAAAGCTTTTAACAAAGTGCAACACCCATTATGACAAAAACTTTCCAGAAAGTGGGCAAAGAAGGAACATATCTCAACATAATAAAGGCCATATATGACAAACCCACAAATGAAAGATGCCCACTCTCACCACTTTTACTCAATGTAGTATTGCCATAGCAGGCAGAGAAAAAGAAATAAAAGGGATCCTAATTGGAAAGAAAGAAGTAAAACTGTCACTGTTTGCAGATGACATCATACTACTCATAGAAAACCCTAAATATGTCATCAGAAAGCTACTAGAGCTTATCAATAAATTCAGTAAAGCTGCAGGATATAAAATTAATATACAGAAATCTGTTGCATTCCTATACACTAACAATGAACTTTGAGAGAAATTAAGGAAACAATCCCACTTACCATTGCATCATAAAGAATAAAATATCCAATAATAGATCTACCTAAGAAGGTTAAAGACACCATAGTCAGAAAACTATAAGACATTGATGGAAAAAAACTGAAGATGACACAAACAGATCAAAAGATATACTATGTTCTTCTACTAGAAGAATCAATATTGTTAAAATGAACACATTACCCATGGCAATCTACAGATTCAGTGCCATTCCTATCAAAACACCCATGGCATTTTTCACAGAACTAGAACAAATAATCCTAAAATCCATATGAAACCACGTTAGACCCCAAAGAGCCAAAGCAACCTTGAGAAAGAAGTAGAACGCTGGAGATACCAGGCTCCTTGACTTCAGCCAGGGATACAAAGCTACAGTAAGCAAGGACTTCCCAGATGACTCAGTGGTACAGAGTCTGCCTGCCAATGCAGGAGATGCAAAAGATGTGGGTTCTGTCTTTGTCAGGAAGATCACCTGGAGTAGGAAATGGCAACCCACTGTTCTTGTTGGGAGAATCCCGTGGACAGAGGACCCTGGCAGGTTATAGCCTATAGGGCCACAAAGAGTCGGACACACGCGCAGTAATCAAAGCAGCATGCTCCTGGCACCAAAACAGGCAGATCAATGGAACAGGCTAGAAAGCCCAGGAAGAAACCCATGCACTTACGTTCAATGACTATGAAAAAAGAGGCAAGGCAAGAATATGCAACAGGGGAAAAAATACAGTCCCTTCAATAAGTTGTGTTGGGAAGAGTGAACAGCTACATGTAAAAAAGAGTGAAACACTGCATGTCTGGGCTAAGTTGCTCAGTTGTGTCCGACTCTGTGACCCTGTGGCCAGTAGCCTTCCAGGTTCCTTTGTCCGTGGGATTCTCCAGAAAACTGGATTGGGTTGCCATGCCCTCCTCCAGGGGATCTTCCCCACCCAGGGAATATCTGGGTGACTATATGCAAAAATAAATTCAAAATGGTTTAAAGACTTAAAGTAAGACCTGAAGTCGTAGATCTCCTAGAAGAAAGCTTAGGCATTACACTCTTTGACAACAGTCTTAGCAATATTTTTTGGATCTGTCTCCTCAGGCAAGGGCAACAAAAACAAAAATAAACAATTAGGGCAACATTAAACTAAAAAACTTTTGCACGGTGAAGAAAATCATCAATGAATCAAAAGGCAGCCTACTTAATGGGAGCAGATGTTTGCCAAAGATAACATCTGAAAGGGTTAATATCCAAACTATATAATGAACTTATAAAACTCAATAGAAGTAAAAAATCTGATTTAAAAAATAGGCAGAGGACTGAAGAGACATTTTTACAAAGAAGTCAAGCAAATGGCCAACAGGGATAAGAAAAGATGCTCAATATCATTAATCATCAGGGAAATGCAAATCAAAACTACAATGAGATATCACCACACATCTGTTAGAGTGGATATCATTAAAAAGACAAGAAATAATAAGGGTTGGCAAGGATGTGAGGAAGTGGGAACCCTTATTCACTGTTGGTAAGATTGTAAATTGGTACAGCCACTGTGAAAAACAGTATGGAGGTTCCTCAAAAAATAGAAATGCTATACAGCCCATCAGGTCTGCTCCTGAGTGTTTATCTGAAGAAACATAAAGAATAATTCATAAAGATATGTTTACTCCAGTGTTCATAGCATCTTTTAATAAGAGCCAAACTATGGAACAACCTCAGTGCACACCAGAAGATGAATGGGTAATGGATATATACACATGAAGGAATATTACTCAGCCATAAAATAAGGAATCTTGCCATTTGAGACAACCTGGGTGGGCCTGAAGGGTATTATCCTAAGTGAAATAAGTCAGAGAAAGGCAAATACTGTCTACTTTCATTTATATGTGGAATGTACAAAAACAAATGAGCAAATATCACAAAACAGACTCACATACAGAGAACAGACTAGTGGGTGCCAGAGGGGTATGGGGGGAGAGGGGCAAAATAAATGAAGGGGATTAAGGTGTATAAACTACCTGTTATAAAATAAATGTAAGGGGGATGTGCTGTGTAGCACAGAAAATATAGTCTATGATTTATAATAAGTTTATATGATGTGTAATATACAAGAATATCAAGTCACCCTGTCGTGCACTTGAAACTAATATAATATTGTAAGTCATCTATACTTCAACAAAAAGTAAGTGAATGCAGTAAAATACATAAGTAAAGGAATCCATAGACATAGAATATGTAGAGAATTTTTAATGGTAAAAATTGCCATTTCATTCTTCTTGATCTCTATTTTAGTTAAACTTGCTTTTGATCTAAATTTGGACAAGAATTATTTGGTCAACAAAGTAGATAGAGGAAAAGGACAAGGATAGACAAATACAAGATGTGAGAATGTTCTCTGGACTCCCATCTTTCCCCGATTTCCCTAAATGCTTTTAGCTATGTTCTGTCCCATTCCATTCTCGTCAGTCTGTATCCCCTTTTAACCCAGCAAACAGACATTAAACACATGGATTAGGACAAGAAATAGAGAATAGCATGAGAATGAACTGAAAGTCCTGGAAAATTTTGATTCCCGATATGTATTTCCCTAAATTAGAATCTGGCCACTGCCCCCAGGGTTAAAGCCAAATCCCAGAGCAGCAGCCTGGTAGCATCTGGGCAGGGATTATCTGAACCTCGGGTTTATGCGGAAATCCACCTCAGGGAAATTAGATCCTCCCCAGGGACTCTGAAGCCATGTGCAGCAAAGACCCGGAGAGCAAGATTCTAAAACTCATAAATATTGCATTGTTTTTGTAGAGATGAGATAGGAAACACTTAAACTCTTCCTTAAAATAGAGAGCGGGCTGATGCTTGGCCAGTGCAGTAGCGTCGTTGGAGATAGAATGTGCCAATTGTGCAGTGAGTCATCAAATTGGAAAATCTCATATATAAAAATTCAGAAAAGAGATACATTGGGAGGTAGTCATATAAGCATATATGTGTATATATGGGCTTCCCTGGTGGTTCTGATGATAAGGAATCTGCCTGCAATGCAGGAGACCTGGGTTTGATCCCTGGGTCAGGAAGATCCCCTGGAGAAGGGCATGGCAACCCACTCCAGTATTCTTGCCTGGAGAATCCCATGGACAGAAGAGCCTGGTGGGCTATAATCCAGGGGGTCTCAAAGAGTCAGACACAACTGAAGTGACTGACACTTCCACACACTTTCATGTGTGCATATATATTTTTTTCTTTTGTTTATTTTGCTGACGGACTCACAGAAAGTAACAAATATATTTGAAATGCGACATTGCCTAATCGGTGAGCAATATTTAAAATTCCCCCCTCCTGCTGCCCCCATCCCTGGGTTTATGGCCTTGACTTATGCTGTGGGCTGGTCAGGGGTGCTGATGCACTGCACCGCTGCACACCAGCTCCAGGTTCCTGGCCTGAGGTCTCAGCCTCCTGCAGACGCCGTTTGTTGAACTGGTAGTTTGGGTCAGAAGGAGAAGTAATAGGAAGGACAGTGCAAGAGGGTTGATGACTAGAAAGAGAATGTGTGAATTCAAAGGAATATACGAGCTCACAATTTGGGGGAGAAAGACAAAATCAGGAGGAGAAACTCTAGAATATTTATGTTCTTTGGACCACAAAGACAAGGTAAACCAGATATACATGTAGGTTAAGATTTCAATGAAGTCTGAATTAAAAATCCTCCACTCCCAGTAGCCTTGGCAGAGGTCCTTGCCCCATGTTAATTATATTAAAAAGCAAAATATATAATTGAAGCATTATTAATAGCCCAGGTATGGAAAACAACCTGTCTCAAGAGATGAGTTGATAAAAAGATGTGGTATGAATACATGAATATGTAAGAGCCTCCTGATGTGCATGAAAGAGGAGAGTGAAAAAGCTAGCTTGAAACTCAACATTCAGAAAACTAAGATCATGGCATCTGGTCCCATCACTTCATGGCAAATAGATGGGGAAACAATGTAAACAGTGACAGATTTTATTTTCTTGGGCTCTGAAATCGTTGCAGATGGTGACTGCAGCCATGAAATTGAAAGACACTTACTCCTTGGAAGAAAAGCTATGACAAACTTAGTGTATTAAAAAGCAGAGCCATTACTTTGCCAACAAAGTCCGTCTAGTCAAAGCTATGGTTTTTCCAGTGGTCAGGTATGGATGTGAGAGTTGGACTATAAAGAAAGCTGAGTGCCAAAGAATTGATGCTTTTGCACTGTGGTGTTGGAGAAGACTCTTGAGAGTCCCTTGGACTGCAAGGAGATCCAACCAGTCCATCCTAAAGGAGATCAGTCCTGAATATTCAGTGGAAGGACTGATGCTGAAGCTGAAGCTCCAATACTTTGGCCACCTGATGTGAAGAACTGATTCTTTTACCCTGATGCTGGGAGGGACTGAGGGTAGAGGAAAACAGGGCGACAGAGAATGAGAAGGCTGGATGGCATCACCAACTCAATGGATTTGAGTTTGAGTAAGCTCCTAGAGATGGTGAAGGACAGGGAGGCCTGGCCAGACATGACTGTCTGAACAACAATACATCTTAAAGTATTCCAAAGGCACACACACACACACCCATGCATGCACGCACATGACAAAGCTTTGATGAAAAGCTTTTAATTTCAAAATCCTAGTACTTCTAGTTTTCTTATGAAAAACAGCAGTACCAGCCCCATTCTCCCCCTCCCCCTGCCACTACCTTTACCTTAAGCACTTCTTTTTGAGCTCTTTGAGCTTGTCTGTTTACCTAATTCTAAAACTTGTGCTTAGCACTCCTGCCACAGCACGCAAGGACTTCTCTGTCTTGCAAGGATACCTTCTCTGTCCCCTCCTTCCAGCTGCCCCTAGTGGTTGCTTTACCATTTTTAGACAAATCAACATGCGGTACAATGCCAGTGTAACTGTTATTCACAGCGAAGTCACCTGGTTTTCTATGGCTAGATTTTTGTTTCATGAACGGTTTCTTTCTCTCGATGTAAATTGTTGCCTCCTATTTTTATTCCCTTGGTTTTCGTACCAGTTATTTTCCAGCTAATTCTCCTCTGAACAGAGTCACAAATATTACCTATTCAATCAGTTGTGTTATTCTCAGAGACAGCACTCTTAGGGGTCTCTGCTCTCTAATCTCATTTACTCTCTATACCAGCTGACTGTTGTTATCTTGGTATTTCTGTCACCGTTGTTCTAGGAATTCTTTTTACTCAGGACTCCCCCTGTGTCGTGTCCTTCAGCCCCTGGATTTCGTATCTTCCTCTTTCTTTGTTACTACTTCATTTCACTGCGGACATATTCCCTAGTAGCTTTCTGAAAAGGCAAGTATGGGAGGTAAACTTTTGAAACCTTGCATTTCTGAAAATGTCTTTATTCTCTCCTTACCCTTGGCTGACAGTTTGGTGGGGTTTAAGATGTTAGAGAAGGAATTAAAAAAAAAAAAGATGTTAAGAGAAGGAATCATTTCCATGGAGTTTTCTTTCTTTCTTTTTTTTTTTTTTTTGGCTACACAGCATGGCTTGTGGGATCTTAATTCCCTGACTAGGGATGGAACTCGGGTCCCTGGCAGTGAAAGCTCAGAGTCCTAACCACTGGACTGCCAGGGACTTCAGTCCATTGGAGTTTTGAAGGCATTTTTCCACTGTCTTCCAGTTGCAGGGATGGAAGGATCCTATTTACGTGACTTGGTTTTCTGCTTGTGTTTGAGGTCTGAACACGTTTAAAACCTTCACATTAACCCTGCTGTCTGAGTCTTCATGACAGTGTGAGTCTCGGCTCAATGAGCTGGAGTGGCCCCTTTCAGCTTCAGCCTTCAGGTCCTTTATTCTAGGAAACGTTCTCTCCCTGTTTCTTTGACAACATCTTCTATTTCTTTGTTCTCCCTTAGTTCAGCTGAACTTCCTGGCTTGATAGTGTAGTTTTCTTGTCTTTTTCTCCTTCTGACTTTCATGCTAATTAGGGATATTTTCTCAACTTTTTCTTCCAATTCCTTTGCCAGTTATCCAATGACTTTTTTTTACTTTATTTTCTTATTGATTACTTCCAAGAGCTTTCTTCTTCTCTAAAAGTTTGTTAAAAATAAAAAAGTACTTAGTTTTTATTTCAGAGACTCAATAACTTGTCTGAGTGTAATAATTACATGTCTTAAAATTTCCCCCCTTTTTTCCTGTTTGTTCCTTTTTTTTTTTTTTAATTGTCTTGGCCTTTTATGTTAGAGATTTTCTGCAAATGTTGGTGATCCTATGCTATCCAGTTATTAATATTATCTTCTCTTCAGGAAAGTATATTTGCTTTGTTGCATGGGATGGGGGCAATCAGGGTTAAATGCCATTTTAAAGAGACTTTCAAATATCTCTCCTCTTTTCAGCCCCACCTTGCTTTCAGAGGCACCCATCACCTCTAACTCCTTTGTTTTTCCTCGAATCTAGCCTGGGAATTGATTTACATCATTTGGACTTAAATGCTTAGATTTGAGCCTTCTCTGGACTGCTAAGTCAGTTCCCTTTTCCATTCCAACGTTTCCTTTTTTGCATTCTGGCACAGATTTTCCTAATTGTATGTGCGTGTGCAGGTTTGCACCATTTTTCCTCTTTGCGATCATTGCTGTGGGCTTTTGGGGGGGAGTGGAGCGGTATGTCTTTTTTCTTTCTTACAGTCTGGGGGGGTTTACCTGACAGGCTGAGGAAGCATGCACAGAGCAGTGTTTTTTCTCAGTGCAAACACAGAACGTAGCGGAGAGTGTCATTTGCATTGAAAAGATATGAACTCTGCGAGTTAGCAACCAGCCTGGTGATACAGTCACTGTTAGTTAATTGTGTTGACCTAGAACCACCAGTCCATCCTAAAGGAAATCAGTCCTAAATATTCATTGGAAGGACTGATGCTGAAGCGCCAATACTTTGGCCACCTGGTGAAAGTAACTGACTCACTGGAAAAGACCCTGATGCTGGGCAAGTTTGAAGGCGGGAGGAGAAGGGGACAACAGAGGATGGGATGGTTGGATGGCATCACCAACTCGAAGGACATGAGGTTGAGCAAGCTCCAGGAGTTGGTGAAGGACAGTGAAGCCTGGCATGCTGCAGTCCATGGGGTCGCAAAGAGTCGGACACAATTGAGCGACTGAACTGACTGGAAAAAAAAAAATATACTGCCAGTTATTTCTCCAGCAAATGTGGATTTATTTGGGATTAGCAGAGAATTGAAATTTGCAACCATTGCAAGCCACGTGCAAGGCCCTAGCAAAAATGAAAAGGAGAACTCTTTTATAAAGGGGAAAAGGAAGTCGGGAGGGTTATGCAAACAAAGAGTTCTTGGGTTTTCATTGGCTGAGTCCTTCCAGGAGAGGTCTTTCCTCTTCCTGTTGGGGCTGTGTTATCATTACAGGGCATGAGAGCTCCGCTTTCTGGTCTGCAGACTCTGTTCAGTTGCAAGTCTATTTAATAATTTTTTTCAATCTTTATCCCAGAAAGCCCAGAGATGAGAAAATATAGGATACACTAGAGAATAGCATGATGTCCGACATTCTTTGGGTTATTCAGATTAAGCAGAAAGGGCTGTTAGGTTAAGCAGTGTGAAGGCTTAAAGAAACACTATTGATAGGCGTGCATTCTCAGTCTCTCAGTCGTGTCTGACACTTTTGCACCCCCCTGGACTGTAGGCCAGCAGACTGCTCTGTCCATGGGATTCTCCAGGCAAGAACACTGCAGTGGGTTGCCATTTCCTTCTCCAGGGGATCAAACCCAGGTCTCCCGCATTGCAGGCAGATCCTTTACCATCTGAGCCACTGGGGAAGCCGTTGACCAGCATACCAACGGAAGCTCTTTCTCCACAGCCTTTCTCCCAAGGCCTGCCTCACACTCGCTGACGAGGAGGATGAAGGTAGCTAGTGTGCTGTTCCTGCCTTCGCATCCTTCAGCGGAGAATCGGGACGTACAGCGTGTCTACTCCCCAAGGACAAGAGGGAGTTTAGAGTGTGTAAAGATGCAAAATGGACAAAAAGGCTGAGCATCTTGTCTGCCCCTCCGGATCTCATCTCCACCCTTCACTCTGTTTCTTGCCCTGGGAGATGGACTTGGGCAGGTTACATCAGCTCAGCATGTGGGCGCTCTGGCTTGGCATTGGATCCAACTTAAGAGAACCTGCAGTGAGAGGCCCAAGGGAGAAAGCAGGATGAACCCAGGGCTCTTTTCTCCCTGCCTCCCTCCTTGCAAAATCTCCTCCGGCTTTTTTTGGCCAAAGGTGACGGCTTGTCTCAAGGCTCCAGTTCCGCAGGGCCCTCACCCCACGGCGCCCTCCCTCCCCCCCGCCCCCATGCCGCTGGCATCTCCTGTGGGTCTGTGACTCACAAAGCTATGACCACACCAGAGCTTCCAAACGGGATGCATAATGTTGAAACAGGACAGTGTTAAACACCTGGAGTGATTTGCCTTCTGCCTCTGGGACTAAAGCAATACAGGTTGTAAGGGGCTTGGTTTTGTTTCCTTGGGTTTTTGGTTGCTTCTGGGTGCGTGGCCAAGGGATATGTTGCCAATATGTGAATTTAATGTGTTTTTTGAAGTCCTCACTGAATTTGTCACATGATTGCTCCTGTTTTATGTTTTGGTATTCTGGCTGAGAGGCATGTGGCATCTTAGCTCCCCACCCAGGGAGTGAATCTGTACCCCCTGCATTGGGAGGTGAAGCGTCAACCACTGGACCACCAGGGAAGTCCCTGAGTGAGTGCTGACTCTTCTTTCACACCTTCATACTTAAAAACTAAACTGACTGGACATACCTTTAGTTTGCTTTGGTTATTTTGGGGAGTGCTGTATGGATCATGTGGCCAGGCTAAGAGAAGGAAAAGAAGTCTCTACTCTCGAGGATGTGTCATAGTTCAAAGAGGAAGTCTTTCCACCTATTTCGGTACTTATTCTCTTCTTAGAGGAGAGGTTGAATCCACACGGATCCACATAAATTATGTTGTATAGCCTGGGATTTTAACAGGATGATGACGCAAATGTATTTGTGGACTGGTCTGTAGGCAAAGGCTTTGTCGAAATGGGAGACTAACACAAGATCCTAGAAAGGTTCGAGGCAGCTGAAATGAAATCAATGGTATAATCTTTATGGACTTACTAATTATTTAAATCAATTTTCAAAGCTTTAAAAATTATTTCGTATTATTTTTCTATATGATTCAACATCATAACTTTATTTAATTTGTAAAAAAAGTTGCACAAAAATATTTGATATTTATTAAACTCTGACAATGAACAAATTATTTAGGAGAAAAAAAAAAAGGTAGCCTTGAAGTTATGTTAATTATGAAATGACTGGGCCCAAATGGAGTCACTTCCCCCTCCCCACCCCCATGACAGCAAGCCAGTACTTAACTGCAAGTTCTGATCTTCTCAAGAAATGTAATCTCAGCATCAGTGAAGTCATCTGTGGACCCTCTCCACCACCCCCTCCCCACCGCCAGCAAGAGTCAATCTGGGTGGTAAAACCCTTGCCTTCTCTTTCTCTCAAAGATGTCCTGACCTAAAAACCATCTTTTCTTTTCCTGACAATCTCTTTGCTCCTGCCTCCTTCCTATAAAGACCTTCCATTCACACAACCGCCCGGGGGGAACCTTCTAGTGGCCGAATGGACGGCTTCCTGCTTCATGAATCCGTCAGTAAAGCGAACTAGATCTTCAGATTTCCTGGGCTGACTTTTGTTTTTTAGTAATTGGTAATTTTCAGTCTGGAAATTGTGAGTTCAGGCACTGATAGAAGTGTTGCTTTTTAGTTTTTTTCCGTTTTTTTTAAGAAACACTGACAGGGATATACCAGATGTCTGATATATTGTTGTATTTTTTTTTTCTCTCAGGCAAGGCTTTCCTGGGCCCCTGCCGCAGCAGAGGGGAGCAGAAGCAAACAACAGGCCCCCTTGCTTGCTCCCTAGCTGGGCCAGCAGAGAGCTTATTCGCCATAAGGGGTGAGGGCAGAGGTGTGCCCAGGCTTCTGAATGGGTAACTTGACTGGTGACGGGGCAAGAAACTGTATTTATCCTGTCAACCTGTGAATATAAACCCTGATGGCGCAGTTGCCTGGAAGCCGCACAGTGGACAGGGTTTTGAACGTGGATACATCACCCTGCAGGTAGCAGGTGTGCTGGGAGCATCCTAGCTGATGGACCAGCTGAGACAACCCGTGGTTAGAGACAGTGATCACCGCGTGCTTCGCGTCCTGCAGCGGAGGGGATCAGGCTGCAGCGAAACCGTAAGGGCAGAGAAGATCCTGCACGCTGAACTCGGAAGGGAAGGTAGTCTTTCGTGCACTCGTCAGCTAGCGAAGGAGAGGCTTTTGTGTGTGTGCCTAAAGCCCAAAGCACCACGTCTCTCTGGGCAAAAGCTGCTGGTGGTCACCTTGGACAAAGGACTCTTGAACGCGCAGGTCGCTGAGGTCCTACAAGTCGGAGCTTAGCTGCTCCCCTGTCCGTAAACTCGTTCTCATCCTAAGAGGCCGAGAGGGAGAAGCCGCTGCCGGCTCAGGAGGCCCTGGGGCAGGGGCCCGCATTTCATCAGCAGCACCCGGAGAGAGGGCGAGCCTGGGGCAGTGGGACCCCCACCTCTAACCCTGAGCGCCTCCAGCCCCGCCTCCGCGTCTGCCACAACTGCACCCTAGTTTCCCCAGGCTGGACGCTGCAGGTGTGATGGGAGGCCGGGCCGCGATGATGGGACTTTGTGGAAATGCAGAAAGCGCATGTGCTTTCAGACTAAGCTGAATTGTTTCCTAAAAACAAATCCCCAGTCTGTGCAGGTCAGTCTCCTACCTAGGAGCTAGGAGAATTAGCACTCCAAAATATTTGCTGTTGTTGAAGAGATGAATGAATGAGATAGGACGTAGGTTCTGTATGTTTGGGGGAGACGGGCAGCAGAAGAGGGTGGCTGCGCAGAACCGCACATGAGACCACCCCTGGGTGAGGAGTCTCTCCTCTCCTCCCCTGCCTCGGATTACTTGAGGAATAACATCGTTGATTAAGTATGCACATTTAAGCCATCTGAACTTTTTCACAGGAGAATTCTTATTCAGTTCTACTGATGTTAAATATTTTTTTTCATTTCTTCTTTTAGCTGTTTTTATTGTTTCAAGCGTAACTTTATATAGTTAGCCAAATGTCTTTTCTCTATCAGAATCTTATGGAAACCATGAAGCTTTCCAGATGGACCCATCTTGAAAACAGTGAAATCCGGAGTTTTAAGACTTCTGGAATAACAACAATGTGCCATCTATCATTCTTCATCTGGTGACCATCCAATCACTGTCTTGCTCAATCAGTAAATAATAAATACAAATGGCCCCCAAATTATGTGGGTATTACAGAGGGCACACACCACACACACGAAGCAGAAATCATAAAAAATTGAAATCAGTGTGCCCAAATGTTTAAAAAACCCAAAGAGCTGTCAAATAACTGGAAAGTGGCTAAAAGGGCTATGGAAACAAACGTCCACATTATTGTGGCCCAAAACCAGTGGAAAGGGTTTCCCTGCAGGAGGAAGGACCCGAGTGGGGAGTTTAAGGATGGGCGGAACGGAGACGACGCGTCTTCCAGGTGAGATGGATGATGGCAGAGCAGGAGCACCGGTGAGATGGATGATGGCAGAGCAGGAGCACCGGCTGAAAGAATGAAGCGAGAGCATGCTGCCTCCTCTCCCTCCACGTCGGAAGCCAAGGTGAGTGTGGGGGTCACAGCAAGCCCCAGGCTGTGCGCGCCAGGCTGATCCTATTCCAGGAGCAGCGCTGCCTCAGGACTCGCTTCCCGGGTGGCGCGGGTGGTACAGAACCCGCCCACCAATGCAGGAGATGGCAGAGACGCTGGTTCAATCCCTGGGGCGGGAAGATCCCCGGGAGGAGGGCGTGACAGCCCACCCCAGTATTCTTGCGCAGACAGTCCCCTGGCCAGAGGAGCCTGGTGCGCTGCGGTGGCGAAGAGGCGGACACGGCTGAGTGACTTAGCGCGCGCGCTCGGTGCCTCGGGACAGTGACAGGTGGCTCTATTGTTTGGGAATTGATTTGAGCGCTCATGGTGTGGGCTTGCAACAGGTGTGCGGGGAACACTTTAACTGGTGAGGAAGGACGCTCACAGGGAGCTGGGCTGCTGGTGCTGTGGTTTTAAAAACTGGGAGGAAATGGGGTGTTGATTAGGTTTTAGGAATTTAGGGACTTCATTTCTTAAACTTTGGCACAATCCGACTTGCTTATTTAGCCTAACTGTGCTACACTTGGTTAAGTCCTGTGTTTTGATTGTTGGGATCCAGAAGGATTTGGGAGTGAAGCCCATTTGTGTAACTTTGGGGAAGTTTTCTTTCTGAGTCCAGTCTGTAAGAGGGAGAAAACTCTGGCCTCACTCGACTGTGAAGATGACAAATGCATTCAAAAATCTGCAGTAAATCTCTTGGCACGTAATTTTCCTTCTTTTCCTTCCTCAGGTCAAGTGATATGCAAACTATCCTTAAGGAAACCACATAACTTTTCATAAAACCTTGTGACTTTTTTGGTATCAAAGGGAGCATTACAGAAAATTACCCTGGGCCCAGTATCAGGTTGTGGCTGATGCTCACTGCATTTCTTCATGAAAAGAGGAAAACAAAGGCAGCAGAAAACATTCAAAGGCCCCATGAACCACTGAGTAACAAGCTAGAAAGCATGTGTCGTGAGAGGTTTTCTGTGGGTTTCTCTACACATTTCTCAAAGTCAAAATCTGCTCGCGGTGTGCTTGACAGAGTCCCTGAAAGCAGCCATGCACAAAATCACTGAATGCAGACTGCAGCTTCTCTCATGACAATCATCTGTTTATCATAGTCTGTCTTCTCCAACTTTCTGGCTCTTCTGAGAAATCGGGGAGATCCGTAATTAGGGCCTAAAAAGGCCAGGTTGTGTTTATCTAGATGGCAGACCAATTGAGTTTGGGGGTTGAAATTGATTTCACGTGGTGGCCTTAGCTGAGCGGGGTTGCAGGGGGCCGTTGCATAGCGTGGCGTGGTAACACTCAGGCACAGTTAGACTTGTCATGAGAGACTTTCGGACATCTCATCACTGTTGTACTTTTAATGCTTTGAATTCCCTCCTAAAAGGTGGGACTACAGATGGCTCAAAGTTGCCATTGAAATATCTCTGCCCTCTTTCATAGATGGCATAGAGCCTCGTCTATGTATGCCTTAATATTTGGTACCGTTTAACACTGTGTTCATAAGCTTAACACTTGAACATGATTCTTCCATGCTTGCCAAACAAACTAAATGGAGAATCACAGCCCAAGTCGCTTTAGTCCTGACACATTCATCAGCATATGCCTGAGTCTGACTGGACAGACATGGATGCAGTGAGTCAGCAAAGACTGTGCTTTTCTTGGCTCAGGGCATCTGGCAGGAATTGTCTGTAATCAGGGGCACCTGTACCACGGAGGGGCTCCTACCCTTCGGCTCACAGCAGCCAAGCGCTGATTTCAGGATATGTCGGGCTCATCCTACAGGTCACTTCTATAGACCCTGTCCTGATCCTGCAGGCCCTGTGACTCCACAGATCCTGTCCTGGCCCCACGAAGCTGCAGGGCTCCCCCACAGGGCCCCTGGACCAGCATCGCAGAGTGTGAGGTGGCCACGGGGCACTGACATTTTCGTGGAGAAAGCAGGACACAGTTCTCTTCTTCCCTTGCTTGAATGTATGCCGCTTTTCTCACTGTAGTTTTAAGCTTTTTGTCATTTATCATCAAAATAATAGGACTCTGTTTTTTCACTTTTGTGTAGCATTATCTGGGGCAAAGAACCATTGAAAATCCAGAGAAGATGAAGAAGCTGGTAACTAGAGTCTGAAAAGTGTAACCCATTGCTGGGCCCCAAGCATGCTAGTCACTTCCATTTATGCTGTCATTGTTGTTCAGCCTCCCAGCTGTGTCGAGTCTTTGCAATCCCATGGACAGGCTTCCCTGTCCTTCATTATCTCTTGGAGTTTGCTCAGATTCATGTCCATTGAGCCAGTGATGCTAACCATCTCATTCTCTGCCACCCTCTTCTCCTTTTGCTTTCAATCTTTCCCAGTATAAGGGGCTTTTCCAGGGGGTCAGCTTTTCACATCAGGTAGCCAAAGTATTGGAGGTTCAGCTTTAGCACCAATCCTTCCAATGAATATTCAGGGTTGATTTCCTTTAGGATTGATGGGTTTGATCTTGCTGTCCCAGGGACTCTCAAGAGTCTTCTCCAGCATCACAGTTCAAAAGCATCAGTTCCTCAGTGCTCCGCCTTCTTTATGGTCCAGCTCTCACATCCATACATGACTACTGGAAAAACCATAGCTTTGACTAGACAGACCTTTGTCAGCAAAGTGATGTCTCTGTCTAGGTTTGTCAGAGCTTTCCTTCCAAGGAGCAAGTGTCTTTTAATTTCATGACTGCAGTCACCATTTGCAGTGATTTTGGAGCCCAAGAAAATAAAATCTGTTGCTGCTTCCACATTTCCCCCTGTATCCCTTTGCATGAAGTGATGGAACTGGATAAGAACACCTGCCAAAACTTTGTCTGCTTACAATACCAGGATATCGCGATGCTGACAGTTCAAGTTCATAAGTTGCAAGTACAAGCTGGTTCTCCTGAGCATCAGCAGCCTAGGCCACCTCTTCACTTGGCTGGCTGACAGGCTTTCAGCCTTCTATTGATCAAAGCAGAATTTGGGGTTCCTTCATCACCCTCACATCCCTTCTGGCCCTCACCAAATGGCCAAAAAGCCCACAGCGACCTGTGAAGCCTGATTTAGCGTTCTCAGCACAGCTGGAATCCGAGCACGTTGCTCCTCCCGGTGGCAGCAGTGGCCTGATAGACAGCTTCCTATCCCTTTCTTTTGCCTGAGCTTATTCTCCTTTAGTAGCTTCACTGCAAGTACAATAAAATTTGTAGCCTTTACCGTGACCTGCAGAGCTCCTTTGCAGTCTGGCCCCGCCCACCTTGCTGACTTTATCTCCTACTTTGCTCACCAGCCACCCTGCTTTTCCTTAAATGTGCTGTGTTTGTCCTCATCTCTAGGACTCTGTATGACCTGTAATCCTGGTCAGGAAGCCTCACCCCGGATCGTCACACCACTGCGGTCTGTAACTCAGACGTCTCCGCCTTAGCAAGGATTGCCTTGTCTATCCACCACCACTGTCGCCATTCTTTTCTTCTTAGAGCTCATTGCTGTTAGAAATCTTACTGTTTATGTACTTCCATGTTTTTCCTGAAGTCATGTGTGGATGTGAGATTTGAACCCTAAAGAAGGCTGAGTGCCGAAGAATTGCTGCTTTTGAACTGTGGTGTTGGAGAAGACTCTTGAGAGTGAGTCCCTTGGACTGCAAAGAAATAAAACCAGTCTATCCCAAAGGAAATCAACCCAATATTCATTGGAAGGACTGATGCTGAAGATGAAACTCCAATACTTGGGCCACCTGACATGAAGAGCTGACTCACTGGAAAAGACCCTGAGGCTAGGAAAGATTGGAGGCAGAGGCAGAAGAGGACAGCAGCAGATGAGGTGGTGAGATAGCATCAGTGGCTCAAAGGACATGGATCTGAGCCAACTCCAGGAGACAGTGGAGGACAGAGGAGCCTGGTAGGTTGCAGCCCGTGGGGTCACAAAGAGTTGGACACGACTTAGCGACTGAACAATAACATGTTCATTGTTGGTCTCTATTAACTAGACCATATGAGAGCAGGATCTATGTGGTCTCTAATGATAAAAATATTAGCCTAGGCAAAGAATTTGAACATCATCAAAGAGTAGACTCGCCTTTATAACCAGCTAGAGAATATAGGTCACATGCTCCAACTAAGTCGGTTTGGGAGCCAAGATACAAAGAGTCCTCTGGAGGAGGGAATGGTATTCAGGAAAACTTAAGACAGCTTAAAACAAAAGGGTGACATATTTAAAGTCTTTGTTCATTTAAAGGAAGAGAGCAAGAGCTGGAAGGACCATGGCAACTACACACCAGGCGGGCACATGGCCTGGAGCCAGAGGATGCAACTTGGAAAAGCAGGAATCCCAGTGGATATTCGATAAAAGTTGAGCTTTGAGCATCAGCTCAGGAGCTGTGTGACTGAGCCCAACCTGAGATAACTGCCAGTTCAGATCTACCCAGGCAGAGATGTCCCTGCTGGTCCAGTGGCTAAGGCTCTGCACTCGTCTTAGCCACTCCAACCACTGGGTTGGAGCCCTGGTCAGGGAACTAGACCTTCTGTGTGGCCGTGAAGAGCTAGGCAGCTCTTCCTAGCATCCTTTTCTTACCACATGTAGCTTAACTACGCAGAGGCTATCATCATTGATTTTATCTTTTTCTCTAGGCGCTCTCCTCACATAAAAGATTCCTACCACGTAATTTTTCCCAATATGTACTTTTAATGTAATGGGTTAAAAGGTTTGTGTTGAATGGAGACTCACACAACAAATGTATAATATAAGCTAACTAGAATCATACTAGAAGGTCTGTTTTGTGTTTTTATGGATGTTCATAGAGGCTTATACTTTAGTTTTGCTTTTCCATCTTTGAGAACCAGAAAATCCAGTTTCTCTAGACCAAGACTGTCCCTAAAGATGCAATTTGTCTATGAACTAATTACATTAAGAAAGTTTCAACTTAGCTTTCATTATCTATAAAATCACCAGCATCTTTTACTTTCATGTATCAGACTTCTAGCGCATTCTTTTAGTTTGTTACATAAATGCTTTTGTTTATCCTACAGCTTGTACAGAGGACCTCTAAAGAAATGAATGACCTCAAAAATTGTAAATAATGCATGTAATTTAGGTAGGTAAAGATAGAAGAAGCAGATGCCATATGGTAATAATTTTGAATTGAAATACAGACCTGCTGAAGACTTGCTTGCTTTTGTTGAGTGAGTGAGAGAAAGGGAGTGGAAGAAAGTGAGAGAGGAAAATGGAGGGAAGAAGCTATATATGTGTTTTACAAAGAAAATGCCTTTAAAAATGGCTCAGTGGTGTTCTGCGGGCTGACTTCTATTTCCTGGTGCCTCCAGCAGGTGGGGAAAAGCGTATCCCTCCACACGGGTTTCTGGGATAAAATGTCCCTGGAGCATTTTCTTCCTGTCTCATCATGGGCAGTGCCTGCTTCACCTGCTAATCTATACCTCGCAGGACGAGCGAGAGACCCAGCTAATAAAACATGAACATAAAGCGCTTGGCAAAAAGGACACACACAGATGTGGAGAGGCTCGTGGCTCTGCTCTGTACATGGAGGCTTTGTGCGCGGAATGACAGGGTGACTCAAATGTTAAGACATTTTTTTTTTTTTTTTTGGCTTTCACAAACTGGAAGTTGTTTTGCCAGCTGGCTTGCTGGAGTGAGTTTTTCCTAACTCAATCACAGGCCACTTGATTCAAAGCCTTCCTTCTAATTCTGAGGTCAGGCCACTCCTCAAGAAGTCATGCAAGGACTACTTAAGAGTTCACACCTGCTTATTTAAAGGGGAAGAGCAACGTGCTTGTGTTAAACATCAGCGACAGAAAGAAATGGGTCACGTGGGGATTGACGGCCTCCCATCATCACAGAATAGGAATAACTAGCGGCCATTTGGTAGTTTTCTTTTTCCTGCCTTTTACTATCTACCTGTTTGTTTACTTGGCTGTGTCGCGCCTTAGTTGTGGCATGTGGGATCTTCGTTGCATCACTTAGGATCTCTTGTTGTGCCTTGCAGGCTTCCTCATCCTGAGGCATGTGGGATCTTAGTTCCCCGACCAAGGGTCGAACCCACTTCCCTGGATTGGAAAGCTGATTCTTAACCCCTGAACCATCAGGGAAGTCCCTTGGTAGTTTTATTAAGTAACCATGGCAAGGACACGGTACAGTTACCCTTCACAGCGCACAGACTAATGCCCTAGGTTCCTGGTCCGCAGTTCGACACAGATGGAGTGAAGGGAGGTCCAAGAGGTCCTTGTGCAGCAACAGAGAAATCAGCCTCCACGGGTGCAGGGCCTGAAGATGCGGGGCTGAGTCACGGTCCAGAGCCCTCCTGCATTCCTGCCCTGCTCAGCCATCCTGATCGGCAAGCTCCAGAGTGCAGGAAAAGGCTGATGAAATTGTGCACAGTGAATGAGGAAAGGCGGGCAAGACTGAGTCCTCTCTACAAAGCACGTAAATCCCCACCAAACCAGGAAGACCTTGATCAGTTTCATGGAGCTTCCATCCACGGTTCCTTCCTTCCCAGGGAGGATTATGAACCGAGGTTGTCTTGGCAGATACTTACCTGTGTCTCGGATCTGTGACATCAGAAAAATCAGCAGAGAGAGAAGATGACGACCAGACCTCTCAGTCCTTGTTGATTTGCATCTTCTTATTTGCAGCAGTAAGGAAGTGGAGAATAGTCAAACGTTCAGGAGTTTAGAATCTGTGTGTACCACTTCAGGGACCTCCTGCTGCACCTTTTCAGCTGTATTTAACTGAGTTCTGTGTGCTGGTATTCTTTTTCTCCCTAGAAAACGCAGTGTTCTTCTCCCTAGAGTTGCTCAGAGCTGAGTGCATGTCATGTTTGCCTCGTCACTGTTTTAGTGAAGAACTTGCTGCACAGGAATCTTTTGGAAGCATCTCTCTTGTTTGCATCCGGATGACGGCTGCTTCTAAGGATTACTGACCGTGTTGCACTGGTAACATCACATTAGCCGCTCTTCTGCTTCCTTCCAGTAAATTCCACTGTCATTGTTCATCGGGTGTGATCACTCAGGCTCCGCAGAGTATCAGGTGGGTGTGAGCAGAGCCGCCTGACAATGCAGATGTCTTTATTTCTGTGGAGTGTCTGGTGGGCGGGGTTAGCAGTGTTTCCCACGCACTGCCACAGGGTTACACAAACACCGCTCTGCTTCTTGCAAGCCAAGTCACCGAGAAAGCTTGTCTTCTCTGTTTCCCATCCGTCGTTGATAACTCTGCTCCGAATATTCTTTTTTCTTAACTGCAAGGACGATTTAAAATTCTCCAATGTCTGGCAAATCGAGGGATAAAGGTAAAAGTGAACTAGCTGAAAGTGGTCAGAGGTAAGAGAGTGTGACTTTATAATTTTGGACAAATCATCTGAAACGGGGCAGTGGGGGGAAGAGAATCTCTTTGCTGTATTATTTTTGAGAATTTCACTAAAAGTCTTTTTCACTACAAGTTTAATAGCAGAAGAAAGAAATATTATTTCCCATTTGAATTTTATAAACATTGGATATTTTATAAACATTTGAATTTTATAAAGATTTGGTAGTAAAGGTGTTAAGAATGATCTGATCCCTTTGTCTCCAAACTGGAAGACAACTTTTGAAGGTGGCTTTCAAATTAATATTGACTGCAAACTTTACAGGCCAAGAGATGTGAAAACAACTCAAGGTAAGAATATGTTCCGGAGAGAGATTGCTCCCAAATCTCATCTACTTTCTCTCTATTTTAAAAGTAGTTCATATATCATTCTGAAAGAGATTTTTACCTGTAGATTCAAATTCATGATATTGGTGCTAAGTATAAAAGGAATAACACACTTAAAGAATATTCTTTTTAACAATGCTATCACAGTTGGTAATAAGAGGCAGGTCCTACTAAAATATTTTTCAGAAAGTTTTCTAAAGACTTTAAGAAATTTGACTTGTTATAGACTTTATATAAAAGGATTTTTCTTCCATAATAAATGAAGATGGTCATACTATTAATGAAGTCTCACCAGGAAGAATATTAGGAGACAGTGCAGCATGTACTCTTAGGGAATGCCTCACTTGGATCTCATGTTCTCATGAGAGGGTTGTGTCTAAAAGTTCATTTCTAAGTTGACTGTCTGGAACTGAAAACCTTGAAATAAAATGAAGCTCATGGTCCATTTGAGTCTAGCAAAGTTGTTTTAAACTCAAAGCAATATTAAGGTGTTATTTAAGAAATTCCATTCTAGAGCTGCCAATATGTTCCTCTTTCCAGACTCTACAGGGGATGGAGCTGTCAGGGCAAGGCACTCCTGTTATCAGTGTGTCTTCATTAATGTCTAAGGCCTATTTCTGCATGGATACATTGTGTAAATAGATGGGGGTTAGGAGGCCAGGGATTACCTTTATGGATATCATAGTATTGGGTTGGTCAAGGAGGTTGTTTGGGTGTTCCCATAAGATCTTATGGAAAAACTCAAGTGAGATTTTTGGCCAACCCAATACAATGGAAACAGTGACAGACTTAATTTTTGGGGCTCCAAAATCACTGCAGATGGTGACTGCAACCATGACATTAAAAGATGCTTGCTCCTTGCAAGAAAAGTTATGACCAACCTAGACAGCATATTAAAAAGCAGAAACATTACTTTGCCAACAAAGGTCCATCTAGTCAAAGCTATGGTTTTTCCAGTGGTCATGTATGGATGTGAGAGTTGGACTGTAAAGAAAGCTGAGCACCAAAGAATTGATGCTTTTGAACTGTGGTGCTGGAGAAGACTCTGACAGTCCCTTGGACTGCAAGGAGATCCAACCAGTCCATCCTAAAGGAAATCAGTTCTGAATATTCATTGGAAGGACTGATGCTGAAGCTGAAACTCCAATACGTTGGTCACTTGATGTGAAGAACTGACTCATAGGAAAAGACCCTGATGCTGGGAAAGATTGAAGGCAGGAAGAGAAGGTGATGACAGAGGATGAGATAGTTGGATGCCATCACCAACTCAATGGACATGAGTTTGGGTAAGCTCTTGGAGTTGATGATGGACAGGGAGGCCTGGCGTCCTGCAGTACATGGGGTTGAAAGAGTCGGACACGACTGAGCAACTGAACTGAACTGAATACATTTTGAAGCAGGAGACTAGTCTCACTAAATGCCCTGAACTTTGATTTCTCCATAACATTGCTATGTAAGGGTGTATAAGTTAGAGGCTATTTGGGTATGACTTGAGGAAGGTAGATATTATCATTCTTGTTCAGTCACTTAGGCATGTCCGACTCTTCTGTGACCCCATGGACTGTAGCCCCCTAGGCTCTTCTGTCCATGAAATTCTCCAGGCAAGAATACTGGAGTGGGTTGCCATCTCTTCTCTAGGGGATCTTTCCATCCCAGGGGCTGAACCCAGGTCTCCTGAATTGGCAGGAAGATTGTTTACCACTGAGCTACCTGGGAAACCTAGACATTATTAGGTGGATCAAAAGTTATTAGTCCTCTTTTATAGTATAGTCAAAACTAGTCAATCATGATGTGTAGTCAAAATTTCTCCTGAAATTAATTACAAATTCAGAATTACATGCTTTGAAAAATTTTAAAGGCACTCCTGGGCAGTCAAGAAAGCAAGCAGTGCTTGGTGATGGTATAACATGGGGACAGGAACCAGTAAAGTAGTCACCAGAGGCACTTTCCATATGGAGGGGGTTTGTTAAACTGGTTGAGCTTGAGCATCTGTTACTCCTCTTCCTTATGTGGGAAATCTAATAGGATGCCCCTCAGAACCTGGCTATAAAGAAAGCTGAGTGCTAAAGAATTGATGCTTTCGAACTGTGGTGTTGGAGATGACTCTTGAGAGTCCCTTGGACTGAAAGGAGATCCAACCAGTCCATCCTAAAGGAAATCAGTCCTGAATATTCATTGGAGGGACTGATGCTGAAGCTGAAACTCCAATAATTTGGCCACCAGATGAGAAGAACTGACTCCTTGGAAAAGATCCTGATGCTGGGAAAGATTGAAGGCAGGAGGAGAAAGGGATGACAGAGGATGAGATGGTTGGATGGCATCACCGATTCAATGGACATGAGTTTGAGTAAACTCCAGGAGTTGGTGATGGATAGGGAGGCCTCGTATGCTGCAGTCCATGGGGTCACAAAGAGTCAGACACTACTGAGCGACTGAAGTGAACTGAACTGAACAGAACCTGGCATTCCAAAGGGATTCAAGGAAAACTGATTCTCTCAAACTCTGGAGCGGAGTTAATCCTCCTGGAGTATTTGTAACCAAAAGCCAGATCCCACAAGGGTGGTCTGAAAAGTTTCAATATCTACCAGCAATAAATGAGCACCCTCTCCAGAGAGCTCAACTTCCTTCCAACTTTCACAAAACTTCCATGTCTAAAGCTCCAAGGAACAAAAGGAAACCACCAAATGTAGAAGCAAAGAAGGGACCATAAGAGGCAGAAGGAAAATGTCAGATAGTAGAATCAGACCCACAAATGCTTCAGAGATTGGAATGATCAGAAATAGAATTTAAAATATGTTAAATATATTTTAAGAAATTAGGGAAAGGCTTCAACCATGAGTAGAGAAAGCAGATTTTTAAACTTTCATTAATCTTTTTATTTCATATTGGAGGACAGCCAGTTAACAATGTGGTGATAGTTTCAGGTGAATAGCGATGGGGACTCAGCCATACATATACATGTATCCAGTCTCCCCCAAACTCCCCTTCCATTCAGCTGCCACACAACACTGAGCAGAGTTCCTTGTGCTACACATAGGTCTTAGTTGGTTATACATTTTAAGAGAAAGCAGGTTTAATAATAACCAAACAGAGCTTTAGAAATAAAATACAGAGAAAAAACCAAATGTCTGACTTTAACAGAAGATGAGACAAAGCCACAGAAAGTATTAATGAAAAGGAAGATATTTATAAAGTTATAAAAAAAATCCAGCCTATAATGAAAAAGAAAAAGAAACTACGAAAGAGATGTTAAAAGAAATGGAAGATAGAAAGAGATACGTGTATCATCACAGTCCTAGAAGGAAAGAGGAGCCAAGATGATGTTCAGGATTTCCCAGAACTGATGGAATTCACCAGTCCAGCATCATGAAATGTAGAGTAACCAAGAAGAAGGGATTAAAAAATATCTTCATCTCAGTGCTTCATACAGAATCTAGAAGTCTAAAGACAAATGAAAAATCTTAAAAGTAGATAGAAG
This sequence comes from Hydropotes inermis, assembly GCA_020226075.1. Taxonomy (NCBI): domain Eukaryota; kingdom Metazoa; phylum Chordata; class Mammalia; order Artiodactyla; family Cervidae; genus Hydropotes; species Hydropotes inermis. The sequence continues at coordinate 65,736,656 of CM035280.1, read as the reverse complement.
AGAGATTACACTTCAAGATTACTTTCAAAGTTCAAATTATAACTGGAGATGTTGGAAGATAGAAAAATGATATTGACATTGTACAGAAAGAAATGTCAATTTAGAATTCTTTATCAGTGAAGATATTTTTTAAGAATGAGGGTGAAATATATATATTCCTCAGCCAAACAAAAAATGAGACTCGGTCAGTACCTGTGGCATGTATTTTAGGCAGAAGGAAGGCAATCCTAGGTGGGAGATAATAGATGAAAATAAGAAAGAAGTGAGGTCCTGGCAGTCCAGTGGTTAAGATTCCTTGCTTCTAATGAAGAAGGTGCGGGTTTGATCCCTGGTCAGGGAACTAAGTTCCCACATATGGTGAAAGTGAAAGTGAAAGTCACTCAGTCATGTCTGACTCTCTGTGAACCCATGGACTATAGTCCATGGAATTCTCCAGGCCAGAATACTGGAGTGGGTAGCCTTTCCCTTCTCCAGGGTATCTTCCCAACACAGGGATCGAACCCAGGTCTCTTGCATTGCAGACAGACTCTTTACCAGCTGAGCCACAAGGGAAGCCCCACATACTGTGTGGCTTGACTAAAAAATTAAAAAATAATAATATTAAGAGCCCCCAAAGTGGCAAACTTCTGGGTAAGTTTAAACAAACATCGACAGTATAAAACAATGTCAGTAATGTATTGTAGTTTTGGAGAATATTTCAAAGGTCCCTGTGTTATTTGAGAGAAGGTTGATGTATTGATAAATTCTGGGTTTAACCACATAAATCTTCCTGTTAAAATTTCTAGGATAGTCACTAGGTGAATAGGAACAGACTATATAACTTCCAAGCTAGAACAAGGGAGAAATAAAAGCATAAAAGAAAAATTAATTCTAAAGAAGGCAAACCTGAGAGAAAGAAAACATAGATCCAGAGAAGACAAATGCAAAGTACAACATGAGATGTTGGAAATAAATCCAAATATGTCAGCAATTATAAAACATGCAATGGTCTAAACGCTAAATCTGAGAGGGATTATCAGACTAGATTGAATGTCAGAATTCACATTAGTTAGATAAATCTGCACATAAAGACTTAGAAAGTTTTGATGTAATAGGATGAAAGAGCTATATTGACACTGCTGCCGTTGCTAAGTCACTTCAGTTGTGTCCGACTCTGTGCGACCCGATAGACGGCAGCCCGCCAGCTGCCTGTCCCTGGGCTTCTCCAGGCAGGACACTGGAGGGGCTGCCACTTCCTTCTCTAGATATTGATAGTACTAGTAGGCAGATACTCATCAGAAGCAAGCTGTTCAGACACCAAGGCAAAAGCATTGCTAGAGTTTCAGAAAGTCACAACATGTTACGTTTACCAGGCAGAAATAACAATTATAAAGTGGTTCGCATATTATAACACAGACCCAAAGTATGTAAAGCAAAAACTGGAAGAACTTTAAACTGAGATAGATGAATCCATCGCCAGTTAGATTTTAAGTCGTCTCTTTTATTAATTAAATTGTATCAAGCAGATGCAAATCTAGTAATAGAAGATGTCAAAAGCACAAACATAATGTTTGATCAAGGACATATTTTTTATTTTTATTTATTTATATTTTGGCTGCATCATGTGGTCTGTGGGATCTTAGTTCCTTGAGCAGGGAATGAACCTGGGCCTTTCGCAGTGAAAGTGCAGAGCCCTAATCAGCGGACCACCAGAGAATTTCCCAAGGACACATTTCTAGGACACCTTACCCAAGAGCTGAAGAATATATATTCTTTACAAACACACACACACAATGAAAATAAGTTCAAAGCATTTTAATATTATTAGCTTATAGACCAAGTTCTTTGGTCACATACAGACTATGTACTTTGACTACTGTTATTGTTACAGTCGCTCAGTCACGTCTGACTATTTGCGACCCCACGCACTGCAGCATGCCAGGCTTCTCTGTCCTTCACTATCTCCCGGAGCTTTCTCAAACTCATGTTCATTGAGTCAGTGATACTATCTAAACATCTCATCCTCTGCAGCCTTCTTCTCCTGCTTTCAGTCTTTCCCAGCATCAGGGTCTTTTCCAACGAGTCAATTCTCAACAGATGGCCAAAGTACTGGAGCTCCAGCTTCAGCATCAGTCCTTTCAATGAATATTCAGGGTTGATTTCCTTGAGGATTGACTGGTTGGATCTCCTTGCAGTCCAAGGGACTCTAAAGAGTCTTCTCCAGCACCATGGTTTGAAAGCATCAATTCTTCAGCACTCTGCCTTCTTTATGGTCCAGCTCTCACATCCATACATGTCTACTAGAAAAACCATAGCCTTGAAAATTCAGACCTTTGTAGGTAAAGTAATGTCTCCACTTTTTAATATGCTGTCTAGGTTTGTTGTAGCTATTCTTCCAAGGAGCAAGCATCTTTTAATTTCGTGGCTGCAGTCATCGTCTGCATTGATTTTGGAGCCCCAAGAAAATGAAATCTGACACTGTTTCCACATTTTCCCCATCTATTTGCCATGAAGTGATAGGACTGGATGCCATGATCTTAGTTGTTTGAATGTTGAGTTTTAAGCCAGCTTTTTCACTCTCCTCTTTCACCTTCATCAAGAGGCTCTTTAGTTCCTTTTCACTTTCTACCATTAAAGTGGTATCTGCATATGTAAGGTTATTTCTCCCATAGTAGAAATATTTCTCTCTGTAGTCCTGAGAGAGAAATATGCTCACATTAGTTGTCAAGTAGGAAATATTACTGCTGAAATATGATATTAAGAAGATCTAACACAACTTTGAAGCCTTGCCCTTTGTAGAGTTCTCTACCAGTTGTGTCAAAAATTCTAAAACTGCTAAAATTATACCACTGGTTTCAATAAAACATCACTAACATAACTGTATTTTACAAAAACATAACTGTATCCAGTATCTTTTTTCAGTAATTTTAAACATGCAAATCGTGTCCATCTGTGTTTCTATCCCTTTTACCTCAGTAGTATCAGGATACATAAACCTCTTCATCATAGTCAGCCTAAAAGCTGGCTTAAAAAAGATTTGTGTGTACATATGTAGTATTTCCTCTTTATACATACCTAGAGTAAATTTTTAAAAAATATGCAGGGGTATGATTGTTACTTGTGTGTGTTTGGGCTAAGTCGCTTCTCTGAGTGACCCCATGACTGGAGCCCTCCAGGCTCCTCTGTCCAGGGGATCTCCAGGCAAGAATACTGGAGTGGGTTGCCATGCCCTCCTCCAGGGGATCTTCCTCACTCAGCGATGACTGTCACTTATATCCCAACAAATGGTTGGGGAAAACAATTGTATTAATAGTACCTCACCGCAAATTAAAACTCCTGTAGGCACCTCAGGTAGGCTTCCTTTCTTTGGAGAAGAATTAATTATAATGAAAGGAGAAGTCTGCTTGGAGCAGAAGTGGCTTTTGAATTTATGGATGTGTTTTTAAGGCTTTGGACTATAGTAACTTCTTAAGTAGACAAGAGTTTTATTTGGGAAAAAAGACGATGTGGTGTATTTTGCCTCATTGTGAAACTGAAATCCACAGAATGATTTCTTAAAAGATCACACAATTAGTGGCACTTTTATTAAACTTGAACATCATATTGTTCATGTGATACACAAGTAATAATTCCCATTTTAGAAATGTAGGAACTGAGAAACTGAAGTGTCTCACCCCAAGTCAAGCTATGACAACACATTTGCCAAAATATAATTTTTCTGTTTCCCCATTATGTTCTGTGCTCATTTTGGACCACCAGGTCTGTGACTATGCCATGCATCTTGTTTTGTTCACCAAGTAACAGTCATCTCTGGCCAAAATGTTTGAGGGCTGGTATACTTGAGTTTAATTTTAGCTTTTTGATTCTAAATTCTTTAATTCCCAAGCCTCCTTGTTTGAGTTGTCTCATGACTCACTCTATTCATACCACATCTGGTTTCTTCTCATCCTCTTTCCTTTTGCATGAAGAAGCTCCGAAGCTACCTCTATTGGGATGAAAAACACCCAGGCCATGTGTTAGGGGTGGTAACTGATGGGAGAAGCCTTCTCCGGAAGGTCTCTGTGTAACCGCCCAGCCCTGGACCACCTTCGCACGTCCATCCTAAGTAAGACTGTTTCTTACTGATCTACTCTCTTCTCGGTAGATCCTACACAGGAGGCCACACAAGAGGGGGAGAGGCGGTAGGAGAGACCTGGCCTGAAGTCCGGCTTGCCCATCACCGTGGGGCTGGCTTGGCCCGCTTCTTCATCCATAAGATGCTAGTGAAAGCGCCTGTCACGTAGTGACCGCAAGGGCTGGGACGGTGCACACAAGCTGCTCCCGCATTCCCCAGGGCTCTGCACGCAGCAGCTCTTGGTTCAGGCCCCTCTGCCTTCGGGCTGCATCTGCAAGGCCTGTCCCTCGGTGGATGGGTCCGTAAGTTAGTCCTTGGCCATGTGGCAGCCGTGACCGGGGGAGGTCTGTGTCCCGGACGACGTGCAAGGCCAGCGGAGCAGTGTTACTCGGCTGCCGGGCTGGGCTCCTCAGCAGGTGCACCTCTGAACCTTCCCGATTCAGGAGGCGGCGGCTCTGGATCCACTAGGAGGTACCCAGGCCCAGTGGCAGGGAGGCCCGGAGCCGAGCGCGGCGCCTGGAGCTCGGGATGTGCAGCCTGAAAGTCATGCGTCGTCCCCCCCGCCCCCGCGCCCCCAACACCACACCAAGGGTCTACGGGTGCTCGGACGCGGGGCGGCGCGCACCGCGGGGGCCGGGGGCCCTGTCGGGTACTTGACTTTCCGGGGCGGGGGTCGGCGGCCCTTTGCGGCCCCACCCCGAGCCTGGCCCGGCTCCGGGGGCGCCTAGGCCGCCCGAGCAGCTGGCGGTCGGGTGCGCAGCGGGCCCTCGCGGAGGCCCGCGCCCCGCGCCCG
>CM035280.1:65686780-65731370 GCA_020226075.1 Hydropotes inermis | reverse complement strand
AAAAAAAAAAAAAAAAAAAAAAAAAAAAAAAAAAAAAAAACGGGGCGGAGGCCTGGGCGCCGGTCCGTCGCTGCGGGTCCCGGGCGGCGGGCGGACGAGAGGCTGGCTCCCCCCCACGCGCCGGGCGGGCCGGCGGCTCTGGCGTGACCGCCCTCCCGGCGCGCTCCCAGGGTGTTTACCGGCGGCGCCGCGTCTCCCTCCTCCGGCCCCTTCTCCGGGCAGAGAGGTGCCCCGGGCGTGGAATACCGGCGCCGGCAGAAGGGCTCGCGGAGGGAGTGTTTTCCTCCTCGCGGTGGTCGGCAGCACCCTTGGGTGCAGCTGGGGCTTTTCTTCACGGCCTTCAGCAGGCAAAAAGCCATCTGAAAATGTGGTGGTTTTCTTTCAACTACCTGAAGGGCAGGAGTTTTATATTTTCCTCCGGAAACTTTGCAAAAAAATTCCTTCTTTCTTCCTTTGACACCCTCTTAAACCAACCCCCCCACCCGAGTTCATGAATATCCTGTATATATTTGTTTTAGCGTTAAAAGCCTTTAACATTTCCCAGTGTTACAGAGTATTTTATATTTACGCTTAAGAGAGGTTCTAGAGACTTAGGAAAATAATTTTCTTCGGTGTTTGGTATATTGGAGGAGGGTGCTAGGTATGAGGCTTTAAAAAGTATATCTTTTGACATTAACTGGACTGAGGGAGGCTCACCTGAGTTCAGATTATTTCCATTGAAGCAACTTAATAATGGGACGGCTGAGGAAGCAGTATATTTGCAGAGAAGTTTATATGGCTTGTCAGTGTCTGTTTCTAGATTCTTGTAATTGATTTTAAAAAATAGAGCACTTACTTAGAAGCCAACAATAGCTGTTAGTTTCTTGAGGGAAATGCATTCTTCAAAACAGTGCACAGACAGCCAAGGACTCTGGTGGCAGGAATAACTGAAATACACGAACTTGGTCACATGGACTTTGTCATATCAGACGTTGCTTGATCTTTTATCTTCTGGCAGAAAGATATTAAAACAGAACTGTGTTAAAAAGAACACGATGTTTCTAAAGATGTCTCAATAGATTTCCATTCACTTTTTGAAATTAACAAAGTATACCTTGAATGTGTGAGCATTTAGTGAATGTTGGTAACTTCTGAATGAAGCAAAACCATACTGTTCTTAGTGATCAACTCCAGTATTGAAACAGGAGTCCAATTTTCCCAGGTAGTTGACATTATCTTTTTGAGTTGGCCTCGGAGGCTGTGTATAGTTTGGTACTTAAAATGTGCTTCCCTACTGTAATTCTGTCTCAAGACAATATATGCAAAGTTCCACTTTTAAGGACCATTATGAGTGTTTCATGGTGCTCTAGAACATGGCGGGTGGACCAGTCATTCAGTTGTATCTGTATTGCAAGTCCTTTGATAAAAGCCAGAGCACCTGCCGTTAAGCTCTGCTGGTGGGGAAAGGTAGAGCCTCTTAGGAACGTTCTGGCTTTTCAATTTTGATTTGATAAGATAGAGGCAATGCTTTCTATTTATACAGCACTTAATACTTTATAAAGTACTTCCACATGTATATGTGATTTGTAATCCTCACAGTTGTTCTGTGACCCTAACAAGGTACTTTGTAGGTGAGAAGGCAGACTCAGAAGTTAAATGTTTTTCCAAAGTCTCTGCACTGTTAAGCCTCAGTGCGCTTAAGTTGCTGAACTAGGAAGATGCTTTATTTCTTCTCCCTTGTGATCATGTAGTTTGTTGTTGTTTAGTTGCTAAGTTGCATCACACTCATTTGTGATCCCATGGACTGCAGCCCGCCAGGCTCCTCTGTCCATGGGCTTCTCCAGGCAGGAATACTGGAGTAGGTTGCTATTTCCTTATCCAGGGGATCTTCCCGACCCAGGGATCGAACCTGGGTCTCACCTGAATTGGCAGATGGCTTCTTGACCACAGAGCCACCTGGGCAGCTTGGTCATATCATTACATGGAACCTATTGAGACAAGAACAAGATGAACTATTTGAGTTATGAGAATATAAACTTTGCCAGAGGAAAGAAGTACTAACAAAGTTCTTTTTCTTTCAGGGAAAATCCAGAAAGAACCTTTGACTTGGTATTGAAGGTGAAATGTCATGCCTCCGAAAATGAAGGTACGTGTGTTTTGCTAGTTCAGAAGAAATGCTCAGGTTGTAGACAAACGGAATGCGATGGTATCAGGATAGGTCTTGTATTAACTATACCTTCTGTGTCTGGTGTCTCAAGTTCCGGTCCGAAAATAGAGGCTGGCTTTTAGCTCCGCGGTGGTGGGAACCAGGGATGTTATCTGTGCAGCTTAAATTTCAGGAGGGTGTGAGTGCCCTGTAACTCACAACCTTGTTGATGACGTTATTGTCAGTTACGGTGGAAGGGCACCCTTTCATAGTCTCTCATTCCTTCTTGAAAATTCAGCTCCTGTTTAAAATGCTGGTGAAAATTTTCTCACCGGTACAGGCGGGAGCCACGCCGGTTCCCGCCTCCGGTTCCCCAGACGTGGAGTGTGGACTGGGTAGCCCTCTCTCTGGGCGTTACTCCGGGAGCCGGGGCTTTCAGGGGGCGGCAGACAGCCCTGTGGCGTTGCTGGGAAGGGGCTTCTGCTCTCAGTGCTCCATCTTCATTTCCCGGGATGAGGCGGACACCTTAGCATCATGACTTCAGTCAGCTTTCTCCCTAGTTTTGTGTGTGTGTGTCTGGGTGTGTGTCTGGGTGTGTCTGGGTGCTGGGGGCAGGGCTGGTGGGTAGGAGGAGGCGATGTCTGTCCCCGGCGTTTCCTCTGCGTTGGCCCCGAGCTGCGTCTTTCGTGGATATCTCCCGTGGGCGACGCCACCGCCTGTGTACCTAGACCTCAGATAGCACGATGATTCAGTGTGGGACTTTTGTCCGGACTGGTTGTCCACTCTTGGGGCTGGCTGGGAAGTCTCTCCACACTCTCAGCTGCCCAAACTAGCCCGCAATTACATGCTCCTCAGCAATTTGGAGTCGCGCACCTTAAAATAGAGGCGCCCAACCCAGCACGGTGAGGTGGGCAGGGCTCATTTTCGGTGGGAAGGCGGCCCCTCCGGCCCCGGGGCAGCCCTGCCTGCCCCGCTCAGGCCTCTTTGAGCCGAAGCTCCAGTCAGGTTTCTCCCCAAGCGAGGAGATCCTCGGCTGGATGTGAGCTTTCTCCGGGTGAAGAGGTTATGTTTCGTTGTCCTGCGTGTGTTAGTCGGCTTACGTTCTCTCCAGGCCCAGGTAAGTTCTCGTTGAAGATTCCAATGGATACGTTACTTTTTTTTTTTTTCCCAACTCCAATTTAAACTTATTCTGTAGTGTATTTACGATAGGAATAAATCTTCACAATATCTACCGTAACATCAGCTAAGGTGTGTGAAGTAATGCTGATCTGACGCGTTTGTGAAACAGGCTAAATTCCTCTGGGCGCATGGGTTCCTCTGCTATTTTGAATGCATGCTGATCCCTGATGAAAGGGCGGGCCTGCCTCGTGGGACCCCGCTCTGTGCCTCTGTTGCGGGGGTCCCGAGCGGCCTGCTTCTTACCTCCTCTCTCTGCATTTATCCGTGTTTTTTTTTTTTTTAGGAGCTAGCCTTTTAGTAGGCATCTTGTACTCCTGCCCTTCTTTTTATTACCTTCTTGCTCTTTTGGTTTCGTTATTGTTTAAATCACTGCTCATTGGAAACATCTTTGTATTTTATCTAGCACAGTGAAGTTGCAAATATTATAAGTGGTTAAAATAAACGTGTTTGGCTTCTCTGTAGGTGGCAGTTAATCTGTCCTTCCATTAAAATGGCTCACTGGCAGCAAAGTCTAAAGATTTTTTAAAAAGCTAAACTAAATTATGTAAAAAGCATTAGCAGCAGTTCTTTTTTGATTGTGACTTGAATACTGTGAACTTGACTAACATTTTAGGGTCTAACAGTTAACCGTTTCTGTGCTCTAAAAAGTAATGCTACTATATAACTAAAGTTTTATGTCAGATTGAGAGTTTGATGTTTCTAGATGTTTTTAAACTAGTTTTCTGTTTTATTGATAATTATTGAAGGGGAAAATGTCCAGAAATTACTACAGAAAGTTATTGGGATATTTTTATTTAACTGTCAGTGAGAGCCCTTTATATAATGAGTCTCATATGTGCATCAGTTTATTTAAAATAGGACACTTTTTTGCTAAGATTTACATGAACGTGGATGACGTTCTTATGTTCTAATGGACATGTAAAACAGGATGTGTGAATTATGATGTTTTAAGGTGCAGCATAAAACCAGCTTAGGTCATAAGGAAACTTAATATTTCATAAAAGGAAGTCTGGAAATAGGTCATCAGAGACGTCTCTGCTTCTGTGTCCTGCCGCCCACAGCAGTGCAGTCGCTGGGAGCCTCAGATGCCCTGTGGTGCAGGCCTGGCTCTCAGATAAGTTTGAGCCCTGCTTCTTGTTTGCAACTCTGGGGATGGCAGACACTGGCTTGTCACGGTGCTGATAGGGATCGTTTCTTTCCCCAAATCCCCCAGAAGGTTGGGTCCCAGTGGCCCAAGTCAGTCTGGGCCTGGCCAGTCCTAAAGTAGCCCTCCGTGGGGGTAGGGGTGGAGAGTGCAGTGACAAGATCATCTTGAATGATACACGAAACAACTAGCAGGAATAGGAGAATGGAAATCAGTTAAAGCGCTCTTTGCCCTTCTTAAAACATTGGTTCATTTTCTGAATGAGTTATTTCTCAGGATACTGGTGTATTTTTTGATGACTATCTATTTGATCCAGTAGGAAGTACGATGCTCATGGTAAACTTGGTTTATGCTGAGATTGATAATTAAGGTATTTGGCATGTTTCTTGTTTACTCTTTAATAGAGAAGCTTTAACTTCCTTTATTTATCCCGAATGATTTAGATCATAAATCTCTTCAGAGGCAGACTCTCACTAACTAGGATGTAGTTAGTGATTTGAAGTGGCATCATAGGGGACTTCCCTAGCAGTTCCCGTGGGTAAGACTCTGAGCTTGTAGTGCAGGGGACATAGGTTTGATTCCTGGTTGGGGAGCTAAGATTCCCACATGTCTTGGGGCATGATCAAAATAAATAAATACATATTTTTGTTGTTGTTTAGTTGCTAAGTCACGTCGCACTCTTTGCGACCCTATGAACTGTAGCCCACCAGGCTCCTCTGTCCATGGGATTTCTCAGGCAAGAATTGCCGTTTCCTCCTCCAGGGGATCTTCCCAACTCAGGGATCGAACCCTGTCTCCTGTATTGTCAGGTGGATTCTTTGCTGCTGAGCCCCCAGGGAAGCCCAAGTGAATAAATAGCCTTAAAAAAGAAAAGAAATGGCATTTTTGAGATGTAGTTGAGAATGTCTGGCCCTGGTGAGGGACAGTCTTCCTCTCACCTGTGTGGACTTGTTTCAAGGGCATTGCCTGGGGTTTTCCGAAAGCACCCGTCCCATGTGACAGGGCGTTCAGCGCCGCTGCGAGTGGGTCGGCGTGTGCCTGCCTCTTGTGTCGGTGGGCTGGGTGCTGGGGGGTCTCCGTGTGGCTGCTTTCCAGGCAGGGCAGCTCCTCTGGTAGCTTCTGCCCCAGCCCCCGGAGAGCCAGGTGCTCTTCCCAGTAGACCTCCCAGCCGGCGCTGTCATCACGCCTCTCCCACCGTCTTTTCTGGCTTCCAGCTGCCGGGTGCAGCCAGCAGGGACCGGCTGCCTGCGGTTCTCGCTGCCGAGCTTGCTGGAGGTGTGCCGCCTCCGCTTTCCCCGGGAAGATTCAGGGAACTGAAAGCGGCTTTTGCTGGAGGAGGGCGGGAGACGCCTCTTCCCGGGCTTTTTCTTCAGGCGGCGCCCCCACACCCCTGCTTTCTGTTCTGTGGCCTTGGCCCCGCGCCTGCGCCCCGGCAGCAGGAGCCGTAGCCCCTGCGTGTGTGGCGCTTGAGTCAGGGACAGTCAGTCCTGCATACTTGACAAAAAACCCTGGGGGCAGAAATGGAGAAAACTTGCCCGGAGTAGCCTGGCTCCAGTCTCTATTTCAGTCTATTGGTTTTTAGTAGATTTGATAACACATAGATATTTTAAGAATCCGCCTGCAGTGCGGGAGACCTGGGTTCGATTCCTGGGTCGGGAAGATGCCCTGTACAAGGGCACGGCAACCCACTCTGGCGTTCTTGCTGGAGAATCCCATGGATGGAGGAGCCCGGTGGGCTGCCGTCCATGGGGTCGCAAAAGAGTTGGGCACAACTGAGCGACTAACACTTTCTCACTTTTCACTGCATATTTAAATCTAGAGCCGCTGTTGGCTCTCATATGTAGTAGCTTTGCACAGGGAAATTGGTTCAGTTTATTCAATCACTCAGTCATGTCCGACTCTTTGCAGCCCCATGGACTGCAGCACACCAGGCCTCCCTGTCCATCTCCAACTCCTGGATCTTGCTCAAATTCATGTCTATTGAATAGGTGATGCCATCCAACCATCTCATCCTCTGTTGTCCCCTTCTGTTCCCACCTTCAATCTTTCCCAGCATCAGAGTCTTTTCAGATGAGCCAGTTCTTTGTATCAGGTGGCCAAAGTATTGAAGTTTCAGCTTCAGCATCAGTCCTCCCAATGAATATTCAGGACTGATTTCCTTTAGGATCAACTTGTTGGATCTACTTGCAGTCCAGTGGACTCTTAAGAGTCTCTCCAACACCACATTTCAGAAGCATCAATTCTTTGGCACTCAGCTTTCTTTATGGTCCAACTCTCACATACATACATGACTACTGGGGAAACCCTAGCTTTGACTAGACAGACCTTTGTTGGCAAAGTAATGTCTCTGCTTTTTAATATGCTGTCTAGGTTGGTCATAGCTTTTCTTCCAAGAAGCAAGTGTCTTTTAATTTCATGGCTGCAGTCACTATCTGCAGTGATTTGGAGCCCCCCAAAATAAAGTCTGTTTCTGTTGTTTCCCCATCTATTTGCCATGAAGTGATGGGACCAGATGCCATCATCTTAGTTTTCCGAATGTTGAGTTTCAAGCAACTTCTCCACTCTCCTCTTCTCTTTCACTGTCATCAAGAGGTTCTTTAGTACTGGAGTATAAACTGTATGTGGTATAGGTACTTTTTTTTAAGCAGGAGTACAATGTCTCCCGGGAAATTAATGAATGAGGTATAATTCCTCAACACTTACTGATCTTTGTCCTTGTGGTATTCACACTGCACCACTCGGAGGATTTCCATGTCCATATTTAGTGAATCTTTGAGCTAACATTTTTATTTATTGGTGGTTTTCCGTGCGTCTTTTAGCAGATCTTGTTTTCTTTATCCCATTCTCTTTAGCCAGAGAGAGTAACTTCTCTTAGGAGCAGATCCCACCTTGCCACCAACTTCCCACTTGTATCAGCTCCTCCAGCCCAGTCAGCATCAGATGCTCCGTCCTCTGATCTCCAGCTCAGGTGAACAGTCTTGACTGTCTCCTTTTTCTTAAATTGCGACCTCAGGCCAAAAGAACCCTGACTGTGTCCTCCATGCCCTGCAAAAACAAGCCCTCCTTGCTCAGCTCCCTGTTGCGTTTGACAGCTTTTCGCCTTGAGGGAGACCGTTTATACAGATTCATCACATTTTGCTTCTGCCTGTATCACGTTCTTCAGGTACATCTCAGATAGTAATACAGAGATGTGTATCTGCTCCGAGTGACCTCTTAGAGAACCAGCCCGTGACCCAGTGACTGTATTCTTAAGGAACAATGTAGTGCAGTCACTGGCATGTTTAGTGGGTATTTATAGAATGCGTGACCGAAACTGGTCTGAGCCTGGTGTTTGACCATTGGTCAGATTCATGTTGATCCAGTGGATTCACAGAGGCTGCCCTTGAGGCTGTAATCCTCAGTGCGTGCTGGCTGGTGGGCAGTAATGAGGACATTATTACTGTTTAAATTTATTTAGTTATTTTTGGCCACGCTGGGTCTTCGTTGCTGCAAGTGGGCTTTCTCTAGTTGTGCCACGCGGGGGCTACTCTCATTGTAGTGAGCAGGCTTCTTAACCGGGGTGGCCTCTCTCGTTGTGGAGCATGGGTCTCGGGTGTGCGGGCTTTAGCAGTTGTGGTTCCCAGGCTCCAGAGCACGGGCTCAGCGGTTGTGGTGCCCAGACTTAGCTGCTCTGCAGCATGTGGGATCTTCCTGGACCAGGGATCGAACCCCGTCTCCTGCGTCGGCAGGCGGCCTCTTCACCACTGAGCCCCAGGGGAGCCCTGCAGGGACGTTACTGACCTGTAACCCTCTGCCTGGGGCAGGGCTGTTTGGGGTTCGTGTGCTCCTGCCCCCCTCCCCCCACCCCCACTCAGGCCCCGTATCCACTCTGCCCCTGTCTCCCATCACAGGATTTACTGGGACACGCGCCCTGTACGTGTGTTTGTGGAGGCCGCCTTGAAGCCCGTTGATACCCCTCCACACAGGCCGAAAACCCCAGAAAACCATGGCATTTAGACAGTAGAACTTTGGTGAATCATACAAAACATAAGATGGTCTAGGAGACTTCACATGTTGCTCAGAGTTGGGGGGGGGGATCTGTGAGTAAAATGTGGTTACTGTGCTTTTCTGCTCCAGCTTCGTGTTGGTTAAGGAACTCCTGAGTCCCTCTCACCCCAGGCGCACTAGGATGAATTAGAGCAGATCTTCAGTGAAAGTTCTGACAGTGTACCCCACGTTGTAGCAGAAAGCAGAACTTCTTTTGTCATAGTTGCTAACCAGGGGCAGAGTTTCCTGTGGTTCTTCAGGGGTGTATCTCCAAGACAGACCCTTGGTTCTACCTGCAATGTAGTTGAGAACAGCTGTTCTTCTCTGCTGGGCCCTGAAATTACCTCCTCCTCCCGGCGGCTGCCTGGAGAGTAGGAAGCAAGTCAACTTAGGAGCTCAGTGTTACAGATTCTTACTCTGATAGAGTGCTGCAGAGCTTGTTTTCTGATTGCTTTTGTTTATTCACATGTTGTTTAATTTTGTGGCTTTAATCAAAAGCATGATTACTCAGCGACTTCTTTTTATATCTTTTACTTCTGTAGCTTCATTTCCACAGGTTTCACCTGCTTGATAAAAGTTGTTCCATTCTTAAAGAAGAAAAGATTTTGATGGGACTACCTCTCAATACCCTTCCCAATTTTCATTCTTTCTCTTTAAAAGCCATCTTAGTACTTTAATGGTGGCGCTTCAACCGTTGAACAGATGTTCACTGAACAGATACTTGGGGTCACACCCTGTTTCAGGCTCTGGGGTCTCCGGGCATCCGGCAGCAGAGAACATGGGATCAGGGAACGGAAGTGTCTGTAAAGGGCATCGCTTCGGTGGCGTTTCTGACCCTGGGAGCCCCCCGGCCCCTCTGGGCGGTGCCTCGTTGTCATGCCGCCCTGCACGGAGACCCTGGCCAGCGAGCCGGGCACCGCCCTCCCCCATCTCACGGACCTGGCTCACCGCTCCTCAAATCACAGTTGCTTTAAGTAGGTGGTGTTACTTAACATATTTATCTGATGAAAGTAATTCACAGTGAGGTGTGAACAACTGATAGACAGCCCTCAGGGGAGCATTTTAATTTTAAAGAAAGCCTGGAACACCTGAATTAATTAGAATGATGCAAACTTGCTGTGGTGCAAAGATCTCTGAACTCAGGATCAAGTATACCTCTGTCCATTGGGTTTTCTCATTTTCCTGGTTTATATTGATACTCTGTAATTTGTGGTTAACAGCTTTAATATGTTGTAAGTATGTTTAGAGTATTTGCACAGTGAATTTCATTAAGACTTTTTTTTTTTTTGGTTTATAACTTCCCAGTTAATGAAATAAAGTGATAGCATGGTTACAGCCCCTCATTTACCAATTTATTTTCTCTGATTAGGCCCCCAGTTAGATGTATTACAGAAATAGAAACAAAACTAAATTTAACAGTGTGTCCGTAGCTGTGGAAAGAGTCTACATATCCTCTTTATCTTCAGTACAGCCACGTGAAGTGGTGGGGACTGTTATTTTCATAAAGATGAGGACATGGAATCTCAGAAAGGTTAAGTAACACACAGCTCCCGGAGGTGGGACTGCGACTTGAATCTCTTTTTCTGATTCTCAAACCGTTAGGCTGTGATGCCTCTAAAGTAATCAGCATTTTCTAATAGCTTTGACCTTTCTTGCAGCAGTTTTAGAGAGCTGCCCGTTTAGAACATCCCCAATGCTAGGCTAGACCAGAGCTGTTGTGATACTGCATTAGCATCTTTTAACAGGGATCAGTCAAAAGACGAAAACGGCAAGAAGAGTGCGAACGTCATAGGAGATGCTCCGTCTTCTTGCCTTCCCTGAGCACGTGTGTCTGAGCGCCAGCTATGTGCCGAGCACAGGCGCAGAGCAGCGGAGAAGGTGGCCTTCTCTCGGGGTGTTCGCTTCAAGGCGGGGACCGTGGCGGTGTCAGGGCTGCGGTCCGCTCTGCAGCGTCCACGCCCGGTGTGAGGGGCCGCTCCGCTTGCAGGGGCTGGGGCTGCTGGGGCCCGAGGAGATGGCCGGGGAGACAGCCGCACGGCTCGTCCGCTCTCAGCTGGGTTCCAGGCGGTTATCTCTTTCTAAAGATAGTTGTACTTCATGTTCAGAATCTTGTGACTAATTAAGAGTAAAGAATATATCGCTTTTGGTCTAAATGCTTGTGACTAAGGAAGCTGATTAAGAAGCAGTCTCTTGTGTTCCCCATCCCAATTCCCCCTCCCACCTCCCTCTCCACCCGATCCCTCTAAGTCTTCCCAGTGCACCAGGTCCGAGTGCTTGTCTCATGCATCCAACCTGGGCTGGTGATCTGTTTCACCCTAGATAATATACATGTTTCGATGCTGTTCTCCTGAAACATCCCACCCTCGCCTTCTCCCACAGAGTCCAAAAGACTGTTCTATAAATCTGTGTCTCTTTTTCTGTTCTGCATATAGAGTTATCATTAACATCTTTCTAAATTCCATATATATGTGTTAGTATACTGTAATGGTCTTTATCTTTCTGGCTTACTTCACTCTGTATAATGGGCTCCAGTTTCATCCATCTCATTAGAACTGATTCAAATGAATTCTTTTTAATGGCTGAGTAATATTTCATTTCAATGTATGACAAAATTCACTACAAATAAAAAAAAAAAAGAAGCAGTCTCTTGGCTACAGTGTCAGCTGCCTAGGCAGGGGCTTGTGGGGTTTAGCTTTATTTACTCAGAGCCAGAAACAGTGTGACCCCAAATATCTGTTCAGTGAGTATTTGTTCAGTTGTTGGAGCCCTATTATTAAGGTACTAAGGAGGCTTTTAAAGAAAAAGAATGAAAACTGTGAAAGTTATTGAGAGGTATTACTGTCACTATCTTATCTTCATTAGGAATGTAACAACTTTATCAAGCAGGTGAAATTTGTGGAAGTGAAGCTACAGAAGTAAAAGATATAAAAAGAAGTCGCTGAGTAATTATCCTTTTGGTATTGGCCTCACGGCAGTTGTGGTCTACCTTGAACTTGGTCTTCGCCTCTCTCTGTGAATGCTGGATTTTCGGTTTTAAAGGACAAGCCTGTCTTCGAATCTCTTGCAGATTTTTGGAAGTTGTCACCATACAGATGATGTTCAGTAGTGACTTGTTAAGTTATACTCTGTTATCACAGTGAGTTAGTGAAAGGTTCTGCTGTTTTTCCAACACCTATTTAATATTTCTTAAATCTTAAAAAAATTTGATGTGTAGAACTTTGAAAGGCTATTTTTTTTTTACCTTCACAAGCATTATGTGCTTTATTTAAATTTTCTTTCTTTCTTTTTTTTTTGTAGAACTGTTGATAAACCACAAACTCTGTCTTAGTAGGCAGAACTGGTAAAGATCAGATAGAGCCTTTTCCTCTTTCAGTTCCTTCTTATTTATCACTTGAATCTGAAAATAAAGCATAGAGCTATCAGTTTAGTACATCTGATGGTCTTCTGCAAGTGTGTAAGCGTCCAGAAATTAGTCATTTCAGAAACAATTTTGTCTTGGTTGGGTAGCAGAGCTGCACCAGCATAAAGATATGTTTAGTGTTCATCATCATTAATGAAAATTAAGCAGTCCTTTAAAATGTTGTCTCTTGAGTAGTTGTAAAATTTAGATTTTTTTGTTAATTAAAAATTATTTGAAATCGCATGAATTTGTGCAGAAGACATTGGCTAGAATGAAACACAGTGAGTTCAGAAGTGTGTTAATGTCCTCAAGGGCTGCACATTAAAAATACATGGACGTGGTTCAGGAAGAATTATGAAGTTTTGTCTTTTTTTGAGATTCCAGTGTATTTTGGATATGATGTTTGGAAGAGGAAGTCATGTGATATTTGGGGAATCTTTTTCAACGTCTTGATCATTGCTAGTCTTTTATATGAATTAAAGTGGTATTTTCTATTTAATAGCTATAAACAATGAATTTATTTTTAAAAAATTTTTTTTCTCTTTTTATCATGTTCTCATTACTACAGAGGACATGAGAGCTAAGTTCTGGTGGTATTTTGCTGTGGAGTGTGCGATTTTGATGACGAGTATCTGCAGAAAATTTCGTTGAAAATAAGGGACAGCACAGTTTCATCAGGGATGTATGTTGGCTGTGTTTACCGTGTACAGGTTTTGAAATGTCACAGAGGATATTTTAAGCTAAAAACCACATACAAAAATACTAGTTTCCAAGTTTTCAGTGGTTACTATTTTTTTTTTTTTTATAACAGCTTTTACTCCAAAAGGTGGAAGCATTAAACTGGAATACAAGTTGAAAGCCAGCATTTTAATTTGTAAATATTTACTTCATTTGATAGTTTGATAGCTTGGTAGTTGAAGATGTAAATGAGTAATCTGTGGTACAATACTTTGTACATGGCATTGTTCTACATTTGGTCATTGAGGCTGATGTAGCTATCCAGAATTCTTTATAAAGCCATTATAAAATCCACTTCCTTAGAGTTTACTCAGTTTGGTGATTCATAGAATCTCTTGGTAAGTTTTTTATTTATTCCCCTCAGGTATGATTGAAATTGGCAGTGATCATATTGTTTGATAAGCATGGGAAGAAGAGTGGAGATGCCCTTCATGTTAAATTTTCTGCCTTAAACCTTGTATCATAACGCCACTACTTTCTTACTTGTGGTTTCTTCAAATGGTGGCCGGAGTATTGGCAGTGAGGTCACTGAACACCAGAAATGCCTACTGAGTCATCACAGCAAGACCAAGTTACGTTTACCATGGTTTACAGCTTGCATCTTCATGGTGTTGTAATTCTTTGCAAAGTTAACCTGTATAATTTGTTGCTGTTCAGTCACTGTCATGTCTGACTTTTTGCAGCCCCATGGACTCAGCACACCAGGCCCTTCTGTCTTCCACTCTCTCCCAGCGTTTGCTCAAATTCACGTCCATTCAGTTGGTGATGCCATCCAACCATCTCATCCTCTATTGCTGCCTTCTTCTCCTGCCCTCAATCTTTGCCAGCCTCCGGGTCTTTTCCAGGGAGTCAGCTCTTAAATACATATGATTTGTATTTACTTTAAAATGTAATTTTAAATACAACTAGAATTTGCCTTTTTTTTAGGTATGGCTGAATTTAATTTGGTCCAAACACAAGAATTATTCATTTATTGTTGTTAAGGGACTCAGCAATTCTTATTCTGAGTTGCGGCCCTTAATTTAAAAGCTGGGGCTGGGGAGAATGGAGGGCGGGTACTCTTGCTCGGTATCTGCGTTGGAGGAGGTGATGAGTAAGGTAGAGCTCCGTGGTCTTGGAGAGCGGTCTTCCGCCCACACAGATGGCGGAGGCCCAGAGGGCGGGGTGTTGAAGCTTCTGCAGCCAGAGGAAGGGCCAGAGGCCCTGTCTCTGCTTCGGGGTCTTTAGTAACTGGGGCCAGTGAGGCCTGCGGGTTGTCTACCACCTCATGCCATCTGCTTGGAGGTGTTAAATCCTGGAATTCGTATTTACCTCCTTTCACTTTTGCTTTTTGGTGTACTAGGTGTTTATTCTTTCATTTATGAGACATTTCATACTTTTATATTCTTTGGACTGTGTTAATTCTTCAGTTTGTAATTTTACTTTTAATTGTACTTTGCTTTTTTATAATTTTGTATTTGGTTTTTTTAAAGTTTTTTTTTTCCTTTTATTGTTTAAAAGAATCATTTCATGAAATACTTGCTTTTGTTTGAAAACAGTTTTGATCTTTGTTCAGACGCAGGGTGCCCTTGGGGCATTTGTTTCTTTTTCTAGTGAAGAGATGAGGGAAGCTATTAGAGGAGTGAATATTGTTATTGCATTTCTTTAACCTGATTACTTCTTTCTTTCTTTGACTGGAAAATAAAAATAGCATAATATAGCATAGTGTGTTCTTTCTCCTCCCAGTTTTGTTGGGATATAATGGAGTTTGAGTACAAGTTTGAGGTCTGCAGCTTAGTGATAGGACTACATACGTCATGAAGTGACCACCCCAGGTTTAGCAAACATCTGTCATCTCCTATACATACAAATTAAAGAAAGAAAAACATGTTTCTCCCTTGTGATGAAAACTCTTAGGATTTACCCTCAACAGCTTTTAACATACAGTAGTGTAAGTGGTCTTTATCATGTCATACATTACATCCCCAGCACTTACTTAGTTTTTAACTGGAGTTTTGTACCTTGTGACCATCTTTATTCCATTCTTTCTTCCCCCACTCCCTCTGGTAACCACAAGTCTGATCTCTCTCTCTTTTTTTAAAATGAGTTTATTTTTGAAGTATAATTGACCTCTCACACCATGTTAGTTTTTGTTACACAGAGTACTGGTTTGTTGTTTCTGTACATTTCAGAATCATTGCCAGGATGAATCTAGTTATGATGTCACCTATAAAGGTATTACCTGGTTATTGACTGTGTTCCCCACGTACCTATGGTACCCATGGGTACATTTCATACCCATGACTCACTTGTGTTGTAACTGGAAGTTCATACTTCCTTAATCTCCCTCCCTTAGTCACCTGTGTCTTACGACTCACCGCCCCCAACTACACGTGTTCTCTCTAAGTCTCTTTGTTATGTTTGTTCATTTGTTTTTTAGATTCCGCCTACAGGTGAAATCATGCAGTACTTGTCTCTCTCTGACTGTTTTCACTTACCAGTAATAATCTCTAGGTCCATGCACCTTGTCACAAATGACAAGATACTATTCTTCTTTATGGCTGAGTGTTCCAGGTTGGTGTGTGTGTGTGTCTGTGTGTGTGTGTACACATTCATCTGTTGATGGGCACTTGGGTTGCTTCTGTATCTTGGCTATTATAAATAATGCTGCAGCGAACATAGAGGTGTGTGTATCTTTTCTAATTAGCATCTTTGTTTTCTTCAGATAAATACTCTAGCATTGCTAGATCATGTGGTCAGTCAGTTCAGTTCAGTGGCTCAGTCGTGTCTGACTCTTTGTGACCCCATGAACTGCAGCACGCCAGGCCTCCCTGTCCATCACCAACTCCTGGAGTTTACTCAAACTCATGTCCATTGAGTTGGTGATGCCATCCAACCATCTCATCCTCTTTCGTCCTCTCTTCCTCCTGCCTTCAATCTTTCCCAGCATCAGGGTCTTTTCAGCTGAGTCAGCTCTTCACATCAGGTGGCCAAAGTACTGGAGTTTCAGCTTAGTCCTTCCAGTGAACACCCAGGACGGATCTCCTTCAGGATGGACTGGTTGGATCTCGTGGTAGTTCTATCTTTAATTTTTCGAGGAACCTCCATACTATTTCCCAGAGTGGCTGCACCAGTTTACATTTCCACCAACGGTGCATGGCAGGGAGGCAAATATTATGAAAGGTAATTTTGGAAACTCTCAGCAGACACACTGTAAATAAAACTGACACTCTTTGGTTGAATGTGAGTAGGCAGTTAAATCTCTGTCTCAAGGTAAGTAGGGGTAAATGGGTCTGATGACATGATTTTCTAAATACCTGAAGTCTGGAATCCTCTTACGGATGAGACAGAATCAGACCTCACAGACTCCATGATGGAGTGGAGAGACACTGGACAAGGGTGGAACATGGCTTTTGGTCCTGGCTTGGCTGTTTATTACTTTCATAACTTGGTAGAGCTGTTTAGTGTCTGTTGATTTCACTTTTCTTAGTTAGAAGAAGTTTGCACTTTGTATCTCAAGAATTGCTGTGAGAGTCTGATAGAAAATGGCATGGAAGTGCTTTGTCATGGCTGTAAATCACTCTTGGTTCTGTATCATGTTTGTGAAATCTGATAAAAGGCATGATCACTTCAGCAGAAACCAGCTCTCAGTAATAAACTTCCCTCCTGTTTTGATGTGTGTGATCAGCGTGGAAGAAAGGAAGGTGATAAGGAAACCTCCCCGGCCCCCACTCAGCACTGCGCAAGGGTCAGATGCAAGGAGGATGGGAGGTGCTTAGTGTATTTTGGGCTGACGAGTTAGTTTCACTCTGAAGGTGATGTTTGATGGAGAATACAGATTTAGCACCGAGCCTGGCAGTTCTCCTGTAAAGGCTTGGTGGAATCCACAGTGACTCAGCAGGCCTTGGAGGTCACAGTGTGACTGTTCTTTACACACCTTTCCTCCAACTTTTTTTTACTTTTACATGCAGTAATTTAAACAGGGAAGTAAGGATTCTGTATACGTGTAAACTTTCAAACTTCTGAGAGTTAGTATTGACAAACTAGAAGCTGAGTAGAATGGTAATAAACTAAGGGCCCACGTCTCTGAATTTCTGACGATGAGGTGAGATTAAGGGTAATATTATGTGAGTGTAGGGGCCTCAGTGGGCATGTTATCAGGGACGGGCATGGTGCAGTGGGGTATGAGTTCTGTGCGTCCTGACAATAAGCCCTGCAGCGTCTGAGTGGCTGAGGTTTACCGCAGATCCAAGGCCCCCCAGCAGTGCCATCAGTCTTCCTCACTTGCGCGCCTCCGGAGTGAGTGCTGAGGAATCCTGTGGCTGTGGTGAGCAGTAGAGGCTGCGTGCAAACGGGGACGGCCTTATCAGTGCTACAGAACGGATAAGCCACCGATCGGATAAATAGTTGATGATTAAACGTGACTCCAGTGTTAATTACTTGAAAAATTTATTTAGGCTCTGACAAAATCTGGATCATGTGCCCAGATAAAGAAGATGTGGTATATGTGTACATTGGAATATTGTTGCTGTTGTTGCTAAGTCATGTCCAACTCTTTTGCGACCCCATGGACTGTAGCCCACCAGACTCCTCTGTCCATGGGATTTCCCAGGCAAGAGTACTGGAGTGGGTTGCCATTTCCTTCTCCAGGAGATCTTGCCCACCCGGGGACTGAACCCGTGTCTCCTGTGTTGACAGGTGGTATTTTTACCACTGAGCCACCTGGGAAGCTCACAACTGGATACTAGGCAGCCCAAAGAAAGGAGCAGAACTGGCTCTTCTGCAGAGGTGTGGATAGATCGAGAGGCTGTCACAGAGTGAAGTGAGTCAGGAAGAGAGAAGCAAGTATAGTATGTTAACCCAGGTATGTTGAATCTAGAAAAATGGTGCAGATGAACCTGTTTGCAGGGCGGGCACAGAGACGCAGACATAGAGTGGACTCGTGGACACGGGGAGGGAGGGGAACGCACTGGGAGATTGCTATCGCCGTGTGTGCACGGCCACGTGTGAGGTAGTAGCCAGTGGGGAGCCGCGGCCCAGCGCAGGGAGCTCAGCCTGGTGCTGAGTGGTGACCGGGAGGGTGGGCTGGCGGACTGGGCAGGAAGGCGGCTCCGGAGGGAGGGGCGTGTGTGTCCGTCTGGCTGGTTCTCTTCATTGTACAGCCGAGACTAACACAGCGTCGTAAAGCAGCTGTACCCCGGTAAAAAAGAATGCATTGTAACGTGGTTGAGAACCCCTGTGTCAGGATTTGAGTCCTGCAGTTAACTTTGAAGCAGAATTCTCTTAAATCATCGATAACAGTCTCTTTTTAAAGGTATTTTCATAAAGTTTATGAAGTTTATATTTTCTAAGCAAATTTTATTTGAGAGCATTCTGTATATTCCTGAGTTCCCATTAGCAGTGTTCTCAGCCTTATTCGTGTCATGACACAGAGATGACGGTATTTACATGGATCTCTGGGCAAACAGACTTTATCATCGGTGAGTGGTCAGCGGGGCTCCCAGGGCTGAGGGATCATTTCATTTTCAGTCTTCCTAACCGTGCGAGGTACACAGAGGAGGGTGTTCTCTATGGTTTCTCTGGTGAGAAGAGGATCTGCTCTTTTAATTCACTGCTTTCATTCACATGCTAGCTAGGATGGCAGGACTCTGACGTTAGATTGGATTTAGAAGAACTTGGAGTTCTAGCTTTGTGGTATTACTGGTAACCCCTCTGAGCCTGTTTCTTTGTCTTTACAATGACAGCACTAACCACCTTTCTCTTTCTACCATAAAGCTGTGATGGCCAAGAGAGATAATCAGATACCTCAATATGCTTTTAAACAATGGTTATTTTTGTTGTAGTTTAAGCAAAATGTATATACCTTTCATAACTCGGAAGAAATAATAATCAGATGCTTTTGTTTGATATGTATGTAGTATGTGTATATATTACACACATCAGTGAAACCTTTTGACTCCAGAGCTGAGAGAGTGAATTTCAAGACTTCACAATGACTACGATAATATGATGGTTAATGAGGGATGAGTGTATTTCTTTGCATTTCAGGCTACAGCCTAGAATACACTTCTGATAGTAGTTCTAATTATGGCTTTTGGTAAATATTATAAACTTTCATATTCATCTATTTCTAATGAATTTTTTAAAAGGTATAATGAGTAAAATTCAGAATTAGTTGGATGGCATCACCGATTCAATGGACATGAGTTTCAACAAACTCCAGGAGATAGTGAAGGACAGGGAAGCCTGGCGTGCTGCAGTCCATGGGGTCCCAAAGAGTCAGACACAACTTAGTGACTTAACAACAGCAACTGATGGTCTGTATATTCATACTATGTTTCTTCTAAATAATAAAGCTAAGTTAAATGTCTAACGGCTTTATTCTGATGGCTGGGAAAGCACCCAGGAATAACCAGCCTCGGGCCTTGCAGATGAAGACCGCAAAGTGTAGTGGGTGAATGTGTCGTTCTCTTCGTCACAGTTGACTAGTCAAAATACTCTCCTCCGTCATGCTGGACTCTGTGTTCAGGATCACGCTTGGCCTTTCTGTCAGGAGCTCGCCAGATACTGTTGCAGAAGCAAGGCTTCTCTTTTGTCTCCCATCACCTCCTGGGACTGAGGGAGCCTCCTGCCTGCTGGCCCAGGCTGCCGTCTGAGCCTGTGACCGGTGGGTAGGGCGTCTTGTCCAGCCAAGCCGCTGGCAGCCTCTGCTGTTAACTGCAGTTTTCTCAGACTGGGGCCTATAGTTCTCATGTTTAGGAGCCTCTGATCTCCACAATGAGCTCTCGCCCTTAAGCCTGTTCTGGCTCCTCTGTGACCTGGGCTCAGATGACCGTTTTAGACTTGACGTTCCAGCCCGCCTGGCTCACCACGCAGACACACCCCAGGCGGCGCTCAGAGACGCTTCCTCTCTGCGGAGTGCTGTCCCCATCCATGTCTGTATACAGTCTCCCCAGAGTGCTGTCTCTCTCTGCTTCTGTGTACAGCCTCCTTAGAGTGCTATTCCCATCCACGTCTATACGGTCTACCTAGAGTGCTGTCACCTTCTGCTTCTGCATACAGTCTCCTCAGTGCCCTCAGGGGACTGGTTCCAGGACCCATGGCGGATGCCAGAATTCAGGGATGCTCAGGTCCGTGGCTGACCCTCTGTATCCCTGGATTCCGCATCCACAGATACGGAGGGCCAGCCGTACATGTGTTGAAAAAGATGCGAATGTAAGTGACCGCACGCGTGGACCGGTGCAGTTCACACCCAAGTTGTTCCGGGTCTGTGCGGTCTCCTTGTATCCATCCTTAAAGCTCAGCTCGTGATGGTAGTGTCAGTCACCCCTAAATGCACCTTAGTGTATCACACCTGTCATCAAGTTACACATTGGTTTTAATGGCAATCATTTGAAGAGGTTTTTAAGTCTTTTATAGCAGAAAAAAATGAACACAAATGATAAAAATTTTTATTATATAAAGGGGAATACAGAAAAAAGTAAGTCTCTCCCCACCTCAGATCCAGACTATCTTAGCACCCCTTCCTAGAGAAGAAGTAGGTGGCTGTTGCTCTTACATCTGTTCAGAGAATTTGAGTGCATTTGCCAGCAAATGTATGTGTTTCCTTGCACACACGCTGGTGCCTTCCATGCAGGTGGTTGTCTCGGTTTTATTTAGTTTGCAGGTTCTTCTGCTTCGGCACACAGGGCTCTGCTGTGCAGAGCAATCCCCCATGACGGTATCATGGGCTGCTCCCACTGGACAGTTTCTCCCGAAGATTTTCTGTGAATAACTAGGACAGCCTTCCCATCTCTAGGTTAATGTTGTAAGTGATGCATTCAAATTATTGAAGGCTTTTATTTTCACTTTTTCCTCTCATTTGTTATTAATGCTGTAAATTCTATAAAGTGGAAATATTTAAGCTTGCTTTAATGAATAAAGGCTTTCCTGGGGTCTAAGATGGTAAAGAATCTGTCTGCAATGCAGGAGACCTGGATTCAGTCCCTGGGTCAGGAAGATCCCCTGAGGAAGGGTATGGCAACCCACTCCAGTATTCTTGCCTGGAGAATACTATGGACAGAAGAGTCTGGTGGGCTATAGTCCATAGGGTCACAGAGAGTCAGACATGACTGACTGATTAACTCTTTCACTTAATGAATGAAAAAATTTTCCTTGCTTCTTTATGTAATTTCTTTGTGTCATGATGTATATAAAGGCCTTTCCCCCTAAAATTACACTTGGAAAATATTATCCCTTCATTAATAGTATTGGTTTATTATAAAATGTGGAAAATCTTGTCTCAAAAATCGATTTGCATAATCTGCTGTCTTTGTGACTTTGGGCAGATTATCCATTTTTTATGTCTCTTTCCTCATCGGTAATATGGGTTTAATAAATGATTCATTTTGTGTTATCACTTGAGAAAAGGTATGTGGAAAAATCATAAATCATAAAATTTTGTAGAAATGTTATAAGAAATTGAAATTAACTTACCATCAAATAGATAAGATTTTTCTCAACATCTATCTAGGACAAGCCCCAAATATTTGTCAGCATATTTTTTCTTCATTGTTCCATTGTCTG
Source organism: Hydropotes inermis (assembly GCA_020226075.1). Lineage (NCBI taxonomy): Eukaryota > Metazoa > Chordata > Mammalia > Artiodactyla > Cervidae > Hydropotes > Hydropotes inermis. The sequence continues at coordinate 65,710,214 of CM035280.1, read as the reverse complement.
CAGTTATTTATTTTTTACCTTAATGGCTAATATATCCCTTAATGTTTCGCCCTGTCTTTTTCCCATGTTTTGGGAAGTCAGTTGGTACTGCATTTAACTTTTTAGTAATGCCACTTCTCTCTCTTCTGCCTTTGTGAACACAGGATATTATTTTTAGTAAGAGAACCAGTGTTGATTTCCTCAAATGATGTAAGGGAAAAAAGCACATCTTCTGTGCTGAAAAGTCATAGACTCCGCTGATTGCATTTAGATTCCTTGGTGTTCTGTTTGCTCTTAACGTCTCTCCTGGCTCTGCCCTGTTGCCTGCTTTCCTTCGCTAATTCATTGTCCTTGCCTCGCCCCTTCCGCCAGGCCTCATGCCATCTCAGCATCCTTCTTCCCCCTGCGTTGGGCAACGGAGGCTTTGTTCTCAAGAGCACCTCTTCTGTCCCCCTTCCAGCCACCTTCACACTCCCTGTTATTTCCCTTTCCCAGAACCTGTCTTTAACAACCTGCTAGTTAGTTTCCCAAACATTCCAAGTCTTCTGTTAAAACTTTTAATCTCTGTGACAAAAACTGTTTGTTCACGGCGTGTTTGTCCATCCGTTTATCCATCTGAACGTATAAAACGTCATTCCTTATGCTAAAAGGAATGCAGAGATGATACTGGCCCCGGTCATCAAGGCATTACAATCTAGTGAGAGAGAACATACATCAGGCTTATTACATTTGTTAGGTTTTTGGACGCCTTCCAGCCCCATCTGTAACTGCGACTCATAGTAGAAGATTGAGTGCTTGAGAAGCCAATAATTACAGCTGGGTATGATGAAATTTTGATTCTCTTTAATTTGTTGAATTGCCTATGTTAGTATCCTCTCTGAATGGGATCGCTTCTGATTTGAAGATTCATTTATTAATCAGGCTACGAGGAAGAGTTGTTCTGAATTAGTCAGAAGTCCTGGCTCACTGGTCTTTGGTTTGTCTAAGCATTTTCTTTTTAGAATTTATTTGTTTTTAAGTTCTGGGGAGCTCTCCAGGCTTTATAAAACTTAACTGCATGAACCTTTTCTCCTTGTTTTAATTACTGCGCTGGTGAAGCCTGTGTCAAGCAGATAGAGACAGCTATTATTTCCTGATGACTTCCTTTTCCTCTCGGTTCTGGCAGCGTTTCAACAGGAATCCAGCACTGACCAGGTGGTGCACGGAAAGACAGCTTATTTAATGGTTGGTATTTTATTTTCGGTGAAGTAGTATCTTGTAGCTAAATAATTTCCAGCTCCCTGGCCCAGTCGTCACGAGAAGCCGGGGGCATTCTGCTCCTTTCCTATGGCCTGTGTTATAGCATCAAGTTGCTGCGGACACAGCTGAGATACAGGTGTGATGACTCAGCATCACTCTCACTCTTGGGCCATAATTCTGTTCTTCTGCCTTGTGTCTCAGTTCTTATCACTGGATCTAAGTTTGTGTTAATATTCCAGTTCCTTCCTTGAATAAATGGTAAGCTTTTCAAAAGCAAGCAGTAGTGTTGCACGTCCTTTTGAATTGCATATGTCTAGCGTGGTGGTCTGTGTTCAGTAGGATTTAAATGACGGTAGACTGGTCAGTGATGAGACTGCTTGCTTATAAATGCAGGAGGCAGATACCACATTCATCTTACTCATTACAAGTATAAAGGATACTTACAGGAATCTCATATTTCAGGTACTTTAGATCTTAACGTGTAGGTAATGATCAAATTTTCATTCTCTGTTTGGCCAAGGCATAGCTTAAACTTATTTTGTCTTTCAGGCAGTCTAGTCATCTGTCAGTTTCTTTGTTTTTCTTTTATGGAAATTTTGTTAGTTTAAGCTCATTTTCTTTTCTCAGTATCTCTGTATATTTAGTTATTCACACATTTCTCCTTACTGATTTTCTTCCCATTTTAAAAATTCTGATTTCTCTCTCTTTTCATCACTTTGGTGTCCTGAACCATTGTATGTTTTCTGTTTTGCAGTTTTTACTATGACTGCTGACATTTACTAGTGGAAAGTGTTGTAGAAAGTGTGTCCCACGGGAGCTGCTTGTTTAAATTTCTATCCGTCTTGTCCCAGTTTGGCAGTGCTGGGCTCACACTGTAGTCAGCAGTGTGACTGAAATCCTGAAATCCACTCTTTCCAGTCCACCCTGATCTTATATCAGAAAAGTAGAGTAAATTGTGGAACTTGCCCCAAAGTACATAATCAGTGAATGGTTTCTTTAGGCAGAATGAACTTTGCCAAGATATATTGGAAGTTAAGAGCAGCCAGCTGTGGCTACTGCTGCTGAGTTGCTTCAGTTGTGTCCGACTCTGTGCGACCCCATAGACGGCAGCCCACCAGGCTCCCCCGTCCCTGGAATTCTCCAGGCAAGAACTCTGGAGTGGGTTGCCATTTCCTTCTCCAGTGCATGAAACTGAAAAGTGAAAGCGAAGTCACTCAGTCGTGTCCGACTCTTATCGACCCCATGGACTGCAGCCTACCAGGCTCCTCTGTCCATGGGATTTTCCAGGCAAGAGTACTGGAGTGGGTTGCCATTGCCTTCTCCGAGCCAACTGCTAATACTCAACAAATGTGTTGTCCATATATGTTTGTGACTATAAATGCCCTCCCTTATGTTTTAGGAAAAAAGATACAGGCCTATGGTAAAAAAAAAAAAAAAAATTCAAGTGAAAGGAGAATATAATATGAGGAGACTAAACACCACTAAATCTCATTCATTACTCACAGAATATCATGATTAAAATTTTGTTGAATAATCTATACATCTCTATATAGTGTATATGTGTGCATTAATATGTACTTTTTCATAAACTGGCTCCTCTGTCTATAGTGTCTTGTAATCTGACAGTTTACATCGTTAACTTGACAGTTCATCATGAATGTCTTTCTGTGTTTGAAAATAGCAGTCTAATTCACCAGACTTAATAGCTGCTTAGAATTCCATTGTATGGGCCCTACCGTGCATACATCTCATTGGATTTCTTTTGTTATCTACTTTGAATAAATGAATTCTTAAAAGTGTCACTGTTTGACTTTTGAAATGTATTGGCAGATTATCATACAGAAAGAGGCAACATACTCTTATCACCAGTGCAAGAGAGAGTTTTACAACAGTTCTCAACAGTACTAGTCCTTTTTTTTTTTTTTATGTTTTAATATTTATTTATTTGGCTGTGCTGGGTCTTAGTTGTGGCTCTTGGGGTCTTTGAGCTTAGTTGTGGCACGTGGGATCTTTAGTTGTGGCAAGTGAACTCTTCATTGCAGCATGTGGGATCTAGTTCCCTGACCAGGGATTGAACCTGCGGCCCCTGCATTGACAGCGCAGGATCTTAGCCACTGGACCACCAGGAAAACCCCTATTACTCCTCTTTTAAAAAATACTAGTATCTTTTATGTGACTCAACATATTTAAAACACAATTATTGTAATATTCAGTCAATATTAAAACATTCATAAAATAATGCACCCTGTTTTTTTTCTAATTCCACCTTTGAAGTCCTACATGTATATTTTTTGAAAAATAGACTACTTTTGCAAGCACTTTCAAGTTCATAGCAAAGTTGAGTGCAAAGTAGAGAGTCGCATTTCCCTGCTACAGCCCCCTCCTGCCTTCTCTGTTATCAGCATCCCGCAGCAGAATGGCTCATTTTCTGTAACTGATGAACTTGCTTGGACACATCAGTCGCCCAAAGCCTGTAGTTTTCATTCAGTCACGCTTGGTGATGTGTGTTGTGTGGCTTTTGGGCGCCTGGGCAAGGATGCATCTCCTGCTTCATAGTGTCATGGGGTGCTTCGCTGTCTTAACCCCCCTCGATCCCTGCTCACCTCTCCTATACAGCGTCTGGCAACCAGTGGTCTTTTTACTGTCTCCATAGTTTTGCTTTTTCCAGAGATATCGTCCCTCTTAAATTTTTGAAAACATTTTTACCTGTCTAACTTTATATATTTTTTGATTGATTAGAAAAGCTGGCATTTTTTTTTCATGTTGGCATTATTTCTTTGATACATTTTCTGTTTTTGTTTCTTGCATGTTTGAAACAGCCTTTCATTTTATCTGTATCCATTAATTATCAAATAATATTATTTTTCCAGTGTAACCTTATATTTTAAAATTTTGTCTATGATCTTTATTCAGAAGTTAAAATATTTCTTTCTAGTCAAATTATTCTTTCTTTTTTAATGGTTTCTGGTTTTGGGGTTTTTGCCAAGGAGCTAGTGAACCCAAGGAAGAAATCAGGATCACTGTTTTGCACATGTTTCTGACATAGGTCAACTTCATTACAGTTATATTATTGTTACTGTACAGAGAAAATAAAGTTAATTGAGTTACTGATATTATTTCCTTAAATGTTTGATAAGGATTCACCAGTGATGTTGCTTGGTTCTGAATTTTTTTTTTATGTAGGAAAGATTTTAATTAAGATTTCAGTTTCTCTGTCATACAAATGGCTATTCAGATTTCTTGGTTCTTCCTGTGATAGCCTTGGTAATTGCATCATTTAAGGAATTTCCTTGTTTCATCTAATATTAAAATATGTTTGTACAAAGGTGTGTATAAAATTTAGCATTATCTTTTTAATTTCTGTAAGACCTGTAACAATAAGGCCCTGTTTTCACGCAATGGTGGTAACTCGTGTATTCTCCCTTGTTTTTCCTGATCATTTGAGCTCTAGGGGTTTACCAGCTTCACAGCAGGAGTCAGAGTTTTGATCATTTCTCCACTGCCTGCTCATTTTCTGTCTCACTGATTTCTTGCTCTTTGTTGTTTTCTTCCGTCTTGTTTTGGGTTTCACTTCTCCCAGCAGCTTCTCCTGCTGCTGCTGCTTGCTGCCTCCTGCTCCTTCCTCCTCTTCCATTTTTTCTTCTTACTTTTGACTTTTTATTGTTTATTTCTTTGCATTTTTTTAAATGAAAATTGAAGTTTGGTTGATATGCAGTATTATTTGAGTTACAGCTGTCATCTAGCTTCTTAATGTAGAAAATTAGAGCATTGATTTTTTTTATTTCAGTTCTTAGAAATTTATTTGGCTGCACCTGGTCTTAGTTGTGGTGTGTGGGATCTACTTGCCTGGCCAGGGATTGCACCCTGGCCCCCTGCATTGGGAGTGCAGGTGTTAGCCACTGGACACTAGGGAAGTCCAGAGCATTGTTTGTTTTTTTTTAAACTTTTTTTTGCTAATATAATCATAAACGTATACATTTACCTTTAAGTATTGCTTCAGCTGTATCCCACAGATTTTGACATTTTCATTATTGTGTAGTTGAAAATGTTTTCTGATTTCCCTTCTCCTTGGTCCATGAGTTATTTAGGAATGTAGTGCTTAATTTCTGAATACTTGGGATTCTTTTTGATGTGTCGTTGTTACTGCCTTTTAAACAGTTAGCTCATGTAGTGCTTAATTTCTAAATGCTTGGGATTTTTTCTGATATGTCATTGCCTTTTAAACATTTAGCGCATTTAATACTCATTATTTTTCTCCCGGCACACTATGAACTCATTCGGGGTGGACTTTAGCCTTCATCGTATTGCGAGTGCTGTCAGTGAAGTTGCAGTCCCGTCTTCAGCTAACCCTGAAGCGGCCTTGTTCATTTCTGTCCAATTTGTGCCTTACACACCTCAAGGCGGCTGTGGGGCAGCCCCTGAGCCTTGCACTTGGGAGTCAGCTTTGACCAGCAGGCTGAATTCTGTAGCTTAGACTGGACTCCCTTATACAACGAGGAGCGTCCGGTCCTTCTTGCAGGTTTGTGCTGAGGTCAGGTGTGACGCCAGGTAAGGCCTGTCGCGGCCCCTGGCGCCTCGCGTGGCCGCAGTCACGTCGGGGGAGTTGGCACTGTGGTGCCGCCTGCAGGCAGCGCTTGGGTGTGGAGGCGGGGGCACCTGTGCTTTGGGCACAGCCCCACGCTGGGGCCCGGCTGGCCCAGCCAGACGCCGGTGACCACGGTGCACAGCCCACGGCGCAGCGCAGACCCTGCTGCCTTTTTTTTTTTACAATTGATTTTCACTGGAGTACAGTTGCTTGGCAATATTGTGTTTCCTGCTGTACGGCAAAGTGAGTCAGCCATACACAGATGCATATCCCCTCCTTTTGGGGTTTCCTTCCCATTAGGTGACCGCAGAGCACTGAACACAGCTGCCTGGGCTGAACAGCAGGTTCTCATCAGTTGTCTATTTGATACACAGTCTCAGCAGCGTTTAGACATCAGTCCCAACCTCCCAATTCTTCCTTCTCCCCACCCCCCAGTTCTCCCTTGGTATCCATGCGTTTGTTCTCTATTTTTGCTTTGCAAAGAAGATCACCAGTACCATTTTTCTAGATTTCACATGTACGCATCAATATAACACGTTTGTTTTTCCCTGACCGATGGTCTCTAGGTCCATGCACGCCTCTGCAAGTGACCCTGTTGACTTTTAATGTGGTTTAATTGAGGTCAGAGAACATACTCTGTATATGACCCGTACTTGAAAATGTAAGGTTTGTTTTAGGGCTCATAATGTGTTCTGTCCTGGTGAGTATTCCACATGTGCTAAGGAGAGTATATATTGTGCAGTTGTTGGCTGTGTTGCTGTAAATTGCTGATTAGGTAAAGTTGCTGATGCTGTTTTTCAGATCATTTATCTCTTTATTGATTGGTGGGTCTGTTTTTTCAGCCACAGGGAGAGGAGTGTTAACATCTCCAACTGTAATTGAACTTCTTGATTTTCCCCTTTTGGTTTGGGAAGTTTTTGCTTCATGTATTTTGAAACTCTGACATGAGATGCATGCACATTTTTGAGTATATCTTCTTTATGAACTAACCCTTTTAGAGTGTGGGATTTCTTTCTTAGTCTCTGGTAATGCTTTTTGTCTGAAGAATAGAGCTGCTCTGCCTTTCTCATGATTAGTGTTTGCATGAACAACTTCTTCCATTCTTTTTTCTGAACTATGTCTCTATCTGTATTTAAGATCTATATATGTGGGTTTTACTTTTCTATCCAGTCTAATAATTGCTGGCTTTAATTAGTAATCGTTGTAATTATTGGTATGTTTGGATTTAAATCTACCATCTTGTTATCTGTTTTCTAGTTGTACTATCCAGGGCTTCCTTGATGGATTAGGGAGGGAGGAGGAAATGGCAACCCACTCCAGTATTCTTGCTGGAAAATTCCATGGACAGAAGACCCTGGTGGGTACAGTCCATGGGGGTCGCCAAGAGTCAGACACAACTGGGCAACTGACACGTTCACGCTTGCGCTATCAGGTTTTAAAATTTGTTTCCGTTTTTTCCTTCCTACCTTCTTCTATATTAGTAGATTTAGAAAGTACTTTATACCTTTCTCTTCTATTGGCTTTGTTTTCATTGGTTCTCTGATTGGTTCTTTGTTTATACTGGCTTATAATTTTATTGATTACACAATGATCATAGTCTGCCATAAATTAAAATTATAAGAACTTTCTGGCAGTAAATTATATTTGTTCCCTCCCTCCCTTGGTGCTTTTGCTTCTATATAGGTTGTTATCCCCACGATAATTTGTTATTGTTTGAACTATTACTTATTAAAGGAATTAGAAAATATTAAAAATAGTCTCCTGTATTTACTTACACGTTTATCATCCCCGACAGCCTTCCTTTCTGTACTTTTGAATTTCTCTCTAGTATCATTTTCTTTTAGCTTGAAAATCTTTATTTACTATTAATTGTAGGTCAAATCTGCTGGTGAGAAATTCTCTTAGCTTTTGTTTATCTTAAAATGTATTCATTATTTTGAAGGATAATTCGTTTGGAAATAGAATCTTAGTTTGACAGAACCTTCTTTCCTCATTTTAAAGAAGGTGTTCCATTGTTTTCTGGCTTGCCAAGTTTTTGATGGATCTCAACAGGAATTTTTAATCACTGTTCCTCTATATGATGTGTATCTTTCTTCCCTCTCTGGCTGCTTTTACGGTTTTCTCTTTTTATTATGGTTTTCAGAAATTTGATTATCATGTACCTAGATTTGGTTTTCTTTGCATTTATTCTGCCTGGGACTTTGTTGAACTCCTTGGAGATACACACATGTGTGTGTGTGTGTTCACATTCAAAAAACTATTGACCTTTTTTTTTTTTCAAACTGTTTTTCTGTTCACCCTCTTCTGCACTGTTTTTTCCCCCTGGGACTACAGTTCATGTATGTTAGATGTTTCACCAATCATAGAAACTGTTTTATATTTCTTAGTATTCTTTTCTCTTTGTGCTTTAGTTTTTATTATTTAAACTATTCTGTATTCAGTTTTTCTAAGCTTTTATTCTGTTGTATCCAGTAGCTGTTAACCCTGTAGATTGAATTTTTTTGTTTCAAATAATATATTTTTGCATTGCAAAGCAGTCATCCTCCAATTAAAAAGAAAATCATAAAAATAATATTTTTCAGTTCTGGATTTTCCATATTTGGTTCTTTTTGGTAATATCTATTTTTCCATTTAGATTCTTCCTCTGTTCATTCAATCTAGACTTTCCTTTAAATGTTTAGATGTATTTTTAATAACTTTTATTAGTTTTTCGTTGCTTCTATATTAGATTACCACAAACACAGCGACTTGAAGCAGCGAAGATTTATTATCTTGTAGTTCTGGAGGTCAGAAATCTAAAATGAATCTCACTAAGCTAAAGTCAAGGTGTCAGCAGGACTGTGTTTTTTTTTCTGGAGGTTCTAGGAGATAATCTGTGTTCTTGCGTTTTTCAGCTTCTAGAGGCCACCTGTGTCCCTTGGCTCATGGCCCCCTTTCATCTTCAGAGCTGGCCATGGCCGAAGATGGCCAGTTACTGCATTTGCGTCACTCTGACGCAGACACTTGGGCTTCCCTCTTTGATATTTTGGGATTCTTGCTGTTGAGTCGGGATCACCAGGATCATCTCGGATGCTCTTCCTGTGATGCTTCAAGTCACTGTGTTTGTGACCTAAAATAGAGGAAGAGTCTGCCTTTTGACAGGCTCCGGGGATTAGGCCATAGACATCTTTCAGGGTCATCTGCCTTCGGTATCACTCTCTTAAAATTACTTTCTGCTGATTCTGTGTCTGGTTCATTTGGGCTTTTTTCCTACACACAACCCCTCCCGACCTGGTTTTAGGCTTCCATGTTATTGCATCTTTGCATGTTCGATTACTTTTCATTTTACACTGAATGTTGTGGGTGGCCTCTTGTTGACAGCTTAATGCTACTACCTTCCTTTAGTAAATGTTGAATTCTGTTTTTGTGGGCAGTCAGTTTTTTGATGGATCAGCTTCATTTCTTCAAGATTCCTTTTAAGTCTGTGTTTGGGTGGGTCTAGAATATTTTGCTCCCTAGGTTTATGTCCAGAGCTATGTGAAGTCTTGAGATTTTACCTGGTTTGTAGATGCTGTCAGATGATAGCCATTTCCTGGCTCAGACACAGAGGACTCCACTGCTCCTGGCACATCAGGGGCATCAGTTTTCCTTGCCCTCAGGTAACATGGGGGTGGGGTGGGTGGGCCTACAGGGATGCTGCAAATGCAGCTGGTCTAGGGGTGGGTCCCTCCTCCAGGGGATCTTGCCAACCCAGGGATCAAGTCCGATTAATAAGTCAGGTAATCATTAAAAGCAGGTTAAAACTATTAACATGATAGTAATAGGATTCCAGCAAACAGCCTTGGAAGACAGAGACTGCCTCCAACCCGAGCAAAGGAAGCCAGAGCACCTCCCTCCGGGAGTGGAGGGCGAGCAGGCTGGTGTGCGCTCTCTCTCTCTGGGTTCCCTCAGCTCGGGGACCCTCCCCGCGACCTCAGCTAGCTGCACTTGAGGGCATCCATCTGGGCTCACCCATCCCGCCCCCATAGTCAAGACATTCTGGAAAAGATGGTCTGGAACAGAAGCCTTGGCAGTGGCTCTGCTGTCGAGCAGTGAAGAAGGCTGAGAACCCTGTCCTTGCCTTCCCCAGGTGTGACGCCCACCACCCCCGGTGTCTTAGGGGGGTTTTCCTGGCGCTCCGCCAGCCTAATCTGGGTTCTGGAATCTCTTCACCAGCTCAGGGCTACCCGGCCCATGTGCATCCTGGAGTTTGGCGAGAGACTGAGGCAGAGCCTTGTGCCTGTTTGGAGCGCCCGGACTTGGCAGCCGGTGCCCCCTGCAGGTCCCCTCCCCAGGGCCGCATCCCCGGCTGGTGCCTCCCTCCCCGCTCAGCTGACTGCCCGTCCTCTCTGCTGCGCTTTCCCAGACGCCTCCACGTGTGCAGCCAGGGGCTGTTCGCTGCTGTTCCATTCCGTTTGTTTTCTTCTTCTCAGGACCCCAGCCCTTTGTCTGTCGGCCAGCATCTGAAGGCACTTCTTTCAGACCCTTGCGCAGTCTCACTTTATTTTGCATTGTTATGGTGGGCCGGCTAGTCTTTGCCTGTTACTGCCTCCCGGCCAAAGTGGCCGGCATCTGTGTCCCTTTAATGGATTCGTCCTTTTACAGGATCAGTATTACGGCGTCCAGACTGCGAGACCATTAGCATCAGGGATTTTTTTCTCTTCTGCTTTTTCCTCCTCAGACTCTGAGGTAAGTAGGTGCTCCCAGACGGTCACGCTCTTCGTGTCTGAAGAAGAACGCGCAGAGAGGAGACCGCAGCGCGCCGTCTCTGGTGTCTTTGTCGGGTGGTGTTGAGAAGGACAACGCCGTGTGGCCGGTCGCTTCACCTCTGATACCGCTCTGTAAACAGAGGCCTAAAGTTCCTAACAGGAGACTTGGTATGAACTGTTGCTGAGTCGTTAGAAGAAGCGATCTCCGGAGAAATCAGTAAAACTCAGTGCTGTGTGTGGATTTGTGTTTCCTGAGACCTGCAATAGTGCCCTTGTATTAGGTTTGGTATTTCTCCGAATCATTTACGTCTGCATAATAATTCACCGCTCACACAGGAGTTCTGCACGTTCTGTCTTGAGTTAGCGCTGGAATTTCTCCCTGTGTTGGGTGGCCCAGCAGCTGTCCTCATTTCACGGGTGAGGAAGTTGAAGCTCAGTGAAGTGTACTCACACGGAAGGTTCCAGAGCTCCGGCGTGGAGGATGAGGGGCTGTCACGGGGTCTCCACGTGGAGCTCAGAGGTCTTGCTGCACGCCGTGTGTGTGGGTCACCAAGTTAGCTCTGTTTTCTGAGTGTGTGCACTTTATGTTCATTGTATGTGCTCTGAGTTCTGTGTGGGATCATGCAACTTTAAATTCTAGACCTGGTGGGATTGTGTGGGCACTAAATACCTAAAACTGCTCTTACAGGTTTTTGTTCATAGTAAACACTTTATTAAAGGCAAAAAATATGCTTTTGTGTTATTTCCATCCATTAATTACTTACTTTGCTTTGCCAACATAATTGCTGCTGCTGCTAAGTCGCTTCAGTCGTGTCCAACTCTGTGCGACCCCATAGACGGCAGCCCACCAGGCTCCGCTGTCCCTGCAATTCTCCAGGCAAGAGCACTGGAGTGGGTTGCCATTTCCTTCTCCAGTATGATAGTTAGGTTCAAACTGTTATGTAAAAACTTAAGAATTGGACTTCCCTGGTCCGTTGGCTAAGACTCTGCGTTCCCGATACAGGGGGCCTGGGTTTGATCCCTGGTCAGGGAACTAGTTCTCCCGTGCTCTGACTGACGCCTGGCACAGCCAAAGAAAAACAATAAATAAAAAAATTAAAATAAACCTTAAGAATTGTTTATTGACACATTCTCACATTCTGCTTATTTTACTGTAGATGTTAGTATTCTAATATTTAGAGTCTACTTAAAATCATGTTAATAGTTTAAAGCTGATTTAATGGTTGTTTACATTATTAATATCTGTAAATAAGGATGACATCATTGTAATCACCTGTATATTTTTATTTGGATAACATATCCTTAGGTGTGTTGGGTTGGAATGTTGATGATTTGGAATGCATGCTTGAATTCTATTGGTCACTCCATCTTAGGATGTTTCAGAAGTACCGCTACTCCACTGAGAGGATTTTTGGCAGGAGATGTTAATTCTCCTCCAGCCAGTGGTGTCTGTACTCAGTTTGAGAGAGCCTGGCTCTATCAACACATCGGGTAATGATTTACTTGCCTTATCCTTTTTCTCTGTAGCCTTTAGAAATTCCAGAGAAACAGAGCCTCTTTGTCAGGAAGAAAATACAGTCTTTATGTGAAAAGCTTTGAATGCTTTTCTTATCAAAATATAGAAGGCTCTTTATCTCTGGATCCACTGGATCTGCTTATCAGCATAGGTGTCAGCTTTGCTTTAAGCTCCTTCCTTCGGAGTCCCAGGCCCAGTCTGCGGGGCATCCTAACAGCCAGTGACAGTGACAGGTGTCTCTCTGCTTTGGTTCATAAGCACAGTCTTCAGCTCCCCCTCTGTCCCAGCCTTACCCTGGCTTGGAGTTGAGACCTCATTTCTAGGTCTACTTGCACCAGTAACTGCTCACATAACCTCGCATAGACCACGTACCCTTTTTGGCTCAAATCGCTTTCCTTGAAGAGATACTGTAGACTGTCCTAAAGCTTCCTGCAGTTTCAGCATTCTATTTTAAGTATATTTTAAGTGTATTTGTGCTTTAGTTCTTCAGTTAGATTATCAACTCACCAAAGACAAGGATTTTATCTTAGTTTTGGTACTTTTCACAACATATAGTACAGTACATTGGATATAGTGATAGAAATTTGTTCGTAACTTCAGTTCTCAAACCTCAGCATTTATAAGAAATGGTTTTCCCATATAAGGATGTCCTGCTTATAGCTTTTTTTTTTCCCCATCCATCTGCCTTTTCAGATCATTCAGATCAAAACAAAAACCTTTCTAGGGACCTTCCATGGCCTTATATAATCTGGTTTGAATCCCCTCTTTTTGTAATTTTTTAAAGTTTTTTTTAATGTGGACTGTTTTTAAGGTCTTTATTGAATTTGTTACAGTATTGCTTCTGGCTCAGATGGTAAAGACTGTAATGCAGGAGACTGGGGTTGGATCCCTGGGTCGGGAAGATCCCCTGGAGAAGATACTGGCTACCCACTGCAGGATTCTTGCCTGGAGAGTTCTGTGGACAGAGGACGCTGGTGGGCTCTAGTCCATGGGGTCACAAAGAGTTGGACACAACTGAGCAACTCACCCTTTCACTTGCTTCTGTTTTATGTTTTCTTTTTCTGGCTGTGAGGCATGTGGGATCTTAGTGCCCCCATCAGGGATCGAACACACACCCCCTGCATTGGAAGGCAAAGTCCTAGAATCTGGGCCGCTGGGGAAGTCCCCCCTGTTTGCATTTTTAACCGTGTTTTATCATTTCTTCTTGCTCCCTCAGCTCTAGCCACACTGGCCTCCTTGCTGTACCAGCTGCTCCGTTGCAACCTTTAGGCTTACTCCGCTAACGCTCTTCTCCAGGACACGTGCACGGCCGATTCCTTTTCCTCCAGCTTTTTGCTCCTTCTCAATGAAGCTCACTTTAACTAACTTCATAAACATTACTTACTCTTTTCTCTGGCACTCATGATTAAGTTATGCACCAAGCCTTAGATCAAATGTGAGTTCATGGCTGTAGTGATTGCTTTTGCCGATATGAAATGAAATTCAGTAGCACAAAATTCCCCTGGAGCAAGGGAATGAAAATGTTAACAGTATCTGCTCCCGTCACATGGTCCAGTTTAGAAGCAAAAGTTGGATTCTTTGGAAATTGGTAGGAGCATCTGTAGACTCAGTTATGTTCTTTCTACTGGGATGAGCTCACGACGGGAACTGGGAGCGAGGTCAGCTTCCCTGGAACAGCGTGGTTCCCCGAATGGAAATTGGGGCCTTAGGAAGAAGATGTTATGGATTCTGTGTATTGTATTTGTCCTCCTATTTCCATATACACATGACAGTTAGGAGGAGCTCTTTCAGTCATGAAGTTGTTATTAAATTTGACGTACTGTTTACCTGATAAATGCCATATTGGAGGGCGTGTGTGTGTATGTATGCATTTTTTGCAGATATATTTATGCATATTTTTCCTTGAGCATCTGATATAAAATGAAATTTGATAGTACAGAACTCCTCAGGGTAGTTGAACTGTGAACAGTATGATAACATGTTATACATTATCATTTACAAGCAAAACTCTCAGTTCCTTTCACTTAGTCGCTCAGTCATGTCCGACTCTTTGCCACCTTATGGACTGCAGCACACCAGGCTTCCCTGTCCATCAACAACTCTAGGAGCTTGCCCAAACTCATGTCCATTGAGTCGGTGATGCCATCCAGCCTTCTTATCCTCTGTCGTCCCCTTCTCCTCCTGCCTTCAGTCTTTCCCAGCATCAGGGTCTTTTCCAGTGAGTCAGTTCTTTGCATCAGTTGGCCAAAGTATTGGAGTTTCCGCTTTAGCATTAGTCCTTCCAATGAACATTCAGGACTGATTTCCTTTAGGATGGACTGGTTGGATCTCCTTGCAGTCCAAGGGACTCTCAAGAGTCTTCTCCAACATCACAGTTCAAAAGCATCAATTCTTTGGTGCTCAGCTTTCTTTATAGTCCAACTTTCACATCCATATATAACTTCTGGAAAAACCATAGCTTTGACTAAATGGACCTTTGTTGACAAAGTAATGTCTCTGCTTTTTAATATGCTGTCTAGTTTGGTCATAGCTTTTCTTCCAAGGAGCAAGCGTCTTTTATTTTCCTGCAGTCACCATCTGCAGTGATTTTGGAGCCCAAGAAAATAAAGTGTCTCCCCGTTTCCCTTATTTCCCCATCTAATTTCCATGAAGTGATGGGACCAGATGCCATGATTTGAGTTTTCTGAATGCTGAGTTTAAAACCAACTTTTTCACTCTCCTCTTTCACTTTCATCAAGAGGCTCTTTAGTTCCTCTTTTCTTTCTGCCATAAAGGCGGTGTCATCTGCATATCTGAGGTTGTTGATATTTTTCCCAGAAATCTTGATTCCAGTTTATGCTACATCCAGCCTGGCATTTTGCATGATGTATTCTACTTTTAAGTTAAATAAGCAGAGTGACAATATACAGCTTTGATGTACTCCTTTCCCAGTTTGAAACCATTCTGTTGTTCCATGTCCAGTTCTGACTGTTGCTTCTTGACCTGCATACAGATTTCTCAGGAAGCAGGTCAGGTGGTCTGGTATTCCCATCTCTTGAAGAATTTTCCAGTTTGTCGTGATCCACACAGTCAAAGGCTTTGGCATCGTCAGTAAAGCAGAAGTAGATGTTTTTGGAACTTTCTTGCTTTCTTCATCCAATGGATGTTGGCAATTTGATCTCGGGTTCCTCTGCCTTTTCTGAATCCAACTTGAACATCTGTAAGTTCATGGTTCACCTACTGTTGAAGCCTGGCTTGGAGAATTTTGAGCATTACTTTGCTAGCATGTGAGATGAGTGCAGTTGTGCAGTAGTTTGAACATTCTTTGGTATGTCCTTTTTTTGGGATCGGAATGAAAACTGAAATGAAAATTGGAATGAAAACAGAGCAAAGCTCTGGTTTCTTAGAAATCCATGAAAGTGTTTTGGAGGCTCAGTTTTCTTCTATTAGACTGAATTCATATGCTTATTTTCCATTTGTTTATCTTTTTGGGTGAAGGGTCTATTCACATATTTTCTTTATAGTTTTAAAAACTGAGTGGTTGTTTTTTATTGCTGATTAAGGAACACACATGCGCATATACACAGAGGATACGACTTTGCTGGATTTGCAGGATTTTTCTCCTAGTCTGTCTTGTCTTTTCATTCTCTTAATTGAACAGCGTCTCCTGGAGAAGAGCTCTCAGTTGTCATAAGCGCAGTTTATCAGTTTTCATTTTCAGTTCAGTATATGTCTAGTTTGCCTTTTGATTTCTCCTTTGACTCATGTGTTACTTAGAAGTGTAACAATCGGTTCTAATTGTTTGGGGGTTTTCCAACCATCTTTCTGTTCTGTTTTGGTAACATAATGCCAGAGAATGCATGTTGTATGACTTGAACCCTGTTAAAGCTATTGAGACTTGCAGTATGACCCAACATCTGGTCTTTCCTCTTAAGTGTCCTGTATGCATTTGGGTGTTTGTTTTAGGACCCAGTTAAATTATTCGACAACAGTTGGACTGTTGGAGGCTCACTTTGAAGCTTTATCAGAGGAGATCTTCAGACTGATGCTGCTTTCAGAGTGGTGTTCACCTCTGGGGACTGGGCCTGGCAGCCTGTTCATGGTGAGGCGTTTCTTTCCCATCAGGATGGTGTGGACATCAGCTACTCCTGGCCCCGGGAGTCTTCTATCTGCTGCCTGTGGCTGGTCCTTCCCCTGGGGGCGGGGTGGGGTGTGTGTGTGTGTCTGTGTGTGTGCATGTACACACCTGCTGATCACAGTCCTGGAGGACAGTGGGCACGATGGGGTGCTGGGTGGTGGTGAGCCGCCTGCGGTCTCCAGAGCCCATTCCTGGGCACGTACATTCTCTCCACCCCAGCTCTTCTCTGGGGATGCATGCTGTCCCGGCCTCCAGCCTCCCAAGCCCACCTCCTTGTCCCAGGAAGACCCGTGGGTTCTGCCTGCTTGTGACCCACGGCTGGAAGCTCTGTGGACGGTGAGCGGCGGCCGTCCCGGAGTTTGCCTTGTGTGCCCCTCCATCGGGGATCACTGTCCTGTCCCGACCGGTGTCTGAAACATTTGTCGGGTTGGGGCTGAGTCCGGTCCTTGTAGCATTCTCTCAGTGGAAGCGGATGTCCTGTAGACGGGCTGTAGAAGTGCTGCCACACCCCTGGGTAGGGGAGAAGAGACGTGACTAGACACCATGGGTGGATGGTCTTCGGCCTGCAGTTCTGTCACAGTCCCGAGAAGCTGGCCCCCTTTCTGCCCAGGCAGTGGGAGCGCAGCTGTCCCACTCTGTGTTTCTCACGTCTCAGTCCGAATTCTCCTGGGAGTGCGAACCCGCCCAGCAGGCTCATTCAGCTCTGGCCTGGGGTTAGACTTAGCAGGTGTGGAGGCGGCTTCCTGGGCCCTGCCGCCTGGGGTGTGGGCCACAGCTCCCAGGAACCAGGGAGTTGTGTGGTCACCCCCTTTTCAGGTTTAATGTTGCTGCTTTTGGTTTTGAAAGGGAAAGATTTATAAGCCCCAAGGAGAGAAACAGCACCTTAAACTCAAAACTCAGCATGGCATCAAAATACTTTATCATGGAAGCTCCTTCTCCAGTTGTGATGATATTAGATTCTCCTCGTTGTCCTAAAGCAGCAGTCCTCAACCTTTCTGGCACCGGGAACTGGTTTCACAGAAGACAGTTATTCCCCAGAAGGCGGGGTGGTGGCTTCAGGGTGATTCAAGTCCATTACATTTACTGTGCACTCTATTTTTATTACATCAGCCCTACCTCAGATCATCAGGCATTAGATCCTGGGGGCTGGGGACTCTTGTCCTCAACAGTGGGTACTCGTGCATGCTTATCCATGCTGGGTTAGAGAAAAAGAGGAAACGTAATAAATAGGGATCAGAGAAATTAAGAGCAGTTGAAGGGGAGTGTGCGAAGAGAACGTACATCACAGGAAACCAGGGAGGTCAGGAGGGCCTCCTGGAGGAGGATGGGCTGGGTCAGGTGCCTCAGGCAGGTGACCAGCATCACCGCGCCCCCGCTGATGCTGGCTCAGCACTGCGCTGAGGGTTTTGCCACGAGAAAAGTAATGCCTTATTTATTTCCTTAAAGGCTAGTTGATTGTAAACATAGCTCTGCCTAGACTAAAAGGAGATGTGTGAATGAAGGAAGGAAGCCAAGCCTTTTTTTTTTCAAACTAAATACTTATTTTGAAGTTTGCCAGTTTTTACATACTTGGAATCTAGAGGTTTTTGACCTTTAATTTAGATTCTTGTTATCTTGTGAATGTCTTTCTTGTCTAGCTAAGGAAAGGCCTAGAAACTCATCATGATGATGGCTGTGCCTTAAGTGAAATGATTGCGTAGAGTTTCCCGTAATGCTTGGAGGTGGACAGAGGCAGACGAGTCCAGCAGGAGAAGGAACTCGTGTCTCATTCCAGGGCCTCTGAAGCTCTGCCGTGCCTCCCGTGGAATGTTACGAGGCGGGTGTCCGCTGATGCTGAAGCAGAACTGATGTTTAGTGTTTGTCAGTGTGTTTGGAGCTACCAATTGGTTGCTTAATAAATCGGGTTCTTGGAGTACGTTTTGGATCGTTTTTATGGAAGAAAAGAGACAGAAGTGGGGTGTGCATTTTTGAGTTTCCCAGGTGGCTGTGGTGCATCTGAAAGTTTGAAGTCACTGTCTAGAGGAGGAGGGCTGGGTGGTCCACGGCCCGCGGCCTGGGTGCTCCGCGGGCGGGGCTGCGGGTGTAGGACTGCGCCGCTGAGCGCCAGCCGCAGGGGCCGGGCCTGCTGCCTGGGGCCCGCGTGTGCAGCAGGAACAGGGAGCGGGGCGCGGGCGGGCTGAGTGGCGATGGAACCATGCGCAGGAAACGGGCTTTGGGTTCAGAGCAGGCCTTCGACCCTGGAATCAGGCAGTTGGGTGATCGTTAGGAGTGGTGGCAGTGATTTTCAATGTGTTGCATAAATGCTGGTTTTGAGAAATGTTGTTTGTTAAATAAGTCTCAAAGAGGCATTCAGAAAAAGAGAGGCTTGGGTGTGTACCCAGCCGTGAACAAAAAAGAGGAAGCCGTTTTCAGACTGAGGATAACAACAGACACAAGGATAGCAGCGAGAAGCACAGTGCTGAGCACAGGAGAGCTGACGCTGGTGGGGAGCCGGGCCGCAAGCTGGCGAGGGTCGGGCTGTGGGTGTCTGATGTGTCTCTCACCACCTCAGGGGCATCTCTGTGACAGATGGATTCCATCCCTTAACATTTAAGAATCGGGCAAACCATTTAACCCCTTTATTAGGTAGTATCTTTGGCTCCTCGTAGGACTTCCCTGAAAACCCCAGTTCAATTCCTGGGTCAGGAAGATCCTCTGGAGAAGGGATAGACTACCCACTCCAGTCTCCTTGGGCTTCCCTCCTGGCTCAGCAGCTGAAGAATCTGCCTGCAATGCAGGAGACCTGGCTTTGATCCCTGTGTTGGGAAGGTCCCCTGGAGAAGGGAAAGGCTACCCACTCCAGTATTCTGGCCTGGAGAATTCCATGGACTGTATAGTCCATGGGATCGCAGAGTTGGACATGACTGAGCGACTTTCACTTTTTCACTTGGCTCCTTGTAACTTAGTGTCTTTACTCTGCACATTGAATCAGTGTTCTCATCTGTTGTTGCTGAGCTCTGGCAAGAGGGCTGTTTAAAAGTTATTCCAACCTGTCTTTTCTAATCATATGTCTTAAAATGGATAAGAGTCTAGATGCCTACTGAAAGTGGTATGCCAAACGGCTCACACAAAAGTGAGCAGAAGTCCAGATGACTCTCTCAGAAAAAGAAATGTGCTCATGAAGCCATGAGAAACAGCCTCAGAGTTGGGATTTTTTTTTTTCCAACAGTGGGTGGAGATAATGCTCAGCCTGGATTTTTTTTTTTTTAATTTCAGTTTTATCTTCCTGCCAAAATCCAGAGTATTTTATAATAAAACTTCTTATGGATCTGACTAGCCTTCTGCAGTGAAAGACTCTTGAAGCAGGTATATCATGCAGAGAGATGGCGATATAGTGATCGGTCATGTCTGATTCTTTGTGACCCCATAGACCATAGTCCACCAGGCTCCTCTGTCCATGGGATTCTCCAGGCAAGAACACTGGAGGGGGTTGCCATGCCCTCCGCCAGGGGGGTCTTCCTGACCCTGGGATGGAACCTGTATCTCTTGTGTCACCTGCATTGCACCTGCTGAGCTGTATTATGCAGAGGACATAGTAAAATGGAGCCACTCTCCCTCTGGCATTTGGATGGACGTACTTGATCCTGTCATCAAAGAGGAAAAAATCAGAACCCAGACCTGTAGAAACAATTTAATTTGAATTTTGAACTCTGAGCAAGTACAGAAAAAGGATAATTTTCCTTATTATGTCAGCTTGGGGATAAAGAAGTGACTTGTCTGTTTGGAATCAATATGGCTTTTGATGCTGTTCAAAAAAGAGCTGTTGTACCTACTTGATTTTGCCCATCTTGTTTCCTGTTAAAGAACTTTCCTTTTCTTATGGAGAGCAGTTCCATTTGTTTGTTCATTCATTCAGCAAACATTATTTGAGGCCTACTTTGTTCTAAACACAGTCCCAGATACTGGTGATAAGAGTTTTTGAATCAGAGTTATGCTCGATGCCAGGTTAATCTTTCTGTCTCTTATTTTTTTCTGGTCCTTGCTTCCTACTATGAGTTCTAACATGGTCCATAACGTTGTTCTCCATATCAGTTATTCCTCTTTTCACAAATGTCGATTGATTGTTACTACTCTATTTTAAAGAATAAAGGCCAATTTTTGTTACTTTTTTAAAAAACATCAATAAAGACCTCAAAGTGCAGAGGCTTAAGAAACAAGATCAGAAGCAGGTGGTCCGGCTGGAGGATGCTTTTCTGTGACGCTGTGCAAGGATTCGTGTGCTGCTGTTTCCTAGACCGTTGTTCTCATCTGCAGAGTCAAAGCTGGGTCACTGCTGTGTCCAGGTCCAAGACCACAGGATGGGCAGGAGAAAGACTTGAGGCCAGGCAGTTCCTGCTTGGCAAGGCGGGGGGAAAGGTTTATCCTTTCCCTGGTAAAACCTTAGTAAGTACATGGTGACCCTTGGCCGTCAGGAGGCTGGGAGGTGCAGGCTCTGGCTTCACAGCCAGGCGGCGGGGACGGAGTTGAGGGGTCCACTAGCAGGTGGCTGTTTGTGCCCGAGTAGAATTGGCATCTTCCGTGGTTTCAGGAGCTCACCCCAGTCTAAGGAGCCTGTGAGGGGTAAAACTGCCCGCTATAGGTCCAAACCCGTTTTCTCTTCTTCCTGTGCTCCTTCATCCCTCACCTGCCGTGCAGATACTGACACAGCTAATTTCCACACATAAGCGCCCACGCGTGTCGGGGGGCTGTAGTGAAATGCCAGGGATAGGATGGTGAGGATGACACTACTCTTCTTACTGCATACGGGGCTGTCAGCTCAGCTGGATAGGGTAGTGGGAAAGCGCTGAAGACTATGAACAGGCTTTACGGAGGTGCCACGGATTCGCTCTAACACATGTGCTTGTGTTCTTCTTACACTAAAAACCTTGGCTCGTCACTGCATTGCTGTGGTCTTTCTGTACCCTCTCGTGTTTCCTTTCCCATCTTTCTCTCCTCTCTCTGTTCTTCATTGATTCATAGAAAAACTTACTTCTAACATCATGCTTTCTTTACTTTTGAAAAGCTGGACTATTAATATATTTAATCCTATGCCTCTTCAAAATCGAATTTTGAAAGGAACTCTTGAGTGAAATTCGAATTTAGGATTTTCAATTTGATTTTATGTTGGAAGAACTGAGTAGGATATATAGAAATTCTTCTGAAGGAAATGTTTTGTGAAGCATTCTTCTTGAAAAGGTAAGCTTGTAGAATACTTATAAATAAGTATATCATGTGTTTGACTACATGTATATATATGCATATTGATGGAAATTTGGAAAATGAAAATGCATGTATCAGAAGATACAAGTCACTCATAATGCCATATTCTAGAAATTGCCATTGTTAACATTTTCAGGTGTTTCCTTGGGTCCTTAATATGCCCTTGCCCTTGTGTGTGTGCTAAGTTTCTTCCATCCTATCCAACTCTTTGCGACCCTATATAGTCCACCAGGCTCCTCTGTCCGTGGGATTCTCCAGGCAGGAATACTGGGGTGGGTTGCCATTCCCTTCTCCAGGGGATCTCCCCAACCCAGGGATTGCACCCATGTCTTCTATGTCTGTTGCATTGGCTAACTGGTTGCTTACCAGTAGCACCACGAAAAGCTGGTCTTTAATTGGTAGTTTTTAAGAGTCACAGTCAGTTTGTTGTCTTTTGTCTTCATTTTACCAAGGCATAAGTCATAAATGAAAGAGATTTTATGGTCAACATGATAGACCCATTCCATCTTGAGTTTTGTATTTTGTATCTTTCTGTTTTATCAAACGTCGTGTTAAATTGTTGTGCATTTTTTTCTGCATAATTCAGAACAAAATACTTAACATTTCTTGCCAGTCATTGACTATGTGCTTAGCTCCAGAGTGTTCAGTTTAAATGTATTCCTTTGCCAAGCTTAGATTTTTATGTGACTTTTAAAAGTGTAAGGACATATTCCTCCAAGCCAGACATCTGTTATGTATAAGCATAGATTCCCTGCACCCCTGCCCCTCCAGGATAAATGTATTCCTTTTGTTAAGCTTGTTGGTTGTGACCTCTTGAAATTGTCAGGCTAGTCAGCATCGTAGATTGTTTTTTAATAAAGCACATTTATTTCTCCTAAAATTTGGGAATTCAGTTTGTATTGCTGTATAGGGTATGTAGAAGAAATGACTTGTTCCTTAATTCTGAATGCTGTATACAGTGGCTGTACGCCTCTCTCATTAAGTCTCTATCCACTTGTAGTCTTTTGAACTATTCTGAGTATTTTGTAGTTTCTTCCATTTTTTAAATTATTAATGTAGTATACTGTTGACAATTTTGAAACAAGTAAAACAGATTATTCTTTTTCATACCAGTAACATAAAAATATTCATTTTTGTGTGTTCCCTTTCAGGTTTCAGTGTGAACTTATTACTTAATGTGGTTGTAATCATATATGATAGTTTTTTTGTTAATAATTTTTAATCAGTTGCTACCATGGATGTGGCTACAAGATTATGTATATTTAAGAAGCTTCAATCCTCCCCACAGCCATTGTAAATATTCATGAACTCACTCATAGCTTAATATGCTTGAGAGAGTTCTTTTATGGCCATGATATGACCAAATATAAATTTGTCTGAGGTGTTTAATATTTACAGGTTTAAAAACATTTACAAATAGTTTTTATATGTTTGGCTTGGCTCCTGTTCCATTCTGCTTCCTATTTCTCAATTTTAATCAAGTACATGCCTTGTGGTTTACTATTTCTCCTTTGTTGAACATCAAGAAAAAAAACCAACTTGTAAAATAAATAAATGCTATGACACGCAAAAAGCTGCGTTTTCCTTTTTACTTCTGCATTTTGACTCATTCCTTCAGTGGTAAATGCAGTTCTAAACTTTTAATGAGGGGTAGCTGATGTAAAACCTGAAAAAATGATCACTACAGTTTCCTACGTATCCTTTAGTTAGGCGGATTTTGAAGTGCAGGAGATTAGGATGTCATAAATACGCCTGTGTATTATTTTAAGAGCGTGCACAGGGCAGTTTGGCGGCCAGTCCGCAGAACGCGCTCACTGGCCCGTGTGTGAGCTGGTGACCAGGGCTGCGCAGGCATCGAGCTCTAAGTTTTCCTCTTATCTTCCTGTTAAACAATGGAAAGTTTTGCCGTATGGTCACATAACATCTTCATCAGGTTCTCCCCGGGAGACCTTAGTGAGTTTTCAGCCGAGTGCCTGACAGGATTTTCCGCGGGGCGAGCTGGTTGGCCGGGAGCTGGCCGCGGAGGCCGGGGG
>CM035280.1:65519164-65686380 GCA_020226075.1 Hydropotes inermis | reverse complement strand
GTGGGGGCCCGCGGAGGCCGGGCCGGGGGTGGTGTGGGGGGCCGCGGAGGCCGGGGGTGGGGGGCCGCGGCCGGCCTGGTCCAGGTCGAGTGGGGGCAGCCCGCTGCGCGGGGCTCCGCGCCGGCCCGGGCACAGAGGCCGGCCTTTGTTCTCCAGGAGAGGGGCTAATCCGCCCGCTGCCCGCGGCGAAGACCCTCTATGAGGCGGGGACAAAGCCCCTCTGGAAGGTGAAGGGTGAGCAGTTTAACCTCTGACCGAGGGATAGAAAACGCCAGGGGGCGGTCGCCGTGCGGGAGGGGTGAGGAGGGAACCGCCGCGCCGGGCAGCGCCCGGGAGGGGGTTCTCGGAGGTGGCCACGAGAGCTGTCCTAGTCCGCCGCGTTCCCCAAAGGGCTTTCAACTTCAGATTCTTTTCTTAATTAAAAACGTGTTTTCTATTCTATTTTTATTTTTGAGTGAAGGGTAGCTCCTTCCCAGTGCCGTGCTGGTTTCTGCCGGCCCACTGGAGCCGGTCACCGCCGTTCGTGGGCCCCCGGCCCGGGAGCCCGCCCGCCCCGGAGCCCGCGCACCGCCGGCCCCGCGTCCACGGCGGCTCCCGCTAGCGGCCGTGTCACACGTGGCCGCGCGTGTGCGGCCGCGCTCCCCTCCGTGTTCGCCCCACCGTCTTCTCCCTGCTCCGTGTCCGCAAGTCTGAGGTCCGCATCTTCCTCTCCATTCCTTCCTGCAGATTCTGCTTAGTATTCTTGTTTTCATTTTTAAATTTATTTACGTTTCTCCGCGCTGCGCGGGCCCTTCCCCGGCTGCGGCGCGTGGGCTCCTCGGCAGGGCTTCCCTCGCGGCTCCCGGCTCCGAGCGCAGGCCGCAGAGTTGTGGCCCGCGGGCGGAGCTGCTCCGCCGCCTATGGGATCTTCCCCGATCAGGGATTGAACCCGTGACTCTCCGTCGCTAGGCGGTTCTTGCCCTCTGTGTCACCAGGGAAGCCCCTCAACTTGGTATTCTTCATCGTCGGTGTTCAGTGTCCTTGTTTGAAGCTCCAGGTAAGACAAGCAGCATAAATGCCGGAGGAGTGAAACTAATTGTTTTCTCTCTCTCTCGAGGTGCCATTGACAGAGGAGCCTGGTGGGCTGCAGCCCATAGGGTCTCAAAGAATCGGACCGACTGAGGAGGCTGAGCGCGCACAGCAGCCCTCTGCTCAGTCCTGAGTGTTTCCTTGCGGTCCTTGGCGGAGAGCCTGTCCATCCCGTTTCCCTTGCTTTGCCCCCTCAGCTGCTTCAGCCGTGAGCGCCTGTCCCTGCAGCAGAGAGGAGCAGGCTGTGCGCCTCTCTTTAGTGTTAAGACTGCCTCCCATCTGACCTGTGGCCTTTTGGAGCCCACCGTGGTGGGTGGTCAGCTCCTCACATAGCCGCAGGCGGGAGCTGCCTGCGGTCCTGTCTCCCAGCCTTGTCAATGCTGAGAACTTTCTATAATCCAGTCACACCTGATGGAAATCGGCTTGTTTCCTAGCCATTGGGTCACTTGTCCTCTGGGCTGGACCAGTACAGACTGCTTGCTTCCCCTCCTCTTCTCTGTAAGGTGTCAAATCCGGGATAATAATTCGGGTCTTCTGCATCTGGGCCCGTTGCTTGGCTGTGCAGACGGGGGTAACTTTTTCCTGAAACTAGCCGGGTGTCGGTCTGGGTAGAAGCTGCGTGCCTCGTGCCATGTGGGACGCACTCTCAAGCCCAGTCGGCCAGGGGTCCTGGTTTCCCCACTTCACGTTCCTTCTGTTGTTCGGATGGATGCTTCTTCCTGCAGTGATGCATTTGACCCTGAAGAAAATGGGGAGGGAGGGAGGGCCTGAAGAAGGGGGGGAGAGAGCGCGCTGGCTGGCTAGTGATGGTGGGTGAAGGCATCAGGGAGGGGCCGGGAAGGGAAGGTGCAGAGCCAGTGGCGGGGGTGTGTGTGCGTGTGTGTGAGAAACGTCTGAGTCACGCAGGTTGGGGAGCAGTGGGTGGCGGATGCTTGTGTAGGGCTCTGTCTCCTTTAATGAGTGGTTGAGACCATACATGTAGACGTCTGGTAGGAATATTATTCCTTATAACAGGATGGATGGATGGAGTTATGAAAGAAGTAACCAGGCTGGGGCAGGTCCCAGCAGAGGGGAGGTAGGTTAGATGAGGAGAAGCTGTAGGTAGCCCGTCATCGGCCCGAGGCCCGGTCTTCATTCAGCACGCCTGCGTCTGTGTCTCTCGCAGCAGTGATCGCGGGTGATCTGTAGCACTTCCTGTGTGTTAGCTGTGTTTGTAAGCGACGTGTGTGCGTGTACATGGGTATGTAATCTTCACTCATCCTCACAGCATCCAACAGTGGCTGAAGTGAAATGGGAACGTGCTAGCCTCTCAGTCACATCCGACTTCTTGCAACCCCAAGGACTGTAGCCCACCAGGCTCCTCTGTCCATGGGATGCTCCAGGCAGGAATACTGGAGTGGGTAGCCATGCCCTTCTCCAGGGGATCTTCCCCACCCAGGGATTGAACCCCGGTCTCCTGCATTACAGGCGGATTCTTCACCCTCTGAGTCACCAGAGAAGCCCCTCCCACCCCCCCTCCAGGTGGTGGACTAGTGATAATTCATTGCATTACCAAGGGGAAGACTGAGGCCTGCGGCCTGAATTGTCTTGAGATCACATGTCGCTCATGGCTGGCACTTCTGCGTGAAGCCTGACTTTGGAACTCGGCCACCTGGCCTCTTAGCATGGTGCTGTGCTTTTTTAAAATTTCTCAGAAGGTATAATTAAGTGCTGCCTAAAGCCTTCACCTTAAAACAGCAGTCCCCCAACTTAAAAAAAAAATCATTTTGTTTTCTTAGTACTTCTGTAATAACCTTAAGAGGAATCAGTCTGTCAGTTTTTTAATAGGAGAACCTGGTGGTGAAATATACAAATAAAGTTATTTTGGTCATGGATTTCAAATTCAGTTTTTTCTTTCATTGTGTGTTTTCTTCCTGTTACAGTTTCTCAGTTAATTTTCTGAATGTGTAATTCCGTTTGTTGTTCCAAATGGCGCAATTCTCTTTGTCCTCTATTAACCTGCTTTGATTCTTCGGTGGTTTGGTTTTCTCGTTATTTTGGGCAAGTGTGATGTGAGTGCTCCCGGGCAGTTACCAGAATGAAGTAGCACCCACCGATGATCGTACTCTTGGGGAGCGAATGTCCTTTGTAATTTCAGTCGTCTGTTATGTTGAATCGTGGGATTGTCATGTGATGATATCAACATTTAAGAGTTCTAGTAAGCTGCTTTCTAGAGTGATGAACTCTCTTCTACTTTCAGTTCAGTTCAGTCGCTCCATCATCTCCGATTCTTTGCAACCCCATGAGCCGCAGCACTCCAGGCCTCCCTGTCCATCACTAACTCCCGGAGTCCACCCAAATTCATGTCCATTGAGTCGGTGATGCCATCCAACCATCTCATCCTCTGTCGTCCCCTTCTCCTCCTGCCCTCAATCTTCCCCAGCATCAGGGTCTTTTCCAGTGAGTCATGTCAGCACTGGCCCACACTCCACGTAGCTGGAGCCAAGTTGTAACTGCCTTATGGAGGAGGGGCTTGGGAACCTACCTTCTCCCTGTGTTCCCCTCTCCCCCGCTCCCCAGTTCCCTGCCCACTCAGTCCCATCATCTGTGTATCCCCTGGAAGCATTTGACCTTGAAAACCGCTGTTACTTTTCTGTCTGTAGAGAGCGAATATACTTGTGTAAAGAATAAATATTTATACCATGAGTTTTTCCTCAGATTTTAAAAAAATTTTATTATTTTTTTTGTTCTATGCCACATTTAAACATTGGTTGCAGATGGTTGATTCATTATATTACTCTTCAGTCAGTGTTAACCAGACTTAACGTTAGAGTAGGCTGGATACTTCTCAAAATAAGCAAACTCACAAAGTTTACTCTGAAGGAATTGATATGATAGGAAAGAATTTTTTATGCATTATATATGTTCATTGAATGGAGAGAATGAGGAATTCAATAATAAGCTGAAAAAGCCCTTTATGCAGTATACAATTAAGGGTATAAAACATGATTTCTTCCTTTGGGAGTCTTATTTAAGCTCGGAGACACAAATAAAGTAGTTAAGTCATGGTGTAAAGCAGTATTGTTCAGAAGAACAGGCTCAGATGGTCTGAGTTGCTGGGGTGTGGGCCAGTCTGTGTGGCTACAGTGTTTTGGGAAGGCCCTCCAGCCTCAGTCCAGAATAACATGAGAAGATGGAGAAGAGGGAACACAGGGCTTCAGGGGGGAGGCCTAGAGCATATGTCAGAGCCAGTGCTTGGCGTCAGGAGTATCTTCATTTCTGTGGAGGACTGGAGGGAGGCCCGGAATGTGCTGGGAAGTTGAACTGGAGTCTTGACGGGCAGACATTTGGGTAGGCAGGAAGAGCAGAATTTCTCTACACTGACTGGTCTCAACACATGGAGTTATTTCTTGTGTTAAAAAATGAACATTTTATGTACAGCACAAAATATCTGTGTGGCTTAAAGAGCTGGGTTTTGTCAGTGTAAGCAGTGGGGAGCCGCTGAACATTTCTCTGTGAATGGAGGCGTAATGAGAAAGCTTCATGAAGCTGAATTCAGGGGCAGGAGTTTGAGAGGAGCGGAGTGGCAGGAAGACCCAGGAGATCAGGGCTTGGAGCAGGGTGAGTGCGGAGGCGGAGGGATGGGAGGGGGCTGCTGCGTTTGAGAGCAGGGGCTGAGGTGACTCGGGCGTTTGCAGAATGTAGACATCGAGGCCCATTTTGAGGTTTTGAAAACACATTGGTGCCTGGGCTCTGTTAGTAAAGAGGGATAGGATTCCATTTTAGATAAGAGTGTAAGGTGTTGGTGTAGTGAAATCTTGGGAAAAATCAGGGACAAAATACAGAACTTTGCTTTATGGATGCTTATATGAAACACTTATGTTTTTATGTGACCCTCTATGACCTACTTTTAGTTCGAGGTCTGAAAGAGTATTTGAAAGTTGAAGACCAAAAACTTTTTAAAAGGTTGGATAAAAAATTTCTCTACAGAGAGAGAGAGGCACTGACTCGCAGCCCAAGCTGCACGTTAGAATAACCTGGGGCGTTCTAGAAACTTTCAGCAGACACCTCATATGGTCTGGGATGTGGCCGAGAGTCTTCTTAAGTAGTTTCTAAATGAGCAGAAGGGGTTGAGAACTACTGCATTTACATGAAAGAAATGACTTGATGATGAATGGGAAATAGAATTTCAGTAACTATTTTGAGGTTTTTTTTTATTTAAATAACGATTATATGTGAGGATGATGCATGGTTTCTTCCTCCATGCCACCAGTTTTTTAGCAAGAGAGAAAAAAAAAGATGTAAATTCTCTTATGAGAGATTTAGTTGCATATTGGGAGGAGTGTCCATCCAGCCATTAGGTTTGTTGGGCACTTCAGGAGGGAGCCTGGGTGATGAGGAGCCGACTGTGCGTGCGGGCAGAACACCAACAGGTACATCTGTTCAGTGGAGCAAGAAGGAGCCTGATGTGCAGGGAGAAGACAGGCGTCTTGAGACCCCACTCACCCATGATCTAAATACAGCATGTGATTGTCTTCATCTGTGAAAATGACCACATCTTCTGCACACGTTCATCTGTGATCTCACCTGACAAGTTATTCTTGGAAATTTCTGTTTGCTCCTGCTGCCTTCTTAGAAGTTTAATCCAGTCTGGTTGGCCCCAAACTCGGTCCCTGTTTTCTACTTGAAATGCTCAGCAAAGTCTTTAAATATATCCCCAATAACTTGATAATTGTATGTTCCAAGGCGAATGGGTGAAAATTACGCCTGGGGTTAATTATTTGTAAGCAAGTTAGGACCGAGAGCTTCCTGTCCCTTCCAGGAAGGCTTTCCTGTTGTCAGATCAGTGTTGTATTTTAGTTCAGTTCAGTCGCTCAGTCGTGTCTGACTCTTTGCAACCCCATGAACCACAGCACGCCAGGCCTCCCTGTCCATCACCAACTCCTGGAGTCCACCCAAACCCATGTACTTTGAGTCAGTGATGCCATCCAACCATCTCATCCTCTGTCGTCCCCTTCTCCTGCCTTCAATCTTCCCCAGCATCAGGGTGTTTTCCAATGAGTCAACTCTTTGCATCAGGTGGCCAAAGTATTGGAGTTTCAGCTTCAACGTCAGTCCTTCCAATGAACATCTAGGACTGATTTCCTTTAGGATGGACTGTGGACCTCCTTGCAGTCCAAGGGACTCTCAAGAGTCTTCTCCAACACTACAGTTCAAAAGCATCAATTCTTTGGAGCTCAGCTTTCTTTATAGTCCAACTCTCACATCCATACATGACCACTGGAAAAACCATAGCCTTGACTAGACGGACCTTTGTTGACAAAGTAATGTCTCTTCTTTTTAATATGCTGTCTAGGTTGGTCATAACTTTTCTTCCAAGGAGTAAGCATCTTTTAATTTCATGGCTGCAATCATCTGCAGTGATTTTGGAGCCCCCCAAAATAGTCAGCCACTGTTTCCACTGTTTCCCCATCTATTTGCCATGAGGTGATGGGACTGGATGCCATGATCTTAGTTTTCTGAATGTTGAGCTTTCAGCCAACTTTTTCACTCTCCTCTTTCACTTTCATCAAGAGGCTCTTTAGTGCTTCTTCACTTTCTGCCATAAGAGTGGTGTAATCTGCATATCTGAGATTATTGATATTTCTCCTGGGAATCTTGATTCCAGCTTGTGTTTCATACAGCCCAGCATTTCTCATGATGCATTGTGCATATAAGTTAAATAAGCAGGGTGACAATATACAGCCTTGACATATTCCTTTTCCTCTTTGGAACCATTTACCAATCATAAATTGGCCCCAGAGGTTAATGTTATTTGCCCATTATTAGTTCCAGGTAATCCCAGCCACCAACAGGGAAGACTTCAGAATTAAAACAAGTAGAAACAGGACGAACTGTCTGTTTGCATATCTCTCCTTCTTTCATTTCGAGGAAAACCTGAAAGTTTCTCTCTTGTGATTGAGAACTGAATATAACGTCCAGGTTATGCACACTGTGCTCATCATTACACTTTTCTTTACCAAGTTTCTTAACTTCTCCTATGGACATTTTGAAGATGTCACCCACAGAGTCCTTAGGCCTCTCTAGCGCGAGGCTACAGATGGCATCACATTGATGTTTGGACTCGGACGTTGACAGCTTGCTACCCGTCGCTGGGTCCCGTCCAGGCTCTGTGCTCTTGTGAAGTGTCCCTTCTCCTCTAGTCCTCCTGTGGACCCCTCGGAGCTGCCTCTCCAGGGTTGCGACATGCTGGTTTCCTTCACCTGACCTGTGACATGACTCTGTGCGTGATGCCCCTGTGTCCTGTCCAGGACGCTGCTGCCGGTGTTTCTCTGGATCTGGCAGTGCTCCTGCTAGGGGGGTGGCTGTGGCCCTGGGTGGGGCTGACTGTGATGATCCTTGGCCTCACCCAGGCTGCTCCTGACAGCTGGACCTCCCGTCGTGATGCTGTCCATCACAGCTCCTTGCATCTGCCGTGTCACCTCACCGCCTGTGCTAAAGGAGTTCTGCAGAACTGGAGCTTCTCAGAGTTCTTACCGCCCCTCAATCAGGTCCCGGGCATCCAGTGTCTGCTGTAATCTGTCAGGAGAATTTCCCTCTGACTCTTAGGCCCAGTACTGTGTTCTGTCTCAGGAGAGTGGGTCATCGTGTCCCACTTTCCCTTTATTTTACCACAAATCGTTCATACGTTTCTGAATCCAAGACCCAGGGGTTTGATGACAGGTGTCCATTATTAGTAATATAATAAGATCTGAGTTCTTAGATGATTTAAGATCCAAGTTCCTCCCCCCAGGGGTTCACTGTGTGTTGTCAGGATCGGGGTAACTGGCTCTATTATTCTGTGGTCTTTCAGTTTACGCTCAGGGCAGCGGCCAGGTGACCCTGTTCCACGTGCCGGGACTCGGCTCAGACTCCCGTGTGCGCCTTTTCTGGGGTGCAGGCCTGGCTCCTTGGGATGACCGCTAAGGGCCTCCTGTTCCACTTGCTCTTCCGCCTCTTTCCAGCCTCATCTGGCCTCCTTGTTTTCATTAACACTGTGTTTCAGAGATGTTTTTTTTTCTCATATGAACAAATATGTTTCTCAAGGCTGTAATCTTTTTCAAGGCGATATAACATTTCATAGAATAATAATGCTACAACCATTTCCATACTAATGGGCTTATACATAATTTCCAGGACTTCATTAGTCACAAACAGTGATTCAATATATATAGTTGTGTCTATATAGCAGGGGTACAAGAAATATACTTTTTCTTGCATTTCATACTTTTCTTTTGGAGAATTAACTTTCTTTCCCCCTGATGCTGCTGCAGTCTTTATAAGTTCGTTACCAAGTGTCCCTATTTGGTAAATATCTCTTTAGACAGTTTATCTCCTTTACCCACATTCCTCTTTATGCAGCTCTCAAAGGACAAACATACTTTTCCAAAAGTTTCAAATGTATCATTCTACTGTCTTCTGCATTCCATTGCTGTCTTTGAAAAGTCTGCCGTAGGTGTAATTACTATATATTATGCATACTTTTGTGTGGCTCAGCTGGTAAAGAATCTGCCTGCAGTGCCGGAGGCCTTGGTTCAATCCCTGGGTTGGGAAGGTCCGCTGGAGAAGGGAAAGGCAGTGTTCTGGCATACTTTTATTACACATAAAATAAGTATATATTTAGAGATTTAGTTACCTCTTTTCCTCTAGGATGCTTTTAAATATGGGTGGTCCTTTTGTACTCTGTAGTTTCATTACTACAAATATGTCTTTCTTGAGATGTTGTTTTGGTTTGTTGTGATTTGTAATTCTGAGGATTTGCATCGTTCACTGCTTTTGGAGAACCCAGTCACTGTTTCTTCTAACACTGTCTCCATCCTTCCCTGGTTTTATACACCCCAGTCTCTTAGATCTGACTTTTAGAACTTGAAATAGACTTATATGATTATTCTAGTCTCCGTTTTTCTTAACCTTCTTTATATTTCTCATTTTGGGGGTTTTCTCTCTACCTCATTTTGTTTAATATCATTTTATGTCTGATTCATCTCACTATTTTTCCTCTTCAGTTGTATGTGATCTGTTTACTTCATCTGTTGAACTTTTAATTTCATGTTACATGTTTTTCATTAATGGCTTCCCAAGAGGCTCAGTGGTAAAGAATACGCCTGCCAGTGCAGGAGACATAAGAGACACAGGTC
This sequence comes from Hydropotes inermis, assembly GCA_020226075.1. NCBI lineage: Eukaryota > Metazoa > Chordata > Mammalia > Artiodactyla > Cervidae > Hydropotes > Hydropotes inermis. Next base: position 65,677,156 of record CM035280.1, on the reverse strand, counting down.
TGATCCCTGGGTAGGGAAGACCCCCTGCAGGAGGAAATGGCAACCCGCCCCAGGATTCTTGTCTGGGATATCTCACAGACACAAGAGCCTGGCTACAGTCCATGAGGTCGCAGAGAGTCAGACACGAATGAGTATGCACAGACAGACACACATACATTTTTCAGTCCATAAAAGTTTTGATTGTTTTCAAAATTTGCCTTTTTTAGTGAAAGAATCTAGTTTGCTCATGTTTTGAATTATTTTATTCTCTGTTTAAAAAAATCCTTATTTATGTATGTTGTTTCAGATAATTTTAGTATCTTAAGCTGTCTAGGGGGAGGTTTTCTAGTTCTGTCGTTTGTTTCCAAGGGCTTTCTTCCCAGGTGGTGCTAGTGGTGAAGAACCTGCCTGCCAGTGTAGGAGATGGCAGAAACTGAGGTTCGATCCCTGGGCTGGGAAGATCCCCTGGAGGAGGGCATGACAACCCACTCCAGTATTCTTGCCTTGAGAATCTCACGGACAAAGGAGCCTCGTGGGCTATAGTCCGTGTGGTCACAAAGAGTCGGACACGAGTGACTTAGCACACACACATAGTAAATTCAAATTGCAAACCCATCTTCGGCAGGACATGGGTTGAGTGTTTCTCCTAGAGTGCAGACGTGCTTGTCTCTCTGCTGTGTTTCTGGGGTGCGTGAGGATGCCCTGTTCCTGCGATCACAGGCTCTTCTCCTTAGACTCCGGCAGTACAGAGATAGTTAAGGAGTTACTGCATATACAGTAAGTCTCAGTGAATTCATGTATTTGAGCCTTAAATTAGCATTTCTTTTACACTTAGTTTGATTCTAACTTGAAAGTATTTTGAAAAAAACTGAGATGCATGGTTTTATTTGGTTCTTTAATATTTTGCTTTATAGTTGTACTTTTCATTTTAAAATTAATTTTTAAATGTTTTTATAGTTATGCTTAATAAAACCTCACACAGTTTTTCAGTGTAGTGAACCCTGAGTCATTTTAATCGTTATTATCTTTTATTCATTGACTTGGGCTTATTCCCGATTGGCCCAAACTGTGTTATATACAAGAATGCTGGAAAAGCTTTTGACTTAGTTTGCTCTTGTGCTGGAAATTATTTCTTGGTGTACTGTGAAAATTATTTTAAATGTTATAAATAAAACTGCTTTATGAGGTTCAATTAATTTTACATTTCTGAGTGTCCATGTTAACACTGTTTCTTAAAAATATGTTTTTAGTTCAAAGAGTTAAAACATAAACATGTGAATATAAATGTCTTTGTGCTTAATCATGTACTTGTCAAAAGAGTGCCTTAAGAGCAGCAGTCTCGAGATGCTCATCTGAGGGCTGACCTAAAGCCTGTGCTCCTTCCTGTCTGCTCCTCTTTATAATAAAAGCTGTCGCTTTAGGACATGATGGACATCTTGGCTGACTGAAAGGTATTTCAGATTTCATATGAAAGATCATCCTTCTGTAAGCAATCTATTAACTTTCTCCCTGTGTTCTGATAAAAAACTTTTGTGTTGGCTCTTAATGATTGGTATCTGAAAAACGTCAAAACATTGATTCTCAGCTGTAAGTTCCTTGTCATAGATTAATCAGGATTGAACATCTGTGGTACAGCATTTCTGTCCTTTTTTTTTTTTCTTTCCTGTTGTTGATTTTTAAAAACTCTCCTGAAGGGCCCTCAGGACAGATGGCCCTCACTGTTGATGGTTCGATTACCATGATCACCCACAGCTTCAGAGGAGTGCGAAGAAAAGAAATTGCTTTCTTTGTCAAGGTGTTTTCAATTCAATTCTCACCCATTAGCCCTGTTTGGTTAAATTTGGAATTACTCTATCAGGTGATTGATGAGGGTTTTCATTTTATTATAATAGGTCTTGTTTAAAAGGACTAGGAGTAGCAAAATGATATATCTAAGCTGCTATGGATTTTATTTTCTTAACGTTTTTTGAAGTTCTGTTTTCATTACTTTAGCTAGAATTTGCTTATTTATGAGCAGAAAAAGCTTTCTTGCTTTGAGTTGTGATGCTAATTTTAGATCATTCTGGGAAGAAACATTCATAAAGGCTAGAATTCTTCATTAAATTGCTTCTAAGGTTTGAGTTTCAGAAGCAAATCATTTCATAGCAGTAGCTGTTTAGTTATCCAGATGATTCTTCAGAGTGAAGATAATCAGAACAGGATCATTATTACATTTAGATGTTTCTACACTGTTTCTTATATACATTTTTAAGAGGTTCAGCAAACTGACAAATTTCCAGAAGTGTGTGCTTTTAATTTTCAATATGGATATTATGTAAAGCAATAAGTAGAAGTATGATCTTTGCTATTTTTGTAACTGGTTGTGAAATAAGACGTCTTGGAATAATTCATTTTCTTCACGTTTTTGTATATGTAAGTCAAACTCAAAGTGAGTAAGTGAAGAATTATTTCAGTTCTAGGATGAGAAGATACTGATTTGACTCTGTTGGTAATTAATGGTCTATTTTAGGTTTCCTCACATACATTTTTCCAAATATTGTTCAGAGAAAGTCTGTAGGGTTTAGGTCATTATTTTACAAAAATGTTTCAATATTTAGTGTGCTAAAAATACTTATTTTCCTGTAGATAATAAGGAAAAATTCTAAACTTGTGAATATTCCTTGAACTACTGTCCTCTTAGTGAACAATAAAATTTAAAGATCAATGAAATAGAATATATGGGGCTTTTTTGTAGGATGCTTTTATATGCCACAGAGAATTTTAGAAAGGATGTTTATTTGAAACAAGGATATCTGGATTCTGGTTTTGACTTCAGTAGGTACTAGATCCAAACTTGAGACAATATAACCTCCTAAGTATTCATGGTAAAAAAGAATAATGTTCTCTTTTAGAAAACTATGATTCTATCCATATATAATGATGTTTTTTGAAAATTTCCAAAGGAAAAATAACAGAGGCTTTAAATTATTTTTTACCTTTACAGATATTGGCATTTATAAGAAAGCACAGAAAAATAATAATTTCTCATAGACCTGTTAGGTGGTAAGGTACAAAAAGATGTATCTTTTTTCTTTTTTTTTAAAGGGTATGTCTGTTTATTTCCTTTTGGCTGTGCTCATTCCTGTTTGCCAGCTTTCTCTAGCTGCAGCGAGCATGGTCCACCCTTTAGATGGTGTGTGCAGGCTTCTCATTGCGGTGGCCTCTCTTGTTGTGGAGCACAGGCTCTAGGACTCACGGGCTTCAGTAGTTCGTATTTGTGGTAGATTGGCTTAGTTGCCCCGTGGCATGTGGAATCTTCCCTGACCAGGGACTGAACCCATTTCCCCTGCACTGACAGGCGGATTCTTAACTGTTGGACCACCAGGGAAGTCCCAAGAGTTTTATCTTTAAAAAACACTCACAGTGTTGTGTTAATTTGTGTCTGCTGTACGGCAGAGTGATTCAGTTATGTATATATATGTATTCTTTTCCATGTGGTTTATCACGGGATATCGAGTATGGTTCCCTGTGCTCTACAGTTGGGCCTTGTTGTTTATTGGCCTTATGCATGCTAGTTTACATCTGCCAGTCCCAAACTCCCAGTCCATCCGTCCCCATCCCCCCTCCTCCTTGGCATCCGTACGTCTGTTCTCTGCGTCTGTGAGTCTGTTTCATAGATCAGTTCATTTGTGTCATATTTTAGACTCCACATGTTAGCAATATCATATGGTGTTTGTCTCTGTCCAACTTATTTCACTTAGTATGATAACCTCTTGTTTAGTTAGTAAGTCGTGTCTGGCTCTGCAACCCCACAGATGGTAGCCCACCAGGCTGCTCTGCCCATGGGGCTTTCCAGGCAGGAATATGGAGTGGGTTCCCATTTCCTCCTGCAGGATGGCCCTGGGTCCGTCTATGTTGATGCAGATGGTATTATTTCACTCAAAAAAGATTTATACCTTATTTAGATATGGATGATTGTATATGGCATACAGAGATAGAGAAAATGATGGACAGTATATCTTTATGTAACCATAATTACTCACCTGTGTTCCTTTAAATCAGTCCCAACATCATAAAACACTTAATTTTGGAATAAAATTATTTCCATTGTTGTATAGAACCAGAACTACCAATTTGATAGTAACTGTTCAGGTTGAAATATTTTAAAAGCATCTTGGTAACATTTTTCTTGTCAAAATTACTTCCCGCTCTCACTGTCCGGGTTGTTTCTTCCTAGCCCTCTGAAAACATACCTGTTGCCAGATAAAATGTGTATGTAATAAAGATAATTCTGAATGTTGATTGCCTCATTTAAAACAATATTTTCGCTCGACAGATGTGAAGTTCTGTAACATGTGGTTGATAACACTCCTCGGTGTGAGGGATGCACTGTCTGTGCGCTTGGTTCTCAAAGCGTGGTCCTCAGATGAGCAGCAGCGGCATCTCCGGGGGACTTGTTAGAAACGCGGCTCTCAGACCCACCCTCGATCCGGACTCAGAAGTTCTGTGACTGGCACGCAAGGGTTTCTGTTTTAACAAGCCCTCTAGGTGTTTTTGTTGCGCTCTGAAATTTAGGAACTATTTAGCCGGGCTTTTAAGAAGATGCTGGAATTTTAAATGAACATCTGTATGTTAACTTTAATTTGTACAAATATCTGACTGTGTATGCTTTCTTAAGATGCTGTGTGAAATTAACAGTTTTTTCAGCAGTGAGTTTGGTTCTACTTTTACTGTTGCTGGTAGTCCTATTGGACCGCATAATGTTATGCAGTCTATGATACTGTATTTTTTGGGTGGATTGTTAGAGATTTTCATTAATGATCTTGTTGGCATGAGTGATATATGTCTATTAGTGCCATAAATCTCTATTTTTTGGGGGATGCAGGCTAGTGGTTTTCTGCACCTCTGGCTTCACTAGGGTCATCTGTGGCCCTCAATGAGGGAGTGAGTTGCTTTTGGGTTTTGGGTTTTAAATTGTAGTAACTAATGACTTTGCAAGCTATTTTGATAGATGTAGTGAAAACTATCATTTTAGGGGTGTGACGTCAGCAAGATGATGGAGCAGATCTTAGCCTCCATCCCCTCCCCCCAACAACATATAAATAATTAGACAGCTCTTCACAAACAGAAACAGCTCTGAGAACTCTGGATGCCACTTAAGAACTTGAGCAACACAGTGAAACAGAATTGAGAGTAACCACAGTGGGAGAAGGAAGAACAGTTTCATTTTGCCTGTGGCATCCCATCCCCCAGGCCAGGCTTGCTTGGTACCCAGAAGGAACTCTGCAGCGAGGAGTTCCGCTTGGAGGGAAAGAGCAGTGGGGTGAGTGATCAGATTCCCCAGTCCTTTGGAGCACCATACATACATCCTGCTTCCATTTCAGCCACCCAGAGTCCGGCAAAAACCTAGACTTACAGAGACAGCTAGCTACTTGGTGGCTCAGGTGGTACAGAGTCCGCCTGCAGTGCAGGAGACCCGGATTCAATGCCTGGATCGGGAATGTCCCCGGGAGAAGGAAATGGCAGTCCACTCCAGTATTCTTGCCTGGAAAATCCCATGGATGGAGGAGCCTGGCGGGCTACAGTCCACGGGTCGCAAAGAGTCGGACACAACTGAGCGACTTGACTCACAGAGAGACTCACACAGACAGCTAGGAACAAGGAAGGAGGGTTGACCACCTGTAGTTGCCATGTGGCAGGAGCAGCTGCAGTTCCCCATGACCTGCTCTGCAGGTGACCCCAGCTGGTCCGGAACCCCTGCAGATTTCACTGGCTTCCACCCCGCAGATATTTGTGTTTGCTGACACCAGCCACCTGAGTCCCTCCTGTCTTGCCAGCTCGTCTCCTCCAGCTTCCCCTGCTGGAGCCTGGGGCCCACAGGGGCAGCCAGCCCAGGGCTCTGAAGCTATGCAAGGGCAGACCACCAGCCTGACCCCATGGCTGAGCCCCCGCTGCTCTGTGAGGGCCCAGGGCTGGCTGCTCCGGCTGTGCATGCGTATGTCCCGATCTGATGCCTGTCACCACTCCCACTGCTCCGCACGCCCCCGAGGGAAGACTGCAGTTGTGAGGGGGCACACCGACAGGGCCCCCTCAGGTTGCTGTGGGCCTGGCTCGGGGGGTCCCCTGACCCCCTGGGCTGACTGCCACTGGCCCCTCCAGCCCTGCACCTGTGTGGGAGGTGGGACCCTGATTACCAGCCTTCATCCCCCTCTGCTCATGACATAGGCCAGTAGCCGAGAGCATCCCACGGCCCTGGGCACTGCTGCTGCTCATCTCGTTTCTAGCCGCTGGACCTGGAGGCAGGGTTGAGGACCCTCACAGCCCGTGGCAGCCTCAGTGGATCCCTTGCAGTACCTCCCAAAAACCACGTGATCGTAGGTGCCGTTGACCACAATGGCCTGAGCCAACGAGCCACCCCATGTCCTGCACCTCTGGGCATGGACTCACAGCGCCCTGCAGCACGCCTCCACCCGCGGTGAAGTCTCCCTTACGGAAGTCAGTCTGTAACGTCTGGAAGGAATGGCTGCTGTCCCAGTGTCCAGACTCCAGTGCTTGGCTACAGGGATCAGGAAGACTCAGGGAGGCGTGACTCCACGAGAGGAGTGCAGTGGGCCTCCAGCAGCTGACCACCAGGAAATAGAGTTTCAGGGGATCACCTGGCAAAGAATTCAAAATGATTGTCCTGACAACGCTTAGGTAGCTATAAGAGAACACAGGAAGACAATTCAGTAATATCAGGAAAACAGCACAAGAACAAATTGAAGTACAACCACGATGGAAAAGAAAAACTAAAATTGTGGAGCTGAAGAACACAGTGACTGAACTGAAGAGTTTAATAGACGGCTTTGACAGCAGGTTAGACCAAGCAGAGCAGTCTGAGCGTGAAGACAGATCATTTGAAATTAACCACTTAGAGGAGCAAAAAGGAAATTGCAAAAGAGTGATAGAAGCCTGTGGGTCTTATGAGAAATTATTAAGGCAACTTGTCCTGTGCCACTGGAGTCCAAGCAGGAGAAGAGAGGGAAAGGGGAGTAGGAAACATATTTAGAGAGAGAATGGGTAAGAACTTTGCTAACCTGGGGAGAGAGTTGGGCATCCCGTTCTTGAGGTTAATAGGTCACCCAAACATTTCAGTCCGAGGTGGTCTTCTCTAAAGCATGTTATAATAAAATGGTCTGAAATAAAAGAGTTTTAAAAAGAGCAAGAAAATAATATTCTTCTCATGAAAGTACTATTAAAGTTTTCAGCAGAGACCTTGTAGGCTAGGAGAAGATGGAATGATATATTCAAAGTGCTGAAACAGGCCACCAGCCAAGAATGCAGTTGACCCTTGAATAACTACCCTTGAATAACAGGCCTTGAACAAGTTAGAGGGACTGACCTCCCACCACCATGCGTAGTAAATTTGCATATAACTCTGCAGTTGGCGCTCCATGTCTGCAGTTCTACAGACTGTATGTATTTATTGAAAAATCCACGTATAAGTGGATCTGCACTGTGCAAACCTGTATTGTTCAAGGGTCAGCTATACTAAACCCAGAAAAGTTGTCCTTCAGAAATAAGTGAGATATTAATCCTTTGTCTGTTGCTTCATTTGCTATTATTTTCTCCCAATCTGAGGGCTGTCTTTTCACCTTGCTTATAGTTTCCTTTGTTGTGCAAAAGCTTTTAAGTTTCATTAGGTCCCATTTGTTTATTTTTGCTTTTGTTTCTAATATTCTGGGATGTGGGTCATAGAGGATCCTGCTGTGATTTATGTCTCCTCTAGAAGTTTTATAGTTTCTGGTCTTACATTTAGATCTTTAATCCATTTTGAGTTTATTTTTGTGTATGGTGTTAGGAAGTGTTCTAGTTTCATTCTTTTACAAGTGGTTGACCAGTTTTCCCAGCACCACTTGTTAAAGAGGTTGACTTTTTTCCATTGTATATCCTTGCCTCCTTTGTCTAAGATAAGGTGACCATAGGTTTGTGGATTTATCTCTGGGCTTTCTATTCTGTTCCATTGATCTATATTTGTGTCTTTGTGCCAGTACCATACAGTCTTGATGACTGTGGCTTTGTAGTATAGTCTGAAGTCAGGCAGGTTGATTCCTCCAGTTCCATTCTTCTTTCTCAAGATTACTTTGGCTATTTGAGGGTTTTTGTATTTCCATACGAATTGTGAAATTATTTGTTCTAGTTCTGTGAAAAATACTGTTGGTAGCTTGATAGGGATTGCATTGAATCTATAGATTGCTTTGGGTAGTATAGCCATTTTGACAATATTGATTCTTCCAATCTGTGAACACGGTATATTTCTCCATCTGTTTGTGTCCTCTTTGATTTCTTTCATCAGTGATTTATAGTTTTCTATGTATAAGTCTTTTGTTTCTTTAGGTAGATATACTCCTAAATATTTTATTCTTTTTGTTGCAATGGTGAATGGTGTTGTTTCCTTAATTTCTCTTTCTGTTTTCTCGTTGTTAGTGTATAGGAATGAGATAAATCTTTCCCAAACAAATAAAAGCTGAGGTGGTTCATCAGTGCTATGTCTGCCTTACAAGAAATGTTGAAAGGACTTTGTCAGCCTAAAATGAAAGGATGCTAACTATGAAAACATATGGAAAGAAACAACACACTGGCAAAGGCAAATAAATATAAAATTTCAAAATGCTATTTGAAATTCAGAATGCTCTGTTACTGTAATATGGTGTCATGTTAAGAGCTTAACTCTAGTATAAAGGGTGAAGAACAAAAGAATTACAAATAGCTATAGCAACAATAATTTTTAGATACACAGTATAAAAATGTTAAGTGTGACATCAAAAACATCAAATGTGTGTGGGAGGAATAGACAGGGTAGAGTTTTTATATCTGATCAAAGTTAAGTTGTGATGAGTTCAAAATAACTGCTGTATCTCTAGGATTTTCCAAGTAAACCTCAGGGTAACCACAAAACAAAAACCTGTAGTAGATACACACAAGATAAAGAAAGGGAATCATAGTATACCACTGTGGAAAATGATGAACTCGCAAAGGAAGGCAGTACGAGAGAAACTACAGAATAGACAATGAGCCAGTGTTTGCTTGATTATTTAGGACTTCTGCTGTAGGATGCATGTGTACTTAGGACTTTCATAGTCTCTTGATGAATTGACCTTCTTGTTATTATATGATGACCTTTGTCCTGTTACAGTTTTTGACTTAGTCTGTGTCATGCACACATGACATGCGTGCACATGCCCACATGCACACATGCATGCACACATGCCCCTCTGCTCTCTCTTGGTTTTCATTTGTTTGCATGGAATATCTTTTTCCATTGGTTCATTTTGAGCCTATGTATGTTTTTTGAGTTGAAGTGAGTATCATGTAAGCAACATTTAGTTGGGTCTTGTTTTCTTATCTGTTTAGTGACTATGTGCCTTTTCATTGCCTAATTTAATCTGTTGGTGAATTTAGTCTGTTTGCATTTAAAGTAGAAGGCATACAGTGACTGAGTAGATAAGAAAATAAGACCCAACTATATGCTACCTACAAGATACTTTTATTAAGTCAAATGGACCTAACAGACATATAACATTCTAACAGCAACAGAATATACATTTTTCTCAAGTTTACCTGGAACATTCTCCAGAATAGACCATATATTAGATCACAGTATAAGTCTCAGCAAATTTTAAAGATTGATGGTACCTTTACCAACCACAGTGGTTTGAAACTATGAATCAGTAACAACAGGAAAAGTGGAAAATTCACAAATATGTAGAGATTAACACACTTCTGAACAACCATTGGGTCAGAGATTAAATCAAAAGGGAAATTAGAAAATATTGAAACAAATGAAAATGGAAATAAGAAAACTGTTGGGATGCAGCAAAAGTGATGCCAAGAGGACAGTTTATGGCAATAAATGCCTACCTTAAGAAAAAAGAAAGGCCTTGAACAACCTGACTTTATACTTCAAGGAACTAGAAAAAGAAGAAAGCAAGCCCCAAATCACTTGCGCTTCAAAATCACCACAGACAGTGAATGCAGCCATTAAATCAGAAGATGATTGCTTCTTGTCAGGAAAGTGATGACAAGCCTAGACAGTGTGTTGAAAAGCAGAGACAATACTCTGCTGACAAAGGTCTGTATGATCAAGGCTGTTGGCTTCCCAGTGGTCATGTACAGTTGTGAGAGCTGGACCGTAAAGAAGGCAGAACGCCAAAGAATTGATACCTTAGAACTGTGGTGCTGGAAATGATTCCTGAAAGTCCCTTGGACAGCAAGGAGATCAAACCAGTCAACCTTAGGGGAGATCAACCCTGAATATTCTCTGGAAGGACTGATGCTGAAGCTGAAGCTCCAGTATTTTGGTCATTGGATGCGAACAGATAACTCATTGGAAGAGTCCCTGATTCTGGGAGGGACTGAGGGCAGAAGGAGAAGAGGGTGTCAGGGGATGAGATGGCTGGACAGCATCACCAGTGCAATGAACATGAACTTGGGCATATGGTGAGGGACAGGGAATCTTGGTGTGCTGCAGTCTGTGGGGCCGTAAAGAGTCAAACACAACTGGGCAACTGAACAACAAAAGCCTAAAGTTAGCAGAAGGAGATGACAAACGTGAGAGCAGAAATATATGAAATAGACAACAGAAAAACAGTAGAAAAGATAAAACATAATAATCTTATCTTTTGGAAAGGTAAAATTAAAATCATGAAGAAATAGAAAATCTGAGCAGACCAATAATAGGTAAGGAGGTTGAATTAGTAATCAAAAACCTTCCAACAAAGAAAACTAAAGATCAGAATACTTCATGGGTGAATTCTGCTGAACATTTGAAGGAGAAACTTGTGCCAGTTTTTATTACATTCTCCCAAAAAATTGGAGAGCAGGGAACACTCCCAAACTAATTTTTATAAGATCAGTATTACCTTGCTACTAAAGCCAGATGAGAATACTAAATAAAAGAAACCTACAAGCCAGTATCGCTGGTGAATGTAGGTGCAGATGAAACTGGACATTTATCTTTCAGCAGTCACAAAAGTTACCTTGAAATGGCTTAAAGCCTTAAACATAAAATGTGAAATTATAAAAATCCTAGAAGAAATGTAAATGATAAGTTTATTGACATCAGTCTTGGCAATAATTTTTTTTGGATATGACAGCAAAAGCACCAGCAACCAAAGCAAAAAGCAAGTAGGACTATATCAAACGAAAAGGCTGTGCACAGCAGACAAGCAAGAAATTGAAAAGGCAGCCAATGGAATGGGATAAAATGTTTGCAAACCACATACCTAAGGAGTTAATACCCCAAATATTAGCAACTTGTCCAATAGCAACAAACCAAATAATTGAGTTAAAAAATGGGCAGAGGACGTGAACAGACCTTTTTTCAAAGAAAAGATAACAATAGCGAACAAGTACGTGAAAAGGTTCTCAACATCATAATTATGGAAATGCAAATCAAAACCTTAATGAGATATTATCTCAGACCTGTTAAAATGGCTGTTACAAAGACGAGAGAGGACGAATGCTGGCAAGGATATAGAGGAAAGGAAACCCTGACTTGCTGCTGGTCGGAACGTAGAGAGGTAGCCACTGTGGAAAACAGTCCGGAGGTTCCTCAAAAATTAAAAATAGAAGTACCATGTGGTCAAGCAGTCCCACTTCTGGGTGTTTATCCAGTGAAGATGAAGTCACTGTCTTGCACCCTCATGCTCATCGCTATATTGTTCTCAATACTCGAGGTATGGAAACAGACACCTCCCCCGGTGGCCCGGTGCTGAGGAATCCGCCTGCTAGTGCAGGGCACACGACCTGGGAGGATCCTGCGGGCCTGGGCAGCTCAGCCCACATGCCAGAGCTGCTGAGCCCTTGGGCGCTCGAGCCTGAGCTCGGCAACAGGAGAGGCCACTGCAGCGAGAAGCCTGCTGCCTGCAAGCGGAGAGGAGCGCCTGCTCGCCACAACTGGAGAGAACCCGGGTGCTGCGGCGAAGACCCAGCGTGGCCAAACATAAGGAAGTAAAATCAGAAAGAAAAGATACGGAAGCAGCCTAAGTGTCCATCCTCGGTTAAAGGGAACGTGGTATAATACGTGTCCAGAGGAGGAGTATTCTGCCCTGGAAAGATGGAAGGCTGCCTTGCCATTTGCAGCAGCAGAGGGGAACCTTGAGGACGTGTTACTCCGTGAATTAAGTCAGTGAGAAGGACAGCAGGGTCATGAGCTCCCTCACATGTGAAGTCTGGAAACACGGGACTCGAAGAGCCCGAGGGAGGCTCAGCCGCTGAGCCCTAGTGGCCTGCGGCCCCAGCTCCGCAACGAGAGAAGGCTGCAGAGAGCCCTGGTGGCTGCCGGCGGCTGGGCGGCGGCGGGGACGTCAGCCCGAGGGCAGAGCTCTCAGTAGGAGGCGAGTGAGCTCCAGGGGGCTGAGGAGCAGCGCCCTGACAGTCGCTCACAAACACTGGACTGGGTCTTTGAAAGTCGCTATGAAACGAGGGCTTTGACGTTCCCGCCACGACAGCGATGACAAAAACAGCACGTGTGTACCTGTGTGAGGTAAAGGGTCTGTTAGCTGGCGCTGACTGTGGTCAAGATTTCACAGTATACATGCTTCTCTAATCCTCTCCTTGGACACCTTAAGCTGACAGAGTGTTGTAGGTCAGTTACATTTCAGCAAAGCTGGGAGAATTGTAGTTTTAATTGTAGTTACCTAATTGCATGCTTTTCTGTCCCCCCCACCCCCGCCACATAATAGTGTTTGTGAAAAAAGGATACTAGATTGGCCAAAAGATTCGTTTGGGGTTTCCAGAAGATGTTATGGAAACATCTGAATGAACTTTTTTGGCCAACCCAGTATATGGTACAATTGGATAAACAGGTAAGGCCGTTCTTTCAGATAATCCCAGAGAGACGGAGGAGTGGAAGGCAGGAGGAGAGGGAAATTGATTCTTCAATACCTCCTGCCTCAGATCACAGACAGAAAGTGTTGTTATTTCTAGGTATGAAGCCAGGACTTAAGCCTCCTAATTTTGTGATTAATCATCCCATTTATTTTTTTTTGTCACTGCTATATTCTTCAGATGTATGCAGTAGATTTTCTACTGTGAATGCACTTTTGAAATGCATTTAGCATGACTCTATATAACATTTAGTGCTTGTGAATTTTACAGAGAAAAATAAAACCACTTCCCTTTTTTTTATTAGCTTTTGATCAGCAGTCCTCTTCTTAACCACTCTTCTGTTCGGGGTCTCTCTGCATCACACATGCCTCGGGAGCCTCAGCTCTGAGCACATCTGCCAGTTTATCTCTTGCACCTCAGCCCTTGGGTGGTGATGGGGAAGTACCATGTTGTTGCCCTTACACGCTAGGCTGGACGCCCAGCAAACCGTGTACTCAGCAGTGCCCGGAGCAGTTACTTCACACCTCTCCTCAAGGCTCCAACAACCTCCCCTCTGCACGGAGAGCCTCCTTCCTGCTACCCACACAACACAATCAGCAGTTTTCCACGCAGAAATTCGTAACTTTGTACGCCAGATTCTAAAGTCTCCTTGGACTCAGATCTCCTCTCCTCTTCTCCTTTCCCTCACAGTGGGAAACGTTCTCAGCTTCTGTCCAGGCCCATCTTGGTCAGGATTTCCTCTTGCTGCCTCTTCAGGGACCTTTTGTCTTTTCTGAGCCTCTGCTGGTTTCCCGATGATCCCCACGCTCACTTGAGCATGTTCGGGTCTGCGCCAGGGTAAAGGAAGCCACATCCGACCAGCCTGTCTGGCTTCATCTCCGTCCTTCTGTCTTCACTTTCTTCTCCCCCGTACAGTCCCTTGGGTCAGCTGCCTGCACACGCGGCGCCGCCTCCCTTCCGTCGTATTCCGTCTTTTTCTTGGTCTGCCCTCTCCTTCCCGTCCTGCCATCAGAGCTCATTTACCGTGTGGCTTATGCTTTACGCAAGGTTCGCCACTTCTTAGGCCTCATCTTGCTCAGTTTTCTGCCATGTGTATCTGAGCACTTTGGGGCATACTCTTCCCTTGGCTTTCATAAACACAGGCTGACAGCATTCTCCAAACACTCCTGTTCCTCCTCCCTTGGTTTAGTCGCCTCCTCTCTTATTTCAGTGGTTTAGTCACTCAGTCGAGTCTGACTCTTGTGACCCCAGGGACCGTAGCACGCCAGGCTCCTCTGTCCCTGCGATTCTCCAGGCAAGAATACTCGAGCGGGTTGCCATTTCCGTCTTCAGAGGCTCTTCCCAACCCGGGAGTCGAACCCGAGTCACCTGCCTTGCGTGCGGATTCTTTACTGCTGAGCCTCTGTGGGTGCATTTTAAATGCTCTGGTCGGGCCACTGTCCTTCCAGCCTCATCCCTTGGCAGTCTCTCTCCTACTTTACATTCCAGATTATTAATTTTTTTCTTTCATCTCCAAATATTTTCTTCTTCCTTTGAACCTTGAAGACTTGGTTCATGTTGTTTCTCTGTTCTGGAATATTCTCTGCCCACTTTATAGGGCAAGTCAGCCTTTGCTTGTCTAACTCAAGTGTTAGTTTGCATGTGCATTTCCCTCCTGAGTAGTTTAGAGACTTGCTAAATTAGCATGGGTTTCCTTTGTGCTGCATGTCCTGTGGAATCCTGTAGGTTTATTTTATTGTGCTGCAGGTTTAGGCAAGACCATGCCTGACCGGTCATGTCCGACTCTTTGTGGCCCCATGGACTGTAGCCCGCCAGGCTCCTGTCTGTCTGTGGAATTCTCCAGGCAAGAATACTGGAGTGGGTTGCTGTTTCCTCCTCCAGGAGATCTTCCCAACCCAGGGATTGAACCCGTGCCTCCTGCATCTCGTACATTGCAGGCGGATTCTTTACTGGGCTGAGCCATCAGGGAATCCCAGGTGCCCTCCTTTTCAGCATGTTGTAGAGACTGTTTTGTTTAGTTCACCGTTATATCTCCATAGGTGGAGAATTTTCTGTTAACGATTCCTGCTCACTTATACTCAAGAGACATCACCATTCTTTTGTTAGGAACATTTTTTGAAATGATCAAACCAGTGGATTTTCAAGTTCAAGCATTTCTGCAGGACATGTTGTTGGCCCAAAACCCTAGACAGCTCTGTGATGTCTTCTCCATGTATGCTGTAGGGCCTTGGAGGGCAGGGGTTTATCCTGTTTCTTTAGCATTGCATAGATCTTTGAATAAAGTAAGTCAAACTTAAGTTAAATGGGACAGAGAAATGTATTGATTATGGAAATTATTTAAAGTAGCTACTCCTTAGATCTCAACTAAAGACTATCTAGTCTCTGATATCAGCTAACCTTATAATGAAGACACATTTCTCATTGTTTTGGCTTCAGTTTCCTCATAATGTTTTGACTTTACCGTGTAGATGAATAAATACTGAAGGTATAATCAAGCAAAACACTAATATAATATATTTTGCCTATTCAAAAGTATATAGTCTCTGGAACATGGTTTATAAATGCACAGTTTTAAAATATTCATCTGTGAATTCCACAGAATTAAGTAAATGTTACTCATTTGTACAAATCAACATTCCTTCTGCATTAAAAAAAATAGTGTATTCAAATCACAATATTTTAAGTTATTTTAATTTTGGTTTTTAGTTTCAGGCCAGAAAATGTGAAAGGTCTGGTTGTAAAGGAAAATTTCACTACATTTTTCTCACTTTGCATTAGAAAAAGCCTCAGTCTTCAGGAGTTTGGAATGCTTGCAGTGGTGATGCACAAATAACACAGTAAACACTCCTCTTCCAAATTTACCGATTTAATAAAAATTTGTATATTTTTCTTACTACACTGTAACATTCTTTTATTAAAATAAGAGATGAATTATGTTTGTGTAAAAACCAAGTTATGTGTTCTTCCTTTGGTGTTTACTTGGCTTCCGGATCGTTGGTGGAACAGTTTCTTTTTAAATTAAGTTGCAGAGTTTCCTCTGAGTGGCAGGCGGACCCTGGAAAGAAGACAGACACAGAGTGTCCCAGGCGTCACGGGCAGTGCTGGACCTGCTGGCCGTTCCCATCCTCTCACCCATAAAATCAGCATAAGAGGGACCTAGCTTTTCCAGATCAGATCTCGTATCTGGAAAGTAATCTTCAGGGAACAGAAAATTTCAGTCTCTGCACATCCACTTGAAACTTGGGTGTTACTGCCTGCGGAGCTCCTTGTCTCTTTCTCTGCAGCACTTGTGAGACGTTGCTGCCAAGATGCGTCAGGTGCAGTGTAACCAACCACACAGGCAGAAGCTAAGTGAGCCCACTCAAGAGACCCAGGCATGCGGCTAGAGCACCTTTTTGGATGCTGAAGTGTAATGCTCACTGACTGAAGAGAAAAGAAATAGGTTATTTCCCACTACGTGACTAAACTGATGGATCCTTTTCTCATGTATTCACTTGTCTGTCTTCTGTGAAAGAACAGACAGGACAGAATTAAGCAACGTAGTGAGTAAGGGATGAAGGAAAGAGACAGACTAAAACATAATTAGTAAAAGCCACAGATAACAGGGTGGACAGTCAGGGCTGATCAACAAGATGAATGTCCTGGTTTGAAGATTTAATCTTAAACCTTAAGATTGCAAGCAATCTGTCAAATGGTGGTGGTGGTTGTGTAGTCACCAAGTTGTGTCCTACTCTTTGCAACCCCATGGACTGCAGCATGCCAGGCCTCCCTGTCCATCACCAACTCCCGGAGCTTGCTCAAACTCATGTCCATCGAGTCATTGATGCCATCCAACCATCTCATCTGCTGTCGTCCCCTTCTCCCGCCTTCAATCTTTCCCAGCATCAGGGTCTTTTCCAGTGAGTCAGTTCTTCACATCAGGTGGCCAAAGTATTGGAGCTTTAGCTTCAGCATCAGTGCTTCCAATGAATAGTCAGGACTGATTTCCTTTAAGATGGACTAGTTGGATCTCCTTGCAGTCCAAGGGACTCTCAAGAGTCTTCTTCAACACCACAGTTCAAAAGCAACAATTCTTCGGTGCTCAGCTTTCTTCATAGTTCAGCTCTCACACCCATACATGACTACTGGAAAAATCGTAGCTTTGACTAGATGGACCTTTGTCGGCAAAGTAATGTCTCTGCTTTTTAACATGCTCTCTAGGTTGGTCATAGCTTTTCTTCCAAGAAGCAAGTGTCTTTTAATTTCATGGCTGCAGTCACCATCTGCAGTGATTTTGGAACCCAGGAAAATAAAGACTTTCACTGTTTCCATTGTTTACCCATCTATTTGCCATGAAGTGATGGGACCAGATGCCATGATCTTAGTTTTCTGAATGTTGAGGTTTAAGCCAACTTTTTCACTCTCCTCAAGAGGCTCTTTAGTTCTTCTTCACTTTCTGCCATAAGGGTGGTGTCATCTGTATATCTGAGGTTACTGATATTTCTCCCAGCAATCTTGATTCCAGCTTGTGCTTCATTTCCCCTTTTATTTGCCATGAAATGATGGGACTGGATGGTATGATCTTAGTTTCTTGAATGTTGAGTTTTAAGCCAGCTTTTTCACTCTTCTCTTTCACCCTCATCAAATGGTAACTAGAAATAGAAGGGATATTGAAAATATTCACGTTGAAACTCTCTAACTCTGTTATTTATAAGAAGGGGCTATTCTACATTTCTGCATGATGACTTTTTAATAGGGGCATCAGTTATTGTGTTAATTTATCAAGATAATAACTTTTGTTTAATATTTCATGAAGAATCCATCATACACTTTTTTATGAGATTCAAATCCTAATAGTTTTGATAAAACAGCCACATAAACACACACACATGTACATACGCTTGCACATATAAATGTTTTCCAGAATAATTTCCACAGGACATTAACATCTAAGTATTTTTAGGTGATCTCTACATGTCATGGGCTTCCCAGGTGGTGCTCGTGGTAAAGAACCTGCCCGCCAAAGCAGGGAATCTAAGAGATGCAGCTTTGATCCCTCTGTCAGCAAGATCCCCTGGAGAAGGAAATGGCAACTGACTGCAGTGTTCTTGCTTGGAGAATTTCATGGTCTGAGGAGCCTAGCAAGCTACAGTCCATGGGGTTGCAAAGTGTCAGACACAACTGAGCAACTGACACTAACATGTTATAATCTGAGCAGCTAACACTAATGTGTTGTAATCATTTTAAAAAGTATACATTTTGTTTTACATGAAGGCGTAATCATTTAATATTAGCTCCATAAATTTGTAATGAATCATTCTTGCGTAAGGTTTTTAAGTGATTTTTATGTTAACCTATGTAGTAATTTTTTATTCCTTAATAAATAAAAAGGTTAATTGTAGAAAGCAGGCTTTTTTAAAGTTCAAATATTTGAAAAAAATCTTTTGATTTTAATAAGTAATACAGCAAGGGAAGCCAGCTCATGCTGAAAATATTGCCAGGTATCTTTTGAGTTTTGGAATTAAAAACTCAAAATTATGCATCATTGGATTGTGTTTTTTGAAAAGCAGTATAGTATAGTGAAAATAATGGGATTGAACCGTAACTTTTCAGTGACTGGGTACATCAAGTGGTATCTTTGATCCAGTAAGCCTTTTACCTGGAGTGGAATTCAAATCCTGTGTATTGGTGGTTGCTACTTACATTGGGCTTTCAAAGGGTTTTTCAGAAGTAGTATTAATCCATTGTACTTTTAAGTCCATTTGCAGTAGTCAGAAGTATGTTTTTGACAGAATTAAAAAATATGTAACCAAAATATTTATTAATGATAATTAAAGTGACTTCTTTTTATTATATGAAGTAGAAGAGAAATATTGTGAAGAAATAATGAAAATGAAAAACCAGTGGGAATATTTATAAAACATTGATTTTTATATATGAATAACTGAATATAATAGAAAAATCTCTCTAAAATGTCTCAAAATGTCAATTGTATTTTAAATAAGCTTGATGACTTATACCTACCAACTTAACTATTATTTTAAAAACTGACTTATAGAGTTGCAAATACAAGATTTCAAAAGTGAAACTTGGTATAAAACAAACATTATTACAGTGTTTATACATTTTTATTGAGATTTTATTTTATTTATTTTACTTTATTTTTCATTTTTTAAAAATTGAATTATAGTCGATATACCGGAGAAGGAGCCTGGAGGGCTATATAGTCTGTGGTGTCGCAAAGAGTTGGAAGCAACTGAGCAATTAACAGACACACACAATATAGTTGATATACAGCAGGTTTAAGTTATTGGTGTTCAGCATAGTGAGTCACAATTTTTAAAGGTTACATTCCGTTTACAGTTACTACAGAACACCTGGCAATATTCCCCGTGTTGTATGGTGTATCTTTGCAGCTTATTTATTTTGGATATAATAGTTTGTGTCTCTTAATGCCACATGTGTATCTTGCCCTCCCCTTTCCCTCTCCCGCTGGTAACCACTCATTTGTTCTGTGCATCTGTGAGTCTGTTTCTCTTCTGTTGCATTCATTAGTTTCATTTTTAGACTCCACATAACAGTGATATCATACAGTATTTGTCTTTCCCTGTCTGACTTGTTTTACTTGGCATAATACCCTCCAAGGCCATCCATGTTGCTGTAGATGGCAAAATTTCATTCTTTTTTCTGGCTGAGTAGTATTACATTGTGTGTACGTGTGTTAACGTGTCTGTGTGTACATACCCACCACATCTTACTTACCCAGTCATCTGTTGATGGAAGTTAGGTTGCGTCTGTATCCTGGCAGTTGTAAATAGTGCTCCTGTGAACACTGGAGTTCATGTATCTTTCACATTAGTGTCTTGGCTTTTTGGGGGGTATTCCCAGGAGTGGAATTGCTAGGTGACTGGTAGCCCTGCTTTTAGTTTTCTGAGCAATCTCTGTACTGTTTTCCATAGTGGCTATGCCAATTTACATTCCTGTCAGTAGTGTAGGGCAATTCCCATTTCTCCACATCCTCGCCAACATTTGTTCTTTTCTTTTTGATGATGGCCATTCTGACAGGTGTGAGGTGATATCTCCTTGTAGTTTTAGTTTGCATTTCTCTGATTCACGATGTTGAGCACCTTTTCATGCGTCTGTTAGCATGTCCTCTTTGGGAAAATGCCTATTTAACATTTTAAGTGGCAATTTAAGCTGATGTATTTTCGTCTAGTTTCTGTGGGCTGTCTTATATTTAATTATATATTTGCCACATTTATATGTTTTTCAAATTAAAACCAGTATATTAAGTGGAGTTAAATCTGAAAATTTATATTTTGCAATCTTAATGTCCAAGGTGTATAAATAAAAAATGAGTTGCTTTTGATTTGTAATAATTTGACCATATTATTCATTTTATTAGTCCTGTTCTAAAGGTCATTAAAACCCTTAAACTATCAAAATATTTAATTTTGAACCTCATTGATTGTAAATATTTAAAGAAAAAAATTTAAGTTATTTTTAAGAAGTAGCTTTGACAGTCTGAAGACTATTTGAACTAGACTGTTGCTGTGGCTGCATTGTTTTCTGCATGTAACGCCCTCTGTCTATCGTTTACAGATCCGGAGGTGCTGTGGAAGTTCCCAGAGGACTTTGCAGACCAGGTTGGAACCACATAATTTTTAAAAAGCATTTAAAATTGAGCATTGATGATTATTACTGCTGTTACTACTATACTGGTACTGAAGCTGCTGCTGTGTATGAATTACCATAAGTATTTTCTCTTGGTCAGCTCTGAGAATAAAAAGCCATGTATGCAAAGTGTCTGCAAAATGTTTGGAGGTTGCCAGCAAGATGGGTGATGAAGAGGCCCGTCTTAAAGCTAATAGGAAGTGAATGTTCACAGTTTCCACGTGTTTTTACACTCTTTTAATGTATCTGTGGAAAATAATGTTTAGAAAGACTTAAGCATTTCCCCGTCAGAAAGACCTGATGGTACAGTTCTTTGAGGAATACCCTTCTGTCAGTAAAATGAAAGGGTACTACTTAGCTCTTTAGTACGACAGTAAGAAGTAGTAACTGCTGTAACTAAGAGATCTTTTCTGTCCTTGTTACAGTAATATTGGGACCATTAATATATATAAGTTGAACTGGTATTTCCTTATTTTAAAATAATTCTTATTTGTAGCTTTATTTTCTTAAAAAAACAGACTTCAAAATGAATTTACTGTATTTGTATTTTAAGTGTAATCTT
The DNA here is from genome assembly GCA_020226075.1 of Hydropotes inermis. Lineage (NCBI taxonomy): Eukaryota > Metazoa > Chordata > Mammalia > Artiodactyla > Cervidae > Hydropotes > Hydropotes inermis. Next base: position 65,656,113 of record CM035280.1, on the reverse strand, counting down.
CTCTAGTTCTTTAACTATTTATTGTGACCCAAACTGTGAATTATTTTGACATGATGTGTGTAAATTAAGAAATCCTTATAGTTTAGATTATGGATTTATCATTTTGAAGTGAATTATATGGGTAACCATACACATCTACGTTTTTACACAAAAAACTACTCTTTCTGGAAATCTGATGAGCAGGTTCCTTTTTTTTTTGTCTGCAACGAAATGGGGTGAAACAGTTTTGTCATTGTTAAAATTATAAAATTGTAACACTACAAGCTTAAGCATAAGTTAAGTTCACAGATAGGAATCTCATAATTTACAAAAATGAAAGCTGATAAAAGCTTTCATTTTAAAGCAGTTCATTCGGAAATATGCAGACATCTGATTTTGATGTGGAAGAATAATTTATAACGTGAAAATCAGTATCTCAGATTAGGAAATTTTGCTGAAAAAGTGAGTTAAATGAGCATATTAAATACTAGTTAGATTGACTGTTGTTTCACATAATAATTTTGTCTTTAGCCTTTTGGAAAAAGAATAGACTTATAAGTATTTTAGGTATGTGAGTCCATACAGTGAAGACAGGGTTTGTACACATGAGGCTTCATTGGGTTTGCTCCTAGTAATGGGAAGTTACTTCCCTTGGATCTGCCTTTAATGCAGGAGTCCAGTTCAGTTCAGTTGCTCAGTTGTGTCTGACTTTTTGTGACCCCATGGACTGCAGCACGCCAGGCTTTCCTGCGCATCACCAGCTCCTGGAGCTTGCTCAAACTCATGTCCATCGAGTTCGTGATGCCATCCAACCATCTCATCCTCTGTCGTCCCCTTCTCCTCCTGCCTTCAATCTTTCCCAGCATCAGGGTCCTTTCAAATGAGTTAGTTCTTTGTATCAGGTGGCCAAACTATTGGAGTTTCAGCTTCAGCATCAGTACTTCCAGTGAATAATCAGAACTGATTTCCTTTAGTATGGATTGGTTGGATCTCCTTGCAGTCCAAGGGACTCTCAAGAGTCTTCTCCAACACCACAGTTCAAAAGCATCAGTTCTTCGGTGCTCAGCTTTCTTCATAGTCCAACTCTCACATCCACATATGACCACTGGAAAGACCAAAGCTTTGACTCGATGGACCTTTGTTGGCAAAGGTCTGCTTTTTAATATGCTGTCTAGGTTTGTCTTAGCTATGCAGGGCACCTGGGTTCAATTCCTGGGCAGGGAAGATCCCTGGGGAAGGAAATGGCAACCAACTTGTGTTCTTGCCTGGAGAATCCCATGGACAGAGGAACCTGGCGGGCTGTTGTCCGTGGGGTCACAAGAATCAGACACGACAGTGACTAAACCACCGCAATGAGAAGTTAGGTTAGAGCCTTGCTGACTCATCTTACTGTTGTAAAATTGTGTTTCTCTCTTGCTCTTTCTAGCTCTCTCTGGTCTCACCTCCTGTCCAGATTCTTATTTCCTTGTAATTTCTAACTCTTAAACTGCCCCTGAGAATTCCTAGGGCATCTGAAGGCTCCTCACTTTGGGTTCACGTAAGTGATGGTGTGCTCGTCGAGTTCAGCTACAGTAAATTATGCAGAGAGGCAGACTCTCGCTCTTCCTCTTTGTGACTGATAAACTGGTGATAGGAATGTCTTAGCTGTTGCTTTGTTTCCCACATTTGTGAGGTCAGGGGAACATTAGTAATCCCTCAGCCCTCACGTACTTAGTGAAACACAGACGCATTTGACCACGCAAAGTTGATGAGCATTCATAACCCCCAGGATTTCAGGACATAGCAGTTCTTGTAGACTTTTTGAAAGGAGCTTTAGATAGTATTTTGTCTAACTACTTCACTTTATAGCTAAAGAAACCACATTTCATGTGGGAATCCAGCCACGGGCTGTGAAGAATGGTTTTGTTGTATGCTTTTTGGCGAATATTCTGAACACTGCAGATGACCCGTGGTGCTAGTGGTAAAGAACCTGCCCACCAGTGCAGGAGACGTAAGAGACATGGTTTCGATCCCTGGGTCAGGAAGACTCCCTGGAGAAGGGCAAGGCAGCCCCCTCCAGGATTGTTGCCTGGAGAGTCCCGTGGACAGAGGAGCCTGGTGGACTACAGTCTGTAGGTTAACAAGAGTCAGACAGGACAGAAGCGACTTAGCACAGCACACAGCACCCTGCATTTCTCATCGTTGTTATCTTTTCCTGGTTTCATATGTGAGTTATCTCCTTCTTCCCAGACAGCTTTTTCACTGGATCTGAGATGCTTCAGTAAGAAAAATGCTTTAAAAAAAAAACTCTTTGTTTAGCTCTTACCATGTACTAGGCACTGTGCTAGGAGCTTGTGGGCGTAATTGATTTTATCTTCATATCCTTCCAGTACTGTTAGGAGATAGTATCAGACCTGAAACTGAGACTTAAGTAAGAAACTGGCCTGATCACACACTGCTTACAAGAGGCAGAGCTAAGACTTGAGGGCAGGTTTGTCTAACTCAGAAGCATGTGCTATTAACAGGTAAGGTATATTATTATTTCTGCTTGGAATGCTGACCCAAGCCCTACTTGCTTATTTTAGCTTTAAAAAAAAAAAGTTTAGTATATAAAGTCCCCTATCCCTCAGTATCTTTATAATTGGAAAGCAGTATGCTTTTTAATCCATGGAAGTAATATCAATTCATTTACTCCTTTGGTTCTACCTCATGGAGCTCTTGATCCGTCATAGGCCTTTGTTTATTATATGGAAAATAATAAACCAATTTTGATTTGGTTTCCTTCTTTTGGCAATAGAAGAACCAATGGGACAACCCAAATCACACTTAAGGAGGAGCTGTAATTGATTTGATTTTAGTTGTTGTTTTTTTTATTTTTTACAGTGGAGAATTTTGTGTAAGGAGAGGGGGAGATGAAACTACAAATGTAAATTGGGCTGGGTCTCGGCAACAATTAAAGGCCTAGCTAAAGAGGTGGTCCTTCCAACGAACTTAAGGAGAGTGTGGTATAACAAAACAAGTACGTTAGGAACATTAATTTGTAAAAGATTTCAGTATGGATTGGTGGTGGGAGAAACTGGAGGCAAGGAAGTAAGTGACTTTGCAGGAGACTAGCTGAGGAGTAACTGGGATCTGAAAGAGCTGGTTATGATAGGAATGCAAAAGAGGAAGAATGTGTTGACCTGGAAGTAAATCGTCTTCCAGATGTTTCTACTGCAAAGGTGGGTTTCTTTGGGGTCCGCAGAGGGTTGCATCTTGAGGTCTGCAGCTTGAGCCTTCTTCAAGTCCCACAGGGCAGGTGAAGAAGTCTTTTATAGAAGAGAGACAGGAAGTGGGGAGGGCCATGGAGACCGAGAGACTGTGGCTTTTTGTTGGCCGAGTCCTCGCTGGAGGGAAGCGGAGCCTATCTTCTTCCTGTTGGGCTCTGTTAGGGCCTGAGAGCTCTCCCTTCTGGTCACCCGCTCTCTTTAGTTCAGGCTTCTGTTTGTTAAGTTTTTGCAGGTGTGAAGCAGGGAGCCTGCATTCAGAGGTGTTTTGGGCTGCATGGGGTAGAGAAGAGTAATGAGAAGTGGGGTTGCATTTTGGCACTTGAAGGAATGTTGAATTATCTTCCATGCAAGTGGAGGGGACTCTGGGGATTTTGGAAAAATGGAGTTGTGTACCCGTAGGAGATGAAAAGATGTGAATGAATTAGAGGATTTACAGACAGATTTAGTCGATGTCAGTTTTATGTCTTGCAAATTCATTGAGGACTGTGGCTGAGAAGATGGATGCAGAAGAAATGCTGCCCTGCCTGCTGCAGGTGATGGCAGCGTCTCCTATTAAATTCCAGAGATGCTCACCACTTCTGGATGAAATGGGTAATATTGTCTGTTTTTGCTGCTGTCAAGCTGAGCTCTCCATTGCTCTTATATTACCGTTGTTCACATTTACACTTAATAGCTTGATGCTGTTTTTCACAGTACTTGACTTTTCACCCGTACTTTCTGCTTGTCATTTTCATGGCTCACGTTTCTATATCTCTGCTGTTTTCATGTACCGTTGGCCTCGTAAGGCCATGGTTGGTCTATATGTCTTGAGTAAGAGGAGTCAGTCTTTGTGAGTGAAGTGTACCTTTAGAGAATGGTCAGAAATCAAATCTTACATATGCTGGACTCAGGTCTGTGTTTGAGTCATGACTTTGTACTGACAGATTGTATGAAGTATTGCTTTTGGCAAGAGTTTCTCTCTCTCTTAATTCCTCATTTGCAAAATAGGGCTGATTCTACTGATCTAACAAAATGAGGATAAGAATGAAGTCTATGAAGCATAGTATCTGGCACATGGAAAACACTCCATGAATGGGAGCCAGCAGTTTTATTATTATGTTGTAAGGCCATGAATGTTTATTAAGTTATGATAAGGACCAGATAGAACTGCTTTATGTAGAATGTTGTTTTTCTAGTTCAATAACTAGTTTGAGAATTTTGCTGCTTTATAGACCTTCAGGAAGATTTATAGAGTCGGGTAGGAAGAAATTTTTCCTCTGCCCTTCCTCTTTGGGTTGGTCTTAGAATTAAACCGACATCAAACAGATGAACAGGCAACAAGCAAACAGAAGCTTAATAACATGTACTCATGGGCGAGGGGCTGCCCTGGAGGCTCAGTGGTAAAGAACCTGCCTGCCAATGCGGGAGACACGGGTTCAGTCCCTGGGTGGGGAAGATCCCCTGGAGGAGGAACTGGCAACCCACTCCAGTGTTCTTGCCTGGAGAATCCCGTGGACAGAGGGGCCTGGTGGGCTTCAGTCCAGGGGTTCGCAAAAGAGTGGGACATGACTTAGCAACTAAACAACTTATGGGAGAGACCCAGGAGAACTGGAAACTTTCCAGAATAGCTGAAGCCTTCTCCTCAAGTACCATGTTCAGCTAAAGACAGGAGAGGATGTCTGGGGTAGTGGTCTGTGAACTTGGAGGGGAGGAAAGCAATTCCCATGGAGACGGAAAAGCAGGTGTCTGGCTCACAGATGTCTACTGGGCCTGCAGAGAGCCGTGGACACGGACTGACTCTGGTCTCTAGCCTAGTTCCCAGCCCCGACCCCAGCCCCGGACCTGGCCCGTGTTCACGGAGATCTCTGGTGATGGTTCTATTCTGGGAGCAGGCCCTCTGTCTAAATTCCTTTAGGCAGTTGTTGGGGAGTGAGCAAGGCCCACTTCCTCAGCCTTAGTTTCTTAAAAAATAACCAGCCCGAATAAATCCTCCTGCCAAACAGACACATTTGTGGTGGCAGATACTGCTTTGCGACAATAACGGGAGAGATGCTGAGGACAGCTCCCAGCAGAAGTCCCAAGACTACGGACCCGTAATCTGTTAGTGATGGCCGACACACAGACCTCACTAGGTGTATTTACGTGATTTTTAGATAGGAGAAGTAACATTTTGAGGTGCTGACCCTAGGCCATATTTCTGGTTCACCTTTAACTCTTCCCTCTTGCAGTACTTAGTTTCCTGTTTACACACAAACTTTAGGCCTTTGATTCTGGGCTGTTTCTTAAGTTTCAGATGTCCTTTTCCATTTCTCTTAAGTACTTCCTTTATGATACAGCTTAGATGTTTTATCTGCTATGATATATTAAAGCATTCCTCCTGTTTGTGTTCCATAGTCATCTTTGCCTTTCCTGGTTGCTCAGTGATATAACGAATCTGTCTGCAATGTGAGAGACACAGCAGACGTGGGTTCCATCCTGGGGTCAGAGGATCCCTTGAGGAGGAAATGGCAATCCACTCCAGTATTCTTGCCTGGAAAGTCCTGTGGACACAGGAGCCTGGCGGTCACAGGCCACAGAGTTGGAAACGACCGCGCACACCCGCAGTCATTTTTCTGTCGCTGTGTTTACCGTGGTACCTGGTGTGGAGGGATTGTTCTTAAGTGTCTGTCCCAGTGAGTGCGCCCACTGAAGCCTCTTTCCCCAGCCGGGGGCTTTCTATGTTAGTGTGTGACCCATGTTTCCCCTACTCAGCTGCTCTAATCAAAGTGTCATCGAATCCTATTGCTCTGCCTCTTGTGTGTCTTGTAAATCTGTCTTAACTACTTTTAAGTTACTTTCCTTAATTCATATCCTTCTAACTCTTCTTTTCACCTCTGTTTTTGTCCGTATTTAATATACTCTCCTTTGAAGTGTCACCTTTCCATAAATTATTTTTTATGTGTACAGAAAGCACGCCCTAGGGGTCATTGCTTACTGAACTTACTGGGCAGGATGTGGGTCTCTCGCCACCATTGTTTTTTTGTTTCGAAGCATGTCTGATGCTTCTGGTTCGTGGTTTTCTTGCTCAGTTAGCCTGCTTGGTTTTGTGGTTTAGCAAACCTGCTTTCTTGAGTGATCATAAACTTTCAGGGGTCCCCCAAAGTCCCCTGAAGCCCCCTCTCTCTCTGCGGCCCCTATTGGGATTTCTGAGCTAGCTATTTGACGGCCTTCTCCGTCCCTGGCTCTGACAGCACACCGTCATTGGGCCTCACGGTGAGCTGGGCAGGTCCCAGCTGCCTTTCCCGTCCTGCCGTGCCCGGTGAGCCTGAGGGGCTGTGGCAGTTCCCACTTGGCAGACGAGGAGGCAGAACTGACATGGCAGGAGGCACATAGAAAGTAGCAGAGTCATCATTCTAAGGCCGCGAGACTGCAGAGCCTGCTCACCCGAGGGCTGGTTAAACCCGGCTCTCCCCACTGTCGCCTTCAAGGTGAAGTCCAGCCCTCTCACTAGGGTCAGGGGCTTGCTCAGGGCCTCCGTTTCCACCTGAAGCCTCTTCTTGCTCTGTCTCCCTCCCGCTTTACCTAATAAGGCAGTGGTCTGCATTTCATAGCAGACGTTCGTTTCTCTTATGTGTTAACCCCAGCCATCCCCCTCCATTCTGTCCTTGAACGTGGGAGTCCTTCGGCCTGAGAGGCCCGTCTCCTGCTTGCTCTCCCCTCGCCTGTTTCTGGTCTCGGCCCAGAGGAGCCCTCTGTGTCACTGGCCTGGATTGGATGCACCTCTTCTGAGTTCCCACAGCATTTTGTGTTTCCCGTGATGCTTACTAGATCTGTCACCTCCCTCCTCTGTGTTTACTCCATTAGGCCAGAGGTTTCTGAGACGAATATTAAACAACATTTTTAACAGAGGGTATAATCATAAAAAGTGAAAGTGAAAGTCGCTCAGTCATGTCCCAGTCGTAGGGACCCCGTGGACTATAGCCCGCTAGACTCCTTTGTTTGTGGGGCTTTCCAGGCAAGAATACTGGAGTGGGTTGCCATCTCTTCTCCAGGGATCTTCCCGACCCAGGGATTGAATCCCGGGCTTCCAGGTGGTGCAGTGGTAAAGAATCCGCCTGCCAATGCAGGAGACACAAGGGACGTGGGCTCGATCCCTGGGTTGGGAAGATCCCCCTGGAGTAGGAGATGGCACCCACTTCAGTATTCTTGCCTGGAAAGCTCCGAGGACAGAGGAGCCTGGTGGGCTGTAGAGCCCACGGGGTCTCCAAGAGTCGGACACGACTGAGCATGCACCCATGCTCCAGTACGGCAGGCAGATTCTTCACCGTCTGAGCCATCAGGGAAGCCCCTCCATGAGTGTAGTTGACCTTTGTTCCTTCAGAGTGCCTTCACGTGGCTGGTTAAACAAGCATTTTCTCAAATAGGTACTTTAAGTATGGCCTTGGTTGTATAGTCAGTGTTTCCAGTTGTATCCTGGGTAAAATGAGTGACAGATCTTTATTAAACTTATGCAGATAACAGTATTGCCATGAAAATTAAAGGGACCTGGTAAGAGTTTCGGAATTTAGGGAGGGAGGGAATCAGTGAGAACCAGATGTGATTTAAAAATTATATTTCTGTTCACAGCAGCAGAGTTTACAGAATGGTTGTGGGTTACAGACAACTTAGGAAGAAGGCAAGGGCTCCCATATAAATGTCTAGAAAATAGAACATTTTGCAACAGCATCAAACATATTTCAAACAATTAAATCTCCTGCATTAGTTTATTCAGTGCAATGCAGTAAATTATTGTTCTGCTGGATATTGACTCAGCAGTTTCATGAAACGTTCTGCTTCTTGACTAAAAAGAAGAGTCTTGGAGATCCTGATTCAGTCCAGTGGAATGGCCCGAGTGTTGTCAGTTCAAAAACCCGCACCCATGAATCTATTCTTTGAAGTGTCAGTGGTTGGAGGTACCTGGGATGACCGAGGCTGACATGTGTTGGAGACAAATTCTATAGCTTCTAACAGTCTTCAGGGTATCAGAAACAAAAGTAAACCACCTGTGGACAATAGAGACTTAATGGGCCGTGGTTAATTTATTAATGATTATGCTCAAGTGTGAAATGCCTGTTGAGGGTTCATCATAACAATAAAACATGGAAAGGAAATTTGCTTGTTTCTGTTGTATGACAATGAAGATAATAAAACCATTCAAAAAAAAGGTTTTGGACAGAATGTGTGTAAGAACAATGCGTAAGCCTGTTTTCTGAGGAGCCAGTTCAAGTTGTCCGATTTATAAAAATGGGTGAACAGGCTTTTTATAGAGGAGAGATCTTGAGAATGTGGCCATGCAGTAATCCTGAGGCATAATATAGAAAGAGTATACTCAGGGCATCAAGTAAAGAGATGCAGTGGGTCTGAAGGAGGCTCAGACAAGCACATTTTCATCCAACTTCAAGGTTAAGTTAGGTGCATATCTAGCTGGGAACCACTGGCTTAGAAGAGTCAAGGGATTTAAAGTAGAGAAGGAAGGTTATGTCCAGGTGAACATTCTAAATAACAACTGAAACTAGATCTTGTAATATTTCATTATTGTTGCCGCGTGTCACTGGGCAAAGCACTGCTGGGAGTCTGGTGAGTATAGGAGAATTCAGCAGAACTGTTTCATAAGAGATTTGACCCTTGTTTTCCTGGAGAGTAAAACATATTCCAGAGAGCAAGGGTGTTGGCATGTCTCTAGAAAGTTACCATAAAGCATGTGATTTCTGAGAGATTTCATATTCATAAAATTCACATGTATAGATTTAACGTAGAGCAGGTGAAGGGTCTCTTTGATTGGCCAGCTTTTTGTATAGTAATAATTCTATTAAATCACCCTTATGATAGTAATATATCAGGCAAACCAAATTACTTCTAACATCTCATTTTATAAGAGTACACATCCTTGTGATTTTCAGGGAGCCTCTAGGACATCACCCAGATAGTTTTAGTTATAAAACAGATCCTGCAGGTTTTTGATTTTTTTCTGTATTCAGAATCTGAGTTTGGGAAGGCAAAATTTAAAAAGTGGTTAAAGGATTTGGATATTTGACTATGATTGGGTTCAGAGGTGCCTAAGAAGCAAGCATTTGATTATCCGTTTAATCAAAGTGACAATAAAATATTTAAAAGTAAATATAGGCAGTAATATGATTGAATGTGTATATTGAATGTAGATTGAATGTTCCTCTTTCATAAGCGAGGAACGTTTATTACCCTCCTCCCCACTCTTGAATAATAGAAGACATAATAAAGTTGGTATCAAGCACAGAGTATTATTCTGCAGAGACCCAGAGTTTTGACTGTCCTAGAGGCACATGGAGCGAAGTGGTGTAGGCAGATGGTGAATCAGTATCCAGTTAAGCAAGCCCATCAAAACTGAGTGAACTGTAACAATTTTCATAGCTTCCTTCTAGAGTCAGGAATTACCAAGCATTTTAAGCTTTATTCATTGTGCTCCATCCATTCAAGAACAAACTGATGCTTAAAAGACACATCTCAGAGATCTGCAAGGTCAAACTAATTTCATTATCGTCTTTATAACCATCACATTTGTGTTGTGTATTAACATGCAGTGCATCCATGATTGCTGTCATCAAATGAAGCCACTTGTCTTTTAAAAATTTACAGGTTTTACTTTCTAATATATTACATTTCAGCAGTTATCACATAAACACTAGCTCCTCACAGTCCTCATTAAGTCCCAAGAATATACAGGTAAAAAATTAAAAAAACCCAAGAATCACTGCTTAGGATAAAACTATTATTTGAAAACAGAAACATATCCACGGTTATATTTATCTGACACCATTGTTCGTCATGTAGTCTTAACCACTCTTATTAATTATAACTTTTAACCTGAACAGGTAACTTCTGTTTTACAGAAAATGCCCTTGGTGGAGGGGGGCACGGGTAACTGAGCTCCTGGTGGTCCTGCACAAGCGTCTTCACAGGCCGCCAGACTCGGTGTCCATGGCACCCCTTTCTGTAGCCTCACACCTCCCTTCTACCTCGAGATGTGGTGGCCAAAGTGAACACAGTCATTAACGTGACCCAAAGGTGAAGCCTTCTCACAGCACACAGAAATGAGAAGTATATAGACTTGAATATGCTTAGTGATCAGTGTTTTTGGTATTTTAGGAACGATCTAGGGTTTTAATACATTATTTTTGTGTATGATCAGTCGTGTCTGACTCTTTGCAACCCCATGGACTGTAGCCCACCAGGCTCCTCTGTCCATGGGATTCTCCGGGCAAGAACACTGGAGTGGGTGCCATTTCCTCCTCCAGGGGGTCTTCCCGACCCTGGGGTCCAACCCTCGTCCTGTGCAACTCCTGTATTGGCAGGTGGGTTCTTTACTGCTGAGTTGCCTGGGAAGCCCCTTTAATACAACGTGTAGTATAATGAGTATTTGTTAACTAACTCAATATCAGTTTAATGTTTTGGGTACCTCATGAGTTTTGAAATTGTTTCAGCAGATATGTTACAAACTGTAGTTACTGTTGAAATAAAGCTTGCCAGAATAATGATACAATTCGGTTGAATATTTACATCTTTTGTAACCTTAAGCAATGTGCCATGTTAGCCAATTTATTCAGTAAGCCTATATACATTTGGGAAAAGAAAACTGAGATAGAATGAATGTGTGGTCATGTTTTAATTAACATTGATAAGTCTGAAGTTGCAGCTATATCTACTAAAGTAAAATTATGGAACTAGATGTTTGCTGAGGATCTTCAGTAACTGTGTGAATCTGAATCCACTGTGAATTTTCTGGGAGTCTAGCACATTTGAAGTGTCAGAAGTTCAGTTTCCTTATTTTATGGGACTTTGAGGAATAATCAGTTTATGCACATTTCTTTCTATAAGCCAATCAGAGTAGAGCTGCTTTAATTTATTTAGCATTTTTGTTAAGGACTCTATCTTTTAGAACAGTTAAGGTTCACAGCAACAGGGTGAGAAAGGTGCAGTGATTTCTCATTTACCCCCTGAACCCATGTTTGCACAGCCTCTTGCTTTATCAATATCTTTATCAGATGGTGCGTTATTTACGAGAGTGAACCTAGGCTGACACATAATGGCCCAGAGTCCATAGCTTACCTTTAGGTTCACTCTTGCCGTTGTACAGTCTGTGGGTTTAGACAGACGCATAAGGACACAGCCATTGTTATAATAACATAGGGGTATTTCAGTGTCCTAAACCTCCCTGTGGTCTGCCTGCCCATTTCTCCCTGCTGTTCCCAGCCCTGGCAGCCCTCGTCTTCTTACAGTCTCTATTTGTCTCCCTCAGTCGCTCAGTCGCGGCTGAGTCTTTGCAGCCCCATGAATTGCAGTATTCCAGGCTCCTCTGTCCTTCACCATCTCCCAGAGTTTGCTCAGATTCATGTCCATTGAGTCGGTGGTGTTGTCTAACCATCTCATCCTCTGCCACCCCCTTCTCCTTTTACCATCAGTCTTTCCTAGCACCAGGATCTTTTCCGGTGAGGTGGCTCTTTGCATCAGGTGGCCAAAGTATTGGAGCTTCAGCATCAATTTTTTCAATGACTATTCAGGGTTGATTTCCTTTAGGATTGACTGGTTTGATCTTCTTTCTATTCAGGGGACTCTCAAGAATCTTCTCCAACACCACAGTTCAGAAGCATCAATTCTTCGGTGCTCAGCCTTACTTATGGTCCAACTCTCATATCTGTACATGCCTACTGGAAAAATCATAGCTTTTATTATTATCTCTATAGTTATTGCCTTTTCCAGAGTATCATAGTTGAAATCACAATGTATATAATCTTCTCAAATTGGCCCCTTTCACTTAATAATACGCATTTAAGGCTTTTTCATGTCTTTTTATAACTTGGTAGTGTATTTCTTTTTAGTGCTGAAAAATGTTCCATTGTCTGTTAGTACTGCAGTTTATCCATTTACCCACAGAAGGACATTTTAATTGCTGCCAAGTTTTGGCAATTGTGAATAAAGCTGCTATAAACATCCATATTTGGGAGTTTAAATTATTAAACTTTATAATCTAGTTTATTGACACTTTCCAGAGGTGTTCTCCAGAGGTGTTTCACACTAACTCAGTTAAAGAAAAGACTTTATGGATTTTGTGCATGTAGATTCATAGACATGAGAAATTTTGGTGATATTTTTATGTATATTTTACATAGTGAACAGATAATATAGATGTGTTAGAGACTGAAAGACATACTGTTAAAAGTAATGCTTTATTTTACGAGGCCTTTTGCTTGTGTTTTTGGTTGTTACTTTTATGATATCAGAGGTGAAAGTTTTGCCAAATATTGAACAAGTTTACTTAACCTAAGCAGTTAGCTTGTACCTAAAGCTGCCTTAAAATTAATCATAGAATACTTTTTTTTGGCAAGGCACCGATCTGGCAACATGAGGCTGTAAGCAGAAAGACATGTGGTCCTTGCCTTCCTGAAGTTCTATTATAGGGAGGAAGACTGGTTTGGGAATCAAAAGTGAGCTAATATTGTGTTTCTGCTTTGAATGCTTGACTTGAAGGAAATCGCTTTTGCTCCTTGAAGTGCCGTTCTCTCCTCTGTTAAGTGGGGGATGCAGGTTACTGGTGGTTTTGTCCAGTATTTGCTTCTACATATGATTGCAACAGGGGGCTTGCCAAGCAGTGCTAGTGGTAAAGAACCAGTCTGCCAATGCAGGAGATGTAAGAGGCAAGGGTAAAATCCCTGAGTCAGGAAGATCCCCTGGAGGAGGGCATAGCAACCCACTCCGGTTTTCTTGCCCATAGACAGAGGAGCCTGGTGAGCTACAGTTCACGGAGTCACAAAGAGTCGGACACGACAGAAACGACTTAGCATGCACACATGTGTGTTACACATGGGCTTGCTTGATGGCTCTGTGGGTAAACAATTTTCTTGTAATATAGGATACACAGGTTCGATCACTGGGTGGGGAACATTTCCTTGAGGAGGAATTGGTAACCCACTCCTATATTCTTGCCTGGAGAATCCCATGCTCAGAGGAGCCTGGTGGGCTAGAGTCCATGGCATCACAAAGAGTCGGACATGATTAATGTGACCTAGCATGCGTGCGTGGTTGCAACAGAAACCCAGGTGTAATATGTGTCATGAGAATTACTGCCAATGAAATGTGGAAATCCTGGGAAGGAAGACCTAGCACATTTACACAAGCCAAGGAGGGGAGTGGTTAGCGAGGAAGAAGTGTAGTGAGTTTAGACTGGTTTTGCTGCTGGTGGCAATATTCAGTGTACTTTTATTTTCTAGGATTAAAAGGCTTGAGGAGGGAAGACCATGTTTCTATAAATAGGATAGCCAGAAGCCACCTTAAAAAAGAAAAATGGAAGATAGTAGCTGGAACTAATTTCTATAGCAAGACTAAGCAGAGATGGCAAGATGGCAGACACTGCCTGAACACATAATGTGCATTATTTTTTTCTGGTATGAGATAAAGAAAGATCAGTCTAAGAAGTTGCCAGCTCAGAAGGACCTCATAGTCCGTCCGGGGAGACACGTTAGTTAATCAGCGTACCACGTGTGTTGGAATACAGAACAGGCTGTCGGAGCGTGAGAGCTGCCAGTGTGACGTGGCCGTGGTGGGGTGAGCCCTCCTCTTTAGGATGAGCAGAAAGAAGGAATGCCAATAGCAGGGGCTGGTTGTCTGGACTTCTCTGTAGCCTCTTGTGTTTAGATTGTACAGTTACACTTTCATTAATTCTTTCTCTCTCTCTCTCTTTTTTGAGTGTGTCTATCTCCCCTACTCTGTAATTGGTGTTTCTTGAAGGGAGAAGGGGCAGAAACACCTTATACTTCAGTCACTACATCTAGCAAGCTCATACATAATAAGGTTTGAACAAAGGTATTCTGAATGACTAGGTGAATAAATCAAAGAAAGTTGAATAAACTCATTATAGACTATTTTAACCTTCTTAGAAAGATGGGAGCAAGATCATCTACTGAGCAGAATAGCTGTACGAGCGTGTGGGATATTAAATTTAGAAGGATTTCAGGCTGGCGTTTTTGACAAATACAATAGGGATTCATCAAGCTGCGAATGAAAAGATGTGGCCCGGAGGAAGGGTTTAGTAGGTCCACCACGATGTGAGCCCGACTCCTATGTTCCTTCTCCTTCTCTCAGCTTTGCTGGAGGTTAAAAAAAATTAGGGATCTATATATATTGACATACTAGTATGTGCTCCCATGCTAGTTGATAAACAAGTTGCATTGGAAAGGCATCAAGAAACATGCACATGTTACATAATTAATTTTAATTACAATAATAAATACCACTAATTAAGCAAATCTTGGGAGAAACTAATTAAGAAAACTTGGTAGAATTAAAACTTGGAAACACTTTGAATTATAATTCTGAGTGAACACTTTGAATTATAATTGAGTGAAAAGTCGTAGGGAACTGTTACACTGTATTGAAAGAATACCCTTCAGCTGCATCTTCCTAAGTCATTTGTAGTTGTAGGTAACTAGCTAGTTAGCTGATTCCAAACCAAATATACTCAGCACCATATATAGTTTTCTTTTCATGTTCAACAATATGTAGTGCTTGGTCTGTGTGTTTTAGGAAGCGTGCCTGTTCTTTATTAGAAATTTTTTACACATCTGTCATTTCAAAAAAGTATTTCTTTTGATAAACTTTAAGGGGATTTGGTCAGAATAAATAGTCTTTCATGACTTGAAATTGAGGTAAATTGATAACCGGATATTGTATGGCTTTGCTCCTTGCATCGGTCATAAAATTGAAGTTATTTGGAAATAACTTACTAAATCTAAATACTTGCAAAATATTTAAATAATTACAGACATTTTTAAAACTTGGACTTTTTTACTTTGCTTGTTCAGATTTGATTCTGTCATTTTAAACTGCCAGTTGATCATATCAGGCACAGAAGAAAATACTTAATTGCATTTTGTACCAACTATTTTTTTTTTCCAAATGGGGGAAAAATGAGTTGTTTTGAGCCAGTTTTTGATGTATGATGGTTAATTTTTATTTCACTGCCCCTATGAATATGTACCTTATATATAGACACGTATTTCTGAGACAGATTGATTTTTTAAATTTTTAATGAAATTAAATCTTAAACACAGGGAAATGGTGGCTAATTTAAGAACATTATAATCATCTCATGACTGTATTGTTTATTTCATAATACAGTTTTATCAGTTATATATCTCAACCCTAAAATATAAATGATTTCTTATAATTTGCTTTGTAGATAACACTATATACATTTTTTGTATATTCTTGTGTCAAAAGAAAAGAATCATATTAACACATTAGGTGGCAAGCTTGTGGGAAGGTGCTAAAAAGTAAATACAAGATCATCATCATTTTGCCTTTCTCTCTTTCTTCGTAAAGGCAAGATTTGTTTCTTTTGTGAATGCAGAACTAGAAAACTCAAGGTCAAATGTGATCACATTTTTATTTGCCTGCATTCTTATATTTTCTCCTGTTAAAATTTTAAAATGTTACTGCCAACAGGGAAACTAATTTGGAAAAACATAGTGATGTTTTAGAAATTTTGCTTTAGAGCAAAAGTATTTATTGGAAAACAGAACTATGTAGTCTGGCAAACTCCTATTGAAAAGAATATTTTTGCGTACATTCTAGATAATAAAATTTGAAATCCCCTAAAAAAAATTACCTTATTTTTCTGCTGAATGTTGTTACTTTCATGAGCTCTTGGAGGTGAGGGGTTTTACCCTTATTTTTATAGCCATGAAATTATTATATTCTAACTCTGCACATAATTCAGACCAATCCTGGAAGGTCTGGCATTGCTCAGCACACTATAGAAATTAAATAATAATAGATGATGCAGAGTGAAAAAAGATAAATGTGGTCCACAAGAACTTGCTTTTTATGGAACTTTAAACATTTGACAAAAGTCAGTTTGGAATTTAGTCCTTGTAAGAGTTCTGAATCTTTGAGAGAAATAGTTAAAAAATAATTTTTTTCAAGGTGACGTGACATAGGCTGATGAATCGAAGCAAAAAAAAAAAAAAAGTTAAATTTAAGTATAAGGGAAGGAAAATCTCTGTATCAGTCCAGAACGTTACATTTCACATTTTTCTTTGTCTTTCAGCTTAAAGAGAAGTTAAAATTAGTTAACTGTGAAACAAAGAATGGAAAGAAGAGTAGAATGTTTTCAGATGTTACTTGAAGAAATTGAAATCTTTCAAATTGACATTAAGTCAATATTAATTTGCATAGAATATGTTACTTTGAAACAATCATGATAACTGTATGCTCCATAAGATTGCTTTTCAGGGATATTTCTTTTTTAGGAATAAGTGTAACTTGAGTGAAACTTGTGGTTCCTAAGAATCAGTAACTAACTATAAGTTGCCACCTTACCTTTTTGTTTGGTTATTTCTGTTTTTCCCTCCTCTCTTAGTACATTATTAATAGATAAGCTCTATTAAAGTAATAGTGCCAGGTTGTTTACTAATGTTTAAAATTTAAGCCTGAAATACAATTGCGAATAAGTAGATATGAAGGCAATTCACAATGTAAAATTTGAAGATTAAAAAATATCCTCTTATTAGCTGAAAACATTGAACTTGGTCAACATATGGTACCAGCTAGCCTCATCTCCACCCGTTCTTTTGTTATCTTGTTATTGTTATAAGGCTTAATGACAGTTGTAAGCCATAGTTCTGGATGTGGGGGTTAGTCCACCCTGGGGAGAGGAGGAAGAAACAGCAGTGTGGATTATGGAAATATGGATTGATCTAAAAAGAGGCCCCTTGTAAAAGAACGGGACTCAAAGGAAAGCTAGGGAAAACTGAAGAAAAGATGATGGAATATGATGTGAAAATGATCATTTGAAATCTTTCCTTTGATTCCCAGCTGCTGTGTTTTGGAGAAAAGGAATGCATTTTTATGTTAAGGGGGAGCTAAAAGAGGCCAGATGAATGGTATTATTTATTAGATATATTTTCATTTTGAGTTGAGATAAATTATGTGCATTTTAATAGACTTTGCATATATTAGACTTCTTAAATCTTACAGATGTAATGTTAGGTGTGATACTTCATAGAAATATTTCAAGTAAAGTAAAATATTTGATTAGCATTTGGCCTAATTTAAATAGACCTAATTGCAAAAACGAATGATTGTTATACATTAAGTATTTTGACTAAATGTGGTGGTGAATATTACATTTAAAATACGGATTTTTTGTTACTGTCGTAGCTGAGCTCCTCAGATGCACACTCACAAGTTTGTTCACGTGCGTTTTTCTAGACGAAGGATAACACGGCAGTGTGTCTCGGCTGTTGCTGCTGCTCAGGCTCTCTGCAGCACGCCAAGCTTCCCTGTCCATCACCGTCTCTGAGTCATGCTCCTTGAGTCGGTGGTGTTGTCTAACCGTCTCATCCTCTGCTTTCCTCTTCTCCTTTTGCCTTCAACCTCTCCCAGCTTCGGGGTCTTTTCCAGTGAGTCGGCTCTTCACATCAGGTGGCCCAAGTATTGGAGCTTCAGCATCAGTCCTTCGATGAATAAGCTAGTGCTAGGTAGTAGCATTCGTCTTTATCCTTAGCCCGTTTGATCCGAAGAGACGACAGTGCAGTCTAGTGGTCATTTTTTGGGAATGCAGACACAGGGTCCTTGTGGTTTTAACTAGTTTTTTATGTGTTTGTATACAATGAAAGAAAAGCCGTTGCCTGATCTGCAGTCTGGAGAAAGTTAGGCTGGGAAAGAGCTCAGAAGCCCCGGGACAGGGCGTGTGGGCGCGGCTCCGAGGGGCAGGATGTCCCTGGTGTAGGGGCCAGGTCCGCCGGCGGGGGTGCCTTCTCGTGGAGAAGAGGGAGGGAGGAGGGAGAGGGTGGTGATCCGCTTCATGTGGCCATTGAGTAGCTCAGCTGGGTCCTGGCCCTCGCCTCTGGCTGGAGAGTCCAGGCTTTATCCGTGGCGTGTAACAGTGAGGCTTGATTCCCCAGGGAGAGGTCAGGGCGGCAGACAGAATGACGTGCGGGAGCAGGAACCTCGGCCTCTCGGTCAAGGAAGGGGCAGGCCCCGGCAGCCCTCAATCCCACATGCCTCATGCCTGGTAGACGCTGAAAAAGCACATGTTAAGTGAATGCAGTATTACGTGTTGCAGAAGTCCGATACGGTGAAGACTGGGAGAACAGCGATTAAATGCAGAAATTAGCACTCACTAGGGACTTAAGCTGAGAAGACTGGATAGTAAAAGCAGTGATGGAGACTTGCTGAATGTACATTGTACTTGCAAGAAAATTTTCAGTGAGAGGAAGAAAGAACTATTTTATGTCTGCTTCTTAGTTGACCAAATTCTACTTTACAGAATTTGTCTTAGTCTGATTTTACAGATAAGTCATCCCTGTTGTCCATATTTACTCCTTATTTTCCATACAATAATGTATTGTAAAGAATAAATACAAGGTATAAGATAATTTATTCAAGAGAATTACTAATCCTTGACTGAGAAAGTTTATCAAATAATGCCCCCTGGCCCCGTGTGTGTGTGTATGAGTCTTGTTTCTGGTTTATTGAGTAAAATCCTTACAAGAGACTCAGGAAATTGTGTTTTCTCTTTAAGTTCATTTATGCCAAAGTGGACTAGACTAGGAATGATCAAAACTCATTGCTATTTGGTGAGGCTTGTTTGGTGACTTTCTCTGTGTGAAAAGAACTAGTGTTCACAGTTGAATTTCTTACAGAAAGAGTTCTGAGTTATAAGAACTAAGACCAAAATTGGCACCTTTTCTTATAATCGCAGCAAGAGGCCAAAGATGACGTCAGCAGGCAGTGTGAACTAAATTTTTATTCCACGAAGTGGATGTTCTAGAATGGGTGGAGCAGAATACGTTTGCAAAATAATAGCTCACAATATTTGTATTTAGAATTTCAAGAAATAAATCATTAAAGAAAAGTCACTTATGACTTCAGGTTTAATTGTAATTTGGCATATTAAAAACTGTGGGCATATATATTTTTTTATAAAAGAAAAATCTTGTATAACTTAAGGTGTTCTAAAAATACAAAAAAAAATCAGTTTCTAGGTTCTTGAATTTTGGTTCTGCTTGCTAGCTATATTTGAATAAGGCTTTATTTTAATTACTAGACACTTAGCTCCTGCTTAAATTGAAGGGGATGAAAATGTCTGGCAAACGTCACGAGTAGAATGGCCAGTGTTATCAGTGACCGGGATGCTCACTGCCTGAGACACATTTTCCACGTCCTCACCTGTTGCCACATAGAGACAGCTTTGGCCCGGTCTGCAGCCTCCTCTGTTGAGCCTGAAACAGTTACACGCTGTCCGCGCCCTCAGCCCCTCTGTCCGCAGTCTCCTGGTCTGCCCTCACCCTGCCTCAGCTGCCTGAGCGTTCTTCACTTGCTCTGTTGAGATCCTTGTTCTGATGGTGCTGGTGGCTCAGTCGTGTCCGGCTCTTTGCAGCCCCATGGACTGTGCAGCCTACCGGGCTCCTCTGTCCATGGAATTCCCCAGGCAGGAATGCTGAAGGGGGTTGCCATACCCTTCTCCAGGGGTCTTCCCGACCCAGGGATTGACGTTGGTCTCCTGTGTCGAAGGCAGATGTTTCACCATCTAAGCCACCAGGGAAGCCCCTTGTTCTGATAAGTATCAGATGATTGGTTGTTTCAGATTTAAATAATATGCTTCAAATTTCATTCCTTGGTATTTTGCTCCTGTGTAAGAAAGACTCTCCATAAGCCCTTATTTATAAGTCTGTTACTTGAAAGAAGTCAGATGTATGTTTTTGCTGTAAGTCCAGTATTTCCAGTGGTAATGAACAGGCATAGCTGCAGGCATCGTTGCTTTTCTGCCTCAGGACTTCATTTCGAGGGCATAGAACACCCTTAGGCAGGAGGGATTCACATTTGTGATGACGTATCATCCCATCTCTCCTCCCATGATTTCCTCACGTCTCCGCCCCCTTTATTGTTCCATACGCCAAGGTGAACTTTTGTTCTAAGGATAATTGAAACATGAATGAAAGTGTTAGTGCTCAGTCGTGTCTGGCTCTTTGTGAGCCCATGTACATAGCCCACCAGGCTCCTCTGTCTGTAGGAATTCTCCAGGCAAGACTACTAGAATGGGTTGCCATTTCCTTCTCCAGGGGATCTTCCCAACCCAGGATTGAACCCGGGTCTCCGGGTTGCAGGCATTGCAGGCAGATTCTTTACTCTCTGAGCCGCCAGGGATGTATGATTGCATAGGCTAACTCTTCCTGTGTATGGACAGTATCCACCATACAGAGCCCAAGCAGGCATCAGAACCAGGCATCCGGTGATTTTATGTTGGGCGCTACATAAAAACAAAGTGGAAAAAAAATGCATACTGTGGGGATTAATGGTTAGAAGCTTCAGCATTTCAAACCCTGAGTAACATTTGCTAGCTTTGTGCCTTTATGTACATTACTTAGTCTCTTTGACCTCTTCCCCACCCCACCCCCCACATATAAAAGAGAATAAAACATGGATTTTTGTTAGGTTTAAATGAGATAATACATGTAAGTGCTTAGGTCAGAACCTAGTGTAGTAAGCCGTTATTTTTATCATATCTTTATTTGGGTAGGTAATCAGAAAAAAAAAGCATTCAGACCCTTAAATCACCTTTCCTTGAACTGTCTTCCAAGGTGGATTGGTTCTGATGATGCTAAAAGCGTCATTTCATATGCGATCAGCAGTTTTGTTTCCAGAGCATGAGTGCTGGCCAGGCACTGGTTAGGCCTTAGGAGAACCCCAAAGGTAAATAAGCCATCAGAGACTTCGGAGATTCACCTGTTCTGATTGATCATGTCTGTTGTAACAGCTAGAACCTTCTGAGTCACTACTAACTTCATTGATTTCTGGCTCCTGACTAAGGACATACTGTGATTATAAAACCAGAGGTGGTTGAACACTCTGAAACCTATATCTTGATACAAGTCACTAGGAAAATAAAGACAGGATTATGAGAAAGCACAGTGAACTTCATAAGTTGGAAACATTATAATAAAGTCACCTGTTGAGGGGGCTGTAAAAATATGAAGAGCGGTATTAACTGTCCATAATGGCGGACAGTGAAAGTACCCCGTCTCTTCTCGCTTCTATAGCGTTTAATCGGCGCTGCTCCCTTGTCTCTGGCTAGCCCTCGTGCTGTCTCTGGAGCACCACATAGTTTATCCAGCTCCCGCCTAGACCTTCCCGTCTTTGCTCCTGCTTGCATCTTAGCTTTGTACCCTCTCTGTCTTCCTGCTGCAGCTCTCTAGCTGCAGGCCATCACCACTCCCCTGCCGAGACCACAGAGGCCTCTCCCTGACTTTCCAGCTTTCAGTCTCGCGCTTTAAAACCCATCCTGCAAACGGTAGTCAGAGCGACCTTCCTAGACTTCCAGTGCAGGCGTGTCCTTCCCTTGCTCCATAGCTTCCCTGCTTCTCTTAGGTCAGCTGGCCGTGATTTGCTGTCCAAGCTGAGATCCTCCCTTGTTCTTTTCTCACTGAGGGTTTGTATGTGGCGCAGTGCAGACGTGTGTCCCCTGGGGTGTGCAGTGAGACCTGCCTGGCCCTCGTCCCCGTGAAGATGCAGCCCATTCCGGTCACTGCAGGAAGTTCCCTCTTGCCTTTTCCTGGGTGCTTCTGTGCCGGCCCACTCACTCCTATGGCCCCAGGAGACCGCTGTTCTGATTTCTGTAACAAGAAGTCGTAACTTGGGCACTTTTGAGAGTAAAAGGAATTGCTGCTGAGAAGGTATCTGTAAAGTCTTCTGGGCAGGTCGGTGGTGTGATTTCCCTCCTCTTTGTATCAGGTCAGAACTGAGTTAGCCTCAAGGCCTTGGGATCCCATCAGCCCCCTACTGATTCTTCAGGCCACACTGAAAGTCTTCTCAGCCACTCAGACTTTGTACATGTTCCTTCCACCTTCAGACCCCGCTGGATCTTTCTGTGATAGTCTTGCCTGCAACGGGGAAACCTCCCTGACTGTGTCTCCACCGCCCCGTCGTCGTGTGGTCATCTGGCCAACTTCTCGTTCTCCATTTAGATGCATTCTCTTCCCTCAAGACTTTGACCACTCCCTTCCAGAAGCCCCCGTCCTCGATTCGCTTTACGTTTCTGATTTCTAGACTCCCTGGGCGTTTTTCACCATTACCACCAGCGCTGTTTTTACGTTACATTGTGATGTCTTTGATTGCTCTTCACATATTAAATATTTGCTAAATGAATATATATGTAAACATACATGAGCATATTAATTATTTCTGTGTGTCTCATTGCATTTGTAAATGTGGTTTAGCACTGATTAGACTTTCTGTTGTTCGGTGGCCAGGTTGTGTCTGACTCTTTATGACCCCATGGACTGCAGCACACCAGGCTCCCCTGTCCTTCACTGTCTCCCAGAGTTTGCTCACACTCATGTCCACTGAGTTTGTGATGCCATCCAACCATCTCATCCTCTGCTGCCCACTTCCCTACTTAGAGTTTATATCTAAGTCAGTAATCTTCATCCAGCAGTCTGTATTTCACAGTTGTGTAATCATATTTTAGTTCTTTCAGACAAAGCCTTCAAATAGGTAGTTACAATATTTCCAAACTTTTAAAAGACACCATGATTCTCATTTCTGCTGGGTGACTATATGGACTCTATGGGCCTTCAAGGCATAGAGAAATGATTAGTACTTACTCTATTGTATTGAATACAGTAACTACCTAAAGTGTAGGGTCCCTGATTTATGCTCTAAAGCTAAAGGTTCTGTTGTTTATTAAAGCATCAGACAAATTATTTGTCTTTGGTTTTATCACGGGATTCACTATCTAGGGACGATCAAGCAGTTCAGGCGTAGTTCTGAACTAGGGTCAAGGCAGGGTCAAAAAAAGAAAAAGGTAACTGTAATTGACTTCTCTGGAACATAGCATGTCTTATCTGTCATCCATAAGAGCAAAATACATTCTTTAGTGTGCGATTTACCCAGTGAATAGAGAATATTTTTTACATGAAAGTCATGACAAAGATCGCACATGGTGCAGGTCTGGAGAAGATGAGGAATAATATGAATCAAGGGTCTGGGAGTATACAAAATGGGAAAATGGAAATTCCAAGTAAAGGTTAAGCTAAGTCCAAAGATTGACTCAAAGAAAATGGAAAATGCAGTCTGTTACTGGAGGGCAGTGGTGCATAGAGCATGTGTTATCTGAGGACACGTTTGCCAGCGGCTCCGCCGGGATGGCTACAGGGGAGCCTGGCCAGAGAGGAGACGGCCAGGGGGCTGGTGGAGCAGGAAGCGGGACGTTCCGCCCTGTGCTGGCTTGGCGCCGTGTGCAGAGTTGGCAGTTAGTCCTTATCAGGTGCATTGATAAATAAATACATGAAAGAGGAGTTTGTTGTGTTTTTTTTTTTTTAAAGTAAACCCTCCCTTAAGTGAAAAACATCTGTTGGCATGACTCTTCGAAGATATTTTTACTTTGGAGAAGTAGCCAGGATGGTAGCCCGAAGGCAGCTCCTGTGCGCGCTGACCTCATCAAATGTGCACAGTGCCTGACTTTTCCAAATGGGAGTCGAGTTGCTTCCCAACGTGTATGAGTTTCTGCTCTGCCACAGAGTGGACCAGCACACGTAGGCACACGTCCCCCCCCCCCCCCCGCCCCGAGCCTGCCTCCCACCTTCGCGCAGGATGTGACTTCGCAGCTCTGACCAAGTCTGCTTCTGTTGTGTGTGATGCAGCGGAAGTAGGTGAGGCTGTGCAAATCTGTTTCTGTCCACAGGCACCTATGTTAATTAAATGTGTTAAACATCTTCCAGGGAGGCAGATACACTATTCAGGATAATATATATATATATATTTTTTATCATTTCATGTCGAGGTTTGTTAATGTTTTGGCATAGGTTATTGGACACAGGACTTTAAATGCTGCAGTTATTCAGTAAATATTTGTTGTGTAGGTATCGTCTTCATTTGAGTTCATCTGACACTTGAGTTGTTAAAACATCTAGCTCTTTAATAAAAGAGTTAACAGTTGTTGGGCTGGGATGGTTTATGTGCCTGACACTGTCTAATCATTGTACGTGGATTTCTAACGTACTCCTCGTATAAATCTCCTAGAAAAGTCTCACTTAATCCTATGAGATAGATGATAATTTTGGCACATTTTCTAGTGGCTGTGACTGAAGCGCGTGGCCGGGGCCTGGCATAGGCGGGTCTGAACGTCACCCCTGGCTCCCGGGCACTGTGCGCTGACCACTGGGCTCTACCGCCTCGTGGGCATGTGCCTGCACACTGCCGTCTGGGGCTGTCGAGGAGCTCATCTTTGCTCTGAAAATCGGTAGTCACCTTTCGTGTCCTCTTTTCAGCATCTAGCTGTGGGCTGGGGTCATGGGAGCAGGTCAGTTGACAGGCGTGGAACTCGTTTCTCTCTAAAAGTTGGAACATGTTTCTACCTAATTCTGATGTTGATTTAAATGGAAGTTTGATATTCATTTTTAAGTACCTTAGTTTCTGTGGTGCAAATAAGTATTATAGGCAGTACTCTATTTGATTATATAGGTAGCTCCTTTGATCTAGAACACGTTACTAGTGTAAGATAAGGGTGAGTGAAGCAAAGAGCAACTATGTTAGTCTGAAAGGAGTGGGAAGGGTATATGATTACTAGGGGGAAAAAGAGGGTCTTCCTAAGGGGATAATTGTTATTCAAATCATTGATTAAAAGTTAGTGTTAACCTAGGGATAAGAAACTGAATGTTTGTAATAGAATTTTTGAGAAAAAAACTTTTGAAACCCATTTGCTTATATATGTGTATGTTTCCTTTCATGCCTTTTAAATTTTTCATCTTAAATTAATGAGGGAAATATATGATTCCTTTTATTTGTCAAGTAAAGCACCTGTCTAACTGTTAAGTATATGTATTTCTGGTAATATCACTGTGCCCTGCTTTGACTCTAGGCCTTTTCATTGGCATTAGATTAAACGAATGTTGACTACAGAGATCTTTGTCACCTGACTGGTACACATAGAACCAAAATCCTCAAAATTTGTATTTTGACGGTACAGTTCTTTTTACAGTAGAGTGTATTTGCTGTACAGAAATAGTGCAGGAAAGTAAAAAAACCGAGAAATCCCGCAGTGATGTCAGTTAATCCTGACAGTTATTCCTCGACTCTTTAAGTTTAAAGTAGAGTATCCAGTTTGAAAAACTTCAGAAGATGAGAAGATGATGTTTAAAGACGCTGTGCATGTAATTTACTGTATTATTGCAGGTCTATCTTCTAATGAAATGCCTCCTAGTCTAATCCCCCTGTTAGTGTAGCTGCATTTCCTTGAAAACTGAGAGCATCTTGCAGCTCCCCTGCGGTTGCTGGGGTACCCAGAGCGGATCAGCGGTGGTCTGGGAATCCCGGTTCTGCACTGTGCAGGCTGCCTGTCACCGAGCAGCTCAGTGAACATTTCTTTTAAGGAAAAAAGAAGTTTATTCTTCCCCCATGTGAAGCACAGATAGATTGAGCCAATACATGATATCGCAAATCACTTCTTATTTATTTTGGGAGATAATATGCAAAGTTACATAAGCATCTTTTGAGAAATCTATGGCCTTTGTGAAAAATTAGATTAAAATCGACAAGTAGAGCCCCCTTGTTACAAAATGATTCTGAAAGTGTTGTTCAAATGAAGAAAACATGCATATTTGAAAACTGACTTTATATAATATTGTGTTGTATTTTCCCCAAGAACTCTGGTATAACTTTAATTCTTATCTAATTAAAATTTGGGGGAGGAGTTTCAAGGAAGAAAACATGATACTTCAAGCTTCTTTATAATTAATTACACATTCAGTGGTTAGTGGAAAATGAATGGGTGTGAATTCTGAGTTTTCCTCTAACCAGTCTGAGGCTGGGCTGAGGTTAGTCTAGAAGAGACCGTGACCTTCTGGCTGGTGGAGTGGGATGGGAAAGTCAGCCGGTGGGCCTTCTGGGAAGGGTCTCCTCGCTGGTAGAAAGTGCCTCCCAGGAAGCTTTTACTAGACACTGCGGTGTCTGCATGTGGTCAGCCGAACTCTGGCAGCTCAGCTTGTGACCACAAGCAGAGGTGACGAGGGCAAAGCCACAGACTGAGGACCACAGAGCGGAGTCCTTGAGGGAGATGCTGAACCGGCCTCCGAGCAAGTCCGCCTCGTCACTTGCAGCGAGAGGGTAAGGGCTGCTGGGGTGCAGTGAGCGCCCTGGTCTGGTCCCGTTCGTCTCATCCCCCGGTTACCCGGGCCACTCACGCTGAGTTAAAGCGTCAGGACCCTTACTGGAGGCAGTCAGGTGTGTTTTGAAAAATGCTCCTAAGTGATTCTTCCACGTTCTTATCTTTCTTCTAATTCTTTCTGCCTTTCCATTGGGAACCTCTGGAGCAAGGAAGTTATAAAACTGAATTAGCAGAACTTGATTAATGGTTGATTATGTGTGTGGGGGGTAGAGGGGGTTAGGGAAAAGGAGAGGTCTGGACAGCCCCCGTGGGCTTGTGTGGGTACCTGGGGTGGATGGTGCTACCTTTCTGGGTGATAAGGAGTATACAGCTAGAAGGACTTCAGTTTATTCTTTCTGAATTTGAGGCAGCAGAACACTCAGAAATAGGTACTAGGAAGTAAGTAGTTAGACGTGCAATGCTGGAGTTCACAGAAATATCTAAACTAACAAGGCTGAGGAATTTGGGGGTGGCCATTGAATCCGTGGGTATAGATGGTGCCGCAGCAGATGTAACTCGTGAGTGTGGAAGAGAGGGCTGCAGGCAGCTCAGAAGCTTAGCATCCCGGTGGAGAGCCGGGGCAGGAGCAGCGAGGAGAGGGAGAGTGGTTACCGGTCCCGACAGTGACGCATCTCTTCGCCTCTTAGAGTTAGTCAGGGAAATTCTGGGACCTTTGTGGTTACTGAACTCTAGTCAGGAGGTACCCTTTACACCTTTCAGCTCTTCATTAAAAGCAGATTCTTAAATGCTCGTTTCCACTTTTATTTGATGAATTTATATTATTCAATGGTAACCACATGGATCAAGAGTCAACATGCCACTCTTCCATCGAGCCGTTCACCCTCTCCTCTCTTAAGGGCTCAGTTTGATCATAATGCTTATGTGCACAGCACAATGTAAACATCTTCAGTCGTTTATTTTCCAGTCGGTTTATCTGTATAGTAGATGTGTTGTTTGTAGGGCATCTGCATATATATGTATGGCTTCCCAGGTGGTGTGGTGGTAAAGAATCTGCCAGTGCAGGAGATGAAAGTGTCACAGGTTCGATCCCTGGGTCGGAAAGATCCCCTGGGGAAGGAAATGGCAACCCACTCCAGTATTCTTGCCTGGAGAATTCCATGGACGGAGGAGCCTGACCGGCTACATTCCGTGGGGTCGCAGAGTCAGACACAGCTGAGCACATTAGCACACGTATGTAATTGCCCCCCCTTTTTTTGCTGTTCATAATTTCATATTCTGTGTCATTCTTTTTGTTCCTTATGTTTTTAACATTTGACATGTTAGTCAATGTGTTCTTTTGGTAGAAAAATATTTTAGAGAATTAAGAGGATTTTGAGAACCCAGATAATTTTTCTTGATTAAGGAAATTAGGTATTTCATAAAAACCAAAGCCTGTATGGATAGAGAAAAGGTAACTTTTGAAGAGTATTACCTTTCACGCAATCTGTGGATACAAGTCGAGAAATGTGGGGGGGGGAGGTGTGTGTGACGTGCACACGCCTGTGTGTGTGGGTGTGTGTGTGTATGTGTGTGTCATGTCAAGAACACTGTGTGGAGGAAATAATAGAGTTTATGAGCACTTCTAAATCAATATAAAAGTACAGTTTTCACTTCACATCGTTGTTAAAAGGGTTCAAAATGCTGTTTGCATGTATTTCATTCCCCCTTCCCGCTCCCCCTCCCCCTCTTTTCCCTTCCATCCTTTGGTCTGACCGGCACCTGTAATTAAGGAGGAGAGCCGAGCCCGGGAGCTAGGTGGGACCGGCGGCCATTGATCTGTGTAAGCCCGGCTCATACTGTCAGGGGAGGAGCAGTCAACTGCTGGGCTGCTTTGTCACTGACATAAGCTGAGAGGGGATTTTTTTGTCTATACTGTTTATACACTAGTCTATAGACCTGCTGGCTGGTTGAATTTTAAAGAGTGCGGAGGTTTAAAGACTTGTCCCCTGAGGGTTGCTCCTGCCAGTTGGGGAGCGAGCCGAGGCTGCTTTGCAGAAGCGTGTGTGTGTGTGTGTGTGTGTGTGTGTGTGGCTTGTGGGAGGGGGGCAGGGGGAGGGTGTGAACTATTGAGCAGCTAACTGGGAAACATTCTTCACTGGAGTCTTAAAATCGATGTGCAATATATTATTGATTCGGGTATATTTGGAAGGCAACAATGGATTTCGAATATATATCTTTATTGTTACAGAAATGATATGAACAGCTTTGTGGCAGCGGTCGGGGTTGGGAGGGAGGTGTTATAAATACGAGAAGGCTTCACTTTTTGCAGCACAAGATAAAGTCTATCAATGCTCAGATGAACTGTCCTGTTTTGTACTGACCTGCTTGCAGTTTAAGTAATTTGAATTATTTCGAGTTTAGCAGCTCTTTCAATTCCATTTAATAAAACATTGTCAGTAGTGAAACAGCTTTTTCCTAAATATGGTGTTTGTGTTCATAGTTTCAAAATGTACATGTTCATAACGCTCTTGAATCTTCTTAGGTTTTGGCGTTGGAGTAATTGCAATGCTTTTTTTTTAACATTGCCACTTATTTTTAATTGAAGAATAATTGCTTTACAGTACAGTACAGTACTGCCATACATCAGCATGAATCAGCCTTAGGTATACATACGTCTCTTCTGTCTTGAGCCTGCCTCCCTCCTCCCACCACCCTAGGTTGTCACAGAGCTGGGGTTGAGCTCCCTGCATCATACAGCAAATGGACTATTACAGTGATTTATTTCTAACTGATACTTGATATCAGTCTGCATATTAAAAGAATGTGAGAAATTCTGCTTTAAAGCACTCAATACTGTGTTTTTGCCTATATAGAGTTTAATATTCATATATTGATGATTTCTCTGCAAATTTTATTGGTAAAGAGATGATAGGCAAGGTAATTTTTTTTGGAGAAGTGACTACTGTATTAAGATATTGGCTCTTTTTTCTTTTTAATATGAAACATCGTCATAAATCTCTGCTTTGTCTTATAAGATCACCTGGCTTTAAACTTGTGTGGTAGGATCGTCAGTTCTGAAGTTTAACTTTATGATAGGAGTTAACTCTAAGTTGTGTTTTCCTATATAACAATACAGATCTTTTTCTGTCTTTTACCAAATATGTGACAATTATGTGCATTTTGTTATATTGTATATGATTTCTAAAAGGTTTTAAAATTATTTTACAGTAACTATAAAATCACTTCAGATTTCAAAGTCAGTAAGATTATTTTCTATGCTTAGAATATATGGTTAAAACATTGTTTTTCATACTAGGAAATTCTTAAAGTACACAAAATAGAAGCTATGCTCTTTTACCCTTAATGGCTTGTTTTTGCATGCATATTTCTTTAAGAGTGTGAGATTTTAGTGTTACTGCTGTTGAATATGCCAAGAGTTCAACATATAAGTGTGTTTCTAGCTATAGAAAATCCTTTTTTCCCCCGAACGACTTTACTATGGCGCACGTCGAGCTGTTACACCTCTCAGTAATTCATTCTGCTGCCAACCTCATTCCCTTTTCTCTGCCTGCATTTTAATTGAAACAACATTTATGTTTTGAGCCCGGATCTGTCAGAAGTCCCCGTGGCTGGCCTGTGGTACCAGTAGCAGCAGACGCAGCTTACCCAGATGGTGCGCTGCTTCTCGTAAAATCCATATGGCCTTGTTGAAGGGAGTCCCAGCGGGGACGGGAGCGGTGTTAATACCCTCAGGCCGGGCCGCTCCCTCCCGGGGCTTCCCAGGCATTGTCAGCGCAATCTGCCGAAGCACACACTTAATTCCTTGTTAATAATCAATTATTTTAATCTAGGAACCTCTGCTATTTTTCTTTAAAAAAAAAAACAAATAAACGTTTTCCCCCTAAAAATATCTCAAAAGGAGCTCTAACTGCGACTTTAAACCGTCCTGACGCCTTTTTAATTTGCCTTCACAGGAAGTGCTGCGGACTGTCCCCAGGTTCTGCTTCCCCTTCGACGTTGGCAGGTAGGGTGTGAGCGCCGCAGTGAGCGCGCTTGTGCCTTCTCTGTGACATGAAATGTGCTTTTCCTCGTTGCCTCTAACAAAAAAGACAGGAGGTTCAAAATTAAATAATATTTGAAAGGGAGAAGGTTTCTAAACCACTGCATCTTCTGTTGTTCTCCACTGTGGCCAGTTGGGATTAGCCTCAAGGTTCCATCTCTTCCTTTTGTTCTTCAGGTACATATTGTAAGCACTCGGAGGAGAAAGAACATGCGTATGTCCTTTATCAGAGCCTTAGAATGGTGTCTTTTAAAATTAGATGTATACGTCCTGGTTTCTGTGTCACTTCACCCTGATTGAAAAGACCATCTGTGTGATATTGTAGAACTCATGGCTGGTTGTCTCCCACAAATAGCTTTATAGAAATAGTGCAGTATTACCAAAGGCTGCACAGACACCCTCTTACCTAGCAGTTTTGAAAATCTCATTATGTTTGTATTTTACTGAACAAATACTGAATGAATAGCATATTACCTGGGTTGTGGCAGGCATGTTGCAGCATATATAGCTCTTGAAGCATAAAACAGATCGTTTATTGTTTTCCATGTGATTTTTCACACCCTAATGTCAGTTTCTTTTTTTTAAAGAGTATGCTGTAAGGCAGCTTCTGAAAGAAAATTTATTTTAGGAAAATATTTTGCTAAAAGTCAACATGGGTAAAAATCTAAAATTGTACAGCATTAAAGATAAAGCCTTTCAAATGATGGACTTACTGATGCTAATAAGCATAGCTCTTTCTTGGAGAATCAGTCGTGTCCACTAACATTGCAGTTTCCAAGTTAATAGCAAAGATGAGATAAAGAATGCAAAGCTATGGCAGTAAATTGTGAGCCCTGGGCACTGGAGGGCACGTTAGACACCAGAGGCTGTTTTTGAAGTTTGTTAAAAAACAAACAAACAAACCAAAACCCACCTTGCACATAAAAATGTGTTTGCTAAATGTTCAGCATTTGAAATGCAATATTTCTTGACATTTGAAAATGATTTGCAGTATTGGAACGGTAGGAGTAAGTAACTTTTTTCATTGTACATAATTCGCTCACCATTTCTAAGCCAAAATTTAGGCGTCCTGGAAATTTTATTTTGCATCAAGGAAGCAGATGTTCAGTTGTTGCTGTCTAATGGCAAGGTTATGGCCAGTGATGGGAAGTGTATTTGTGTATTTTAAATAATAAAGATTCAGTGTAGGGACTTTGACCTCACCTTCCATGGTAGCGTGACACATACGACGACCATCTGACCCTTCGGTCAACATTAACTAAAAATTCTTTGTAGTAAGCTTTTTTTTTAATGAGAATTGTACTATTACTTTGTACTTGGAAATTTATTACCAGGATATAGGTAGCTCTAGAAGAGAATGCTATAAAGAAATGCCAATAGTAATTTGTACAGGGCTTTATTGAGTGAGAAGGTCAACAGAAGAAGCAATTCAAGAGAGTTGGCCGGGCTGCCAGTGGACAGGCCACAGCACACTCTGCTGTGTGGGCAGCCGGGGGCTCCCTGGACGCGAGGCTGGAGCTTCTCACCCTGGCGTGCCATGACTGGTGGTGCTGGCATTTACCAAATAGTGGTAATGAGTCCGCCTGCAGTGCAGGAGACCTGGGCTCAATCCCTGGGTCAGGGAGATTCCCCAGAGGAGGAAACGGCAGCCCACTCCAGCATTCTTGCCTGGAGAATTCCATGGACAGGTGAGCCTAGTGGGTACAGTCTGTGGGGTGACAGAGTCAGACACAACTAATACTTTAACACTTGAAGCACGCGAAAACTTACAGTTAAGATACCTTATGATTCTCCAGCCAGGTATTAGCACATGCTGAGTAGCTCAACTCGTAATGTGTTGATTCATGATTTAGTTTGCTCATTTCACACTCATGTTAGTTTTAAAACATCACTCCAGCTCTGAGAACCAGCTGACTGGAAATGTGAAAACAATGGCTTGTGTCCGTCTAGCCTGACTCTTGCTTTTCTTTAAGACGATTCTCACACGAGGCTTGAAGTGTTGTACTGTTGCTGTATTTCAGGGCGTCTCGGAATCAGGTTGGACAGCACTTTGCCTTTGTGCTGACGGACATTGAGAGTAAACAGAGGTTTGGGTTCTGCCGACTCACCGCAGGAGGCAAGATCTGCTTGTGCATCCTGAGGTGAGTGTCGTGAAAAATGCACTTGGGGATGTGGTGGATTAACTGCGTCCCTCTGTTCCACTTTGCTGTATGCTTGGAATGCTTAAAAATGTGCTTGTATATATTTTTTGTTTTCTCTAAATCCAGCTTAGCTGAAAAATAATTATGTTTACTCTCTGTATACAGCATCAGTTAGGTTTAAAGATTTACCAGTGACAGTAGAATTGGCTCCTTTTAAAAAAATTATTGAAGTACAGTTGACTTACAGTGTTGTGTTAGCATTGGCTCTTGTAAAGAATACTTTTTTATGGGTTCATTTTTAAAATAGCAGGTCAAATAATACATGTTTTACATATTGAATAGCATGCGAAAAGTCTGGTTAAATTAGCACGTGCTCTTTTCTATTATTGACCCACGACTTGGATTCTCGAAGGTGAATTGGTGGTTTAAGACAGAGATTGCAGACTGGTGCTTCTGGGCAGAAGTGTTCAGAGGTGCTTTGTTTGGCCACGTGGTGTTTTTAAAATTTTAGAAGATGTTTCTAACCTTGTAAATTTCAGTGAAATTTTGCATAAAGTTCGCGTGTCTTGTTCTGTCGCTGGTGCTGGTGCTGCTGAGCCAGCCGCCCTGAGCTGGCACGGAGCCGCGGGTGTCTCCTGAGTCCTGAATCTGTTTCACTGGCCCTGCTTTCCCTGCCCCCATCACCTGCATTGCCGCCCAGTGCTCAGGAGGCTGTTGAGAGCCGGTCTCTCTGACTTGAGTCTGAGCTGCTGGTGCTGAGGAGGGCGGGTCCTGAGGGTTAGCTTCCCTGATGACTCCGAAATGTAGATGTGTCTGTCATAGCCTGTGATGATGATACGCGTGTTGGTCAAGCTAGACTCTACAGAGATGCCCATAGGAAAAGAAGTGGGGTTCAACTGAATAATTATCGCAGAAGAACGTTGGTATGATATTGATGTCTACTCTGTTCTCTTGCTGTTTAACTCCATCCCTGTCATTCTTTGAGGGTTAAGTTATAAATTTACTCAGAATGTTTGTTTGAGTTGGAGAGTTTTTCCCAATCTTTATTCAGAACCAAATACTTAACTGCGTAATTGGAGAAGGAAATGGCAACCCACTCCAGTACTCTTGCCTAGAAAATTCAATGGATGGAGGAGCCTGGTGGGCTACAGTCCATGGGGTTGCAAAGAGACAGACATGACTGAGCAACTTCACTTCACTTTATGAGTCACAGAGCATGGATTCTCCCGTTCCTGTCTTTAGGCTCAGCTCTTTAATCTGGAGCAAGTGTGTTGAAACGTTGATGTTTTATCCAGAGACGTGTTATGCTTCAGCGGTAGGCTGATTCTTCTAATTTGAAACCATTGTTTTGGGGCAGCAGGTTTGGGAGTGACCATGTGGGAAGTGGGTGGGGCCATCTCCTTTACCTTTGTGTTTCATGCTGCAAGTTCCAAAGCCACACTTGGAAGGGGTCTGTCACCTTGCACCTATCACCCTCTGCCCAAAACAAGTTTGCCCTAACAAAGACTGAGGCTGTACAAGCTTTCTGATTTTTCTCTATGAATTTTTAAATCTTTTCATTAAAAAATCAAGTTTGCAGATAGGTTTCAGGAATAGTACTGTGAACTCTTGTCTAGTTAACCTGCTTCTGTCCCTCCCCACCTTGCTCTCTCAGCATGCGCGCGCGCGCACACACACACACACACACACACACACACGCGTTCTCCATGTGTCTGTTACACGGTTATGCTGACCCATTTGAGAGTAAGTTGTCAGTGTCATTCCTCTGTAGTATTTGAATCTGTTCTACAACTCACTGCTGCCAAAATCAGTTCCTGACATAATTGAAGAGTTGTTTCTGTATCTCTCTATTGGCTAGCAGCTGATAAACTATAGTGTTTATTCACAGCTGGTAAAAGGAATGAATATATATAGAAGCCTTTATAAACTGAAAAAAACTTACATTGCTTTTCTTAAAAGTTGAGATTTAGCACAAAGATGATATCCTTTCTGATTATAGTTTTTAAAATCAGTTACTTATTTCTTTACCTGAAGTATATTATGACTTCCAGATATGAAAAATTTTAGTATCTTGTTCTTAAAGCTGTCTTTTGTGCAGAGTATTGCATTTATGTTGAAACATATGACATTTTTAGGTATTCTGTTGTGAAATAATAATGAATCGATTATTTATAGGTCATTTTCAGTAGCAGTGATTTAAGATCCTTTAATAGAAATTAATAATTTCTCCTATTGTCTTTATGATATCCTGTTAAACACTTTAAATTGTTTACTTTTGTGATCAACTATATCTTCATAAAAATCTATTCATTTATTTTACCATCTAATGTCTTAGTTCATGTTTTAATGATCTAAATTTTAAAAGAAAACTTGTATCTCTTGAGTTTTTGTTGATATCTAATAGTTTAAAGTATTTTAGGTCCTTCAAGAGTAGTCATAATGAAAATGGAATACACTTAAGCATGTTTAAGATGTTTAATACAAAGTAAATTAAGTACAACTTGGTAGTAAATTTTCTTTAAGATAGCAAAATATAACTCTGTTGGATTTCTTGAATAGCAAAGTTAGAGATGGCCATGATAGTCCTAATAATAGCAAATTAACAGCAGCATCACTTAGTGTCTGTTTACTATATATCAATTTTGCTAAGTGATTTATATACATTACTAATAAAAATGACTATCCTTAGAGTTCTGATCTAGAAAGTTTGCACATAAAGCTTTAAAGTTACTTTGCATTCTGAATGATGCTAGTATAAGATTTGAAAGTAATTTAAATTTATGTTATAATTCTAAACTAGAAATCTGTACTTATGCTATCAAAACCATGGTTTCTTTTTCTACTGGATTTATGCTATTATAAATTATAAAATTTAAAATTTTAAAATTTGGAACTGAGTGCATTTAATTTCTATATGTTTCATTCACCTTTTAGAAAAAAATATTAGAATTCAGGTTAATTTAATAGAAAAGTTAATAAAATTTTGAATTTTGTGTGCTTTAGCACACATGTTTGTCCTGCTTTAACAAGATTTCAAAAATACCCTGAAATAGTAGTAATTTAAATCGTGTCACTGTTTGTATTTAGCATTGCTTTAGTACGATAGTAGAAATGCAAGAAATAATATTTACTCTGATTTAATTAACATAATTTTATAACTATAAAATTGTCGCCATGGGTTCAAAATGAAGGACCCTCATAAGGAAGACAGACTAGGGCCCCCTGCCCCTGACTCACACCAAACTGGAGCCTTTTACCCTCTTCCTTGAGGCAAGGCCCTTAGAAGCAGAATGTTTCAATTTTACACATTTTGTGTCAATTTTCCAGACAGAAAAACAGCCTCTAGACATGAGACGTTTTTCTACGGAAAGGCAGTTTCCTTAGTTTTATTTGATTGCTGAGTTAGGTTCCTGCTGATCGCAAGGAGACTGTTAGTAGTTACCTAGACTGCTTGACAAAAAACATTTCCTTTCCTTTATTTAACCTTTGACTTTTGGATGTAAAAGTTTTATCAGCTCAATAGGATAGTGGGAGCCAAGTGTGGGGGAAGTCTCCTTGCTGTTCAGTGGACATGTGGTTTTCCTGAGACATCTGTCCCTGGCCTTATGTCTTCATGAAAAGGAAATAATCTCATAACTAACCTTTGAAGAACCTCCTGTTTTCTGTTTTAAAATGATTTGGTCTTAATGTCTCTGTTTTACATTTATGTGTGTTTACAAGACTATGAGAGTCACAGGAATCTTTTGCTAAAAAATAACATTTTCAGTTTTTTAAAACTCAAGTAAAACATTTTATCTAGTCATTATATGTTGAATACATTTTTAACAACTTTCTGGGATGTTTGTGTTTGGTTGTAAGAAATTTTGAATGTCTTTGAGACTGTAAAATTTAGTGAAAACTATTTTGACTTGATGATTAGGAGTTTATACATTAGTTAAAAATTAATTGCTTTGAAATTATTTGAAAATTATCTAAGAAACCACAAAAATAGAAACATGGGAATAACGTTTCTTATCTGAGCAAGGCTAGCTTATATAATTTATAGTATTTATTACACACACATATATGTGTGTGTGTATTTTTTGAGCACACTTTTGTTTTTAAAGTGTGCAATGGAACCTTGTTAAAATATTTGACTTAACTGACTACTTGGTGTACCCTGGACCACTTTGTTGTCACATGTAAACTGAGCATGACTTCATGTTGTCCAGTTGTCTGTATCAGGGGTGATGAATTCAGTTACCTGTTGGGACAGCTTGGGGACTAAAATGAGATAAGCAGGGTAGGCTGACAGTAGGAAATTGGGGTGATCTAAAGAAATGGCACATACCACATCCAAAGACAAACTGTTACTCAACTCTAGATTTTTGATGAAAAGTGAAAAAAAAAAAATGTGTGACGAGCACTGCCGGTTCTTTTGATTTGTAGGAGAGGAAATGTAGGTTTTTAAGTGAATTGCCTGTTTTAGAAGCTGGCTGCTTACTCAGCTCAACAGCCGCGGTGTGTTGCCCAAACAACAGCATGTGCGTGGGCTAGATACATCTGCTTGTAGCCAGTCTGCAGCCTCCGCTGTAGATGCCACTGTTTACTTGCGACAGAAAAGGTCCCTGCTTCCCTGACGTCCTAGGAGCATGACTGACTTATGGAGTAGTCTACTTTGATACAAGTGATGTTTTCATGAAAAAAAAAAAATGATACGTACTCTTGAAAGGAGCTAGCTTTCACTAAGAACCATTGCATGTCCACAGAGAGCACAGTATGTGTAACTAAACTCAGTGCTTTATGGTGATGGTGCTTACTGCTGTATCAGGCAGTGCTGTTGTAGAAAGAGTCCCATTATCTCTCAGAAACAAATTATATACGGAGAAGAATGGTGGCTAGACAACAGCTCCAAGCTGCCAGTCTTCTTCTTGATGGAAATATACTGAGATGTTGCTAGATTTGTGTTGTCTGAGGGGAGATCTCGTGCCATGTTGCAGGACATATCTTTTCAGAAATTTTTATCTGTAGTGATGAACATAACAAGCAGTACTAAAATCTCCAGTTGGAAGGAATTGCTGGTGTGTTAAGTGAAAGAATCAAATCGAAATGTTTATCTGCTGGGAAATTTGTGCATATGAATAAAATATAAGAGGCAGAAAGAAAGATACTGCTCTGGACATTAGTTAAACAAATAAATTTTACAAGAGACTTGGCTTTAGAGCCTTGAGCATCTGTTGCTCAGTTGGAATGCTGACCTCAGGCTCGCTGTTCGGTAGCTCTGTGGCCCTGAATTCAGTGGTCTTACCTTAGTTTAGTCAGATACGCATCATGGCATTATTATAAGAATTACATGAGAGCATGCATGTCAAGTACCTAGTGTATTTTTATACACATCAGTTCAGTCGCTCAGTCGTGTCCGACTCTTTGCGACCCAATGAACCGCAGCACGCCAGGCCTCCCTGTCCATCACCAACTCCCAGAGTCCACCCGAACCCACATCCATCGAGTTGGCGATGCCATCCAACCATCTCATCCTCTGTCATCCCTTTCTCCTCCTGCCCTCAATCTTTCCCAGCATCAGGGTCTTTTCAAATGAGTCAGCTCTTCCCATCAGGTGGCCAAGGTATTGGAGTTTCAGCTTCAATATCAGTCCTTCCAATGAACACCCAGGACTGATCTCCTTTAGGATGGACTGGTTGGATCTCCTTGCAGTCCAAGGGACTCTCAAGAGTCTTCACCAACACCACAGTTCAAAAGCATCAATTTTTCAGTGCTCAGCTTTCTTCACAGTCCAACTCTCACATCCATACATGACCACTGGAAAAACCATAGCCTTGATCAGACAGACCTTTGTTGGCAAAGTAATGTCTCAAATACCTAGCATTGTTAAATTTTTAAAAGTAAACTATTAATCAATTATTAATTAATTTTGTTTCATTTTCAAAAACAGGTCCATAATCTTACAAATAAATTTTTTTTGTATAAGCTTCTTTCTTCTAAACTAATTTTATTTACTTATTTATATTTGGCTGCGCTGGGTCTTCATTGCTGCACAGGCTTTTCTCTAGATGTGCTGAGCGGGCACCGCTCTCTAGCTGTGGTGTGAGGGCTGCTGCTTGCAGTGGCGTCTCTTGTTGTGCAGCCTGGCTCCCGGGCCCGTGGGCTTCAGTAGTTGCTGTGGGGCTTGGGCTCAGCAGTTGTGGCACGCGGGCTTCGTTCCTCCGCAGCTTGTGGGGTCTTCCTGGGTCAGGGATAGAACCCAGGTCTCCTGCCCTGGTAGGTGGATTCTGTACGGCTTTGCCACCAGGACAGCCCTTGGATAAGCTTCTCAGTGAAAAAGTGGGTTCCAGTTCATTTCATAATTTGAAAAGAAATTGAAAGTTGAAAATAATCAATGAAAAGTAATAATGTAAAGATGAGAAAAAACAGAAAATTTGGTCTAGGGAAAAAGCTTCTCTCACTTTGCAATAACTTTTAATTATGAGATATTTATTACATATCTTATTTTTATAGTGGTCAAGGAAGGAGGTTTAAACAAGGTTCCACATTATGTGAGTAAGGTGAAATAACAATGTAAGGATTAATAAGCGACTATGCAAGCCAGCCAAAATCAATACATCTTGCTTTATCTTAAGATCTTGAGAGCAGGAAAAAAAAAAAAAAAACAGGACCAGCATGTTCCTTGAATAGATTAGGTCTCAGTTTATCTGAGCATAGAGATTTGAACCGTATAACACATTGAAATTTTCTTGAAATACCAGTTTCTTCAGGCCACTGAAAGTTGAAATGTGACTATGAAATGACTACAAATGAAAGAGATTATAGTGAATCTAGGAATTACCAGGTGTCTTGGCAGATCATCCCTCATGAACATTATTTCATTGCATTATAGTGAGTATAAAAAATATGATTGGTAGTTTGCATGGTATTGAGTTGGTAATCTAAAACCAGTAATCTTTAAGGTTGTGTTTTTGTTTGTTTTTGTAAGTGAAAGATATGGTAGAAAATAGATTAACCATCTGAAGTGTGAGCGTGAAAATGTTAGTTGCTCAGTTGTGTCTGACTCTTTGCGACCCCATGGACTGTAGCCCACCAGGCTCCTCGGTCCATGGAGCTCTCCAAACAGGAATACTGGAGTGGGTTGCCATGTCCTCCTCCAGGGGATCTTCCCAAATCAGGGCCTGAACCCGAGTCTCCTACACTGCAGCAGATTCTTCACCATGTGAGCCACCAGGGAAGCCTGCATTGGGGTTAAAAAGTGAAAGTGAAAGCCGCTCAGTTGTGTCCAACTCTTTGCGACCCCATGGACTGTAGAGTCCATGGAATTCTCCAGGCCAGTATACTGGAGTGGGGAGCCTTTCCCTCCTCCAGGGGATCTTCGCAACCTGGGGATCACACCCAAGTCTCCTACATTGCAGGTGGATTCTTCACCAGCTGAGCCACCAAGGAAGCCCCAGAATACTGGAGTGGGTGGGCTATCCTTTCTCCAGGGGATCTTCCTGACCCAGGAATCGAACTGGGGTCTCTTGTACTGCAGGTGGATTCTTTACCGACTGAGCTACCAAATTGGAATTAGCAACACTAACTGACTAACTTCTGATTTTCAGCTTTCCCCTAAACTGTCAGAGTTTTGGCACATGTTCCACCTGGGTTTTTCCAGGCTCCCGCATGAAGCTGTCGGCTTTTTGTAAGCCCCGCCCCACCAAATCCTTCGCCTGCCTCTCACTCCTGTTTCCGTCTGGACTGGTTGCTCTCCAGGTGTTGGCACACCCATCCTTAGACTTCCCTGTTCTTCCCTGGGGTCCTATCCCTTGTCTGTATATCCGTGTATTCCTCCTTTCTGCCTCAATCCTCCATTTTGTTGCTCTCCCAAAATATTATGGAGGAGGTGAATTTTTGAGTCCCAGAAAGACTGGAAATGCTTTCAGTCTGTTTCCACACTTGATTGATAGTTTCTCTGGACAGAGAGTTCTAGATTGCAAGGGGTTTATCCTCTGCCTTTGGGAGGCATGTTTTCTGACTTCCCAGAGCTGCTGTTGAGAGAGACATTCCGGGGTGTTTGGGATTTGATGCCTTCGTATGCGGCCTGTTTAGTCTCTTTGTAAAGTCTCAGGTGCTTTCTGCCCCTGTTCTGGGATTTCACTGTGATTCTCTTGTTGGGCTCATTTATTTTATAGTTAACCTGGGGGCGCTTTCAGCGTGGAGATTCATATCTAAAGTTCTGGGATGTTCCAGTAATTTCTAAAAAGAAATTTACTTTTTCCCCTGTTTTCTAAGAACCGCTGTTAGTCAACTGCATGACAGTTGAGATCGATACCCTGATATTTTAATATTTATTCCTATTTTCTGTCAGTTTTCCTCTCTATTCTAGTCTTTAGGAGACATTCTTGATGCAGTTTGTAACTTTTCTGTTGATTTTAATTTTTTTAGCATTTGTATTTTGAATTTCTAAAAACTCTTTCTTGTTGTCTAATGAGCTGCTTTTTTCACTTCTTTCTCCTTTCGTAGATTTTGTTTTGTTTAATAGCATCCTGCTGTTCATTCAGCTTCTGAGGATATTAATGACAACTTTTGGAACTCTCACCTGTCTATATTGTCTTTGTTTACTTGGAGTTCCTTTTGTGATTGTATTCGCATCTGTATCTCCTCAAATATCTGGTGGTTGGACTGTTAATTTGTATCTAAGATAGAGGCACAGA
This sequence comes from Hydropotes inermis, assembly GCA_020226075.1. Classification (NCBI taxonomy): domain Eukaryota; kingdom Metazoa; phylum Chordata; class Mammalia; order Artiodactyla; family Cervidae; genus Hydropotes; species Hydropotes inermis. The sequence goes on along the minus strand of CM035280.1, from coordinate 65,614,891 downwards.
ACTGAATTAGAACCATTGTATGTGCAGTGGTGGGTTTCAACTGTAAGAAAACGTAGGGCCTTTGAGGTGTTTTTTCCCTTTGAGAGCTTCCCAGGTCAGAGTTTTAGGACTCCGTGGGGGCCAGTCTTTTGGCCAATGGTCATTTTCCTGCTGCTGACACTCAGGTTTTGGTTTTCTCTCACCTGCTGAATCAGTTATTTTTGTTTGCTTATCACCTTTATGAAGTAAATTGTTCCCCTGTGTTACTTTCTGTTGCAGTTGTCTTTCCTCATTAGTTTATGCACTTTCATTCGTTTATAGTCATTGTAATGTTGTTTACAAAAGGCACAGAGAATAATAGATGTATTCAGCATACTATTAGATTCAGCAAGAAGTTGGTAGGCAGTGACAGCCATCTTCCATAGCCTGCCTTACTGTTTGTAACGGTCACTTTGGAGAGCTCTACAGCGTTCTGCAGCACCAGGCTTCCCTGATGGCTCAGACAGTAAAGAGTCTGCCTGCAGTTCGGGAGACCCGGGCTTGATCCCTGGGTTGGGAAGAGCCCCTGGAGAAAGGAATGGCAACCCACTTCAGTGTTCTTGCCTGGTGAATCCCCATGGACAGAGGAGTCTGGCAGGATACAGACCATGGGGTTGCAAAGAGTTGGTCGTGACTGAGCAAATAGAGGTAGCATTCTGCTGAGTACCGTTACCATAGTCTACCTGACTGTTCTTCTGTGATGGCTTTAGGCAACTCCTGATTAAAATGCATCATTAACAGTCACGTCATATAATCAGACATTACATGAAAAAAATGCAGGAGGAAAGCTGTGTTCCTACGCTCTAGTCATTGATTTTTAAATTTAAAAATTTTGTCGAAACTCTTGTCAGTATATATTTGTGTATTAAAAGTATCACAGTGTTTTCTCTTTAAATTTTTCTGTTTTAGTTATTCTTTGAAGAAAAAATGAGTATTTAATTGATAATTAGTTATACTGGTGTGCTTTGTGATTTACTCTTGTATATGAGAAGTTTACATTTTGATAAACAATTAAAACCTTTGGATAGATTTTAAATATACATACCTTAATTTGAAAAGGATTACAGATTTTATTTTCTGCAGTTGATTTTGGATTTAGCATTATGCTTCCATAAAGTTAATTATATTTGTGCCTAACAAAATGAATTGAAAGGAATTTTAAATTATATGTGTTTTTGATACTTAAATGCTATTTGTAATAACAGTTTTTAAAATAGGCTTACTGTAATGATATTTATTTTGAAATTTATCATCTTACATAAAGATCAGTTTCTGAAGAATTGATTTAATTAATAAGCACATAATTCTATTTTTTATATATTCAATTCAGCAATATTTGAAAAATGATTGTGTCTTTATGTCTTTGTTTTAAAAGCTTTTTAAAATTACTTTTTATTTTATATCTTATATCAGTGGTAAATGTTTATTCAATGAGAGCTTCTGGTACACTCAGACCATACCTATAATGAAATGGGGCTAAGTGGTGTTAGCTGTTTCTAACATAAAATAGAAATGTGTAATGAATAACCTTTATAATGGAATTTTGGATTCTGATTATTTTATGAAAGCTAATAATGGATTATATGTAAAATTTTACTCTAACAGTAAAGAGAATGTGGGTATTGTTCTTTTTTGCCCTCTAGGATCAACCTGTTTGAAATAATATAAATTTGATGTTTATTTTGTTGTCTTGTTTCTAATTCTAAATGATGTATACACACACACACATATATATATGCAGACACATTTTTAAGTTATTATTATTATTATTTTACAGTTACCTGCCATGGTTTGAAGTATATTACAAGCTTCTAAATACTCTGGCAGATTACCTGACTAAGGAACTGGTAAGCTCTGTGTTTTTCCCTATTTTAAAAATTGTAGTAAAATACACATACTATGGAATTTACCGGTTTAACCATTCTTAAATGTACAGTTCTGTATCATTAAGTGCATTCATATTGTTTTGCAGTCAATACTAACATCTTTGTAACCTTTTTACTTCCCAAATTGAATTTCTGTACCCATTACTCTAAAAGACACTTGGTCCTTATTTTCAAGGAAAGCTTTGATAAACCTAGACAGCATACTAAAAGCAGAGACATCACTTTGGCAACAAAGGTCTGTCTATTCAAAGCTGTGGTTTTTCCGTTAGACTTGTACGCATGTGAGAGTTGAACCATATAAAAGGCTGAGCACCGAAGAACTGGTGCTTCAGATTGTGGTGTTGGGGAAAACCCCTGAGAGTCCACTGGACTGCAAGGAGATCCAACCAGTCCACCCTAAAGGGGATCAACCCTGAATATTCACTGGAAGGACTGATGCTGAAGCTGAAGCTCCAGTATTTGGACACCTGGTGCCAAGAGCCTACTCACTGGAAAAGACCCTGATGCTGGGAAAGATTGAAGACGGGAGGAGAAGGGGACGACAGAGGATGAGATGGCTGGATGGCATCACCGGCTCGATGGAAGAGTCTGAGCAAGCTCCAGGAGATGGTGAAGGACAGGGGAGCCTGGCGTGCTGCGGTCCGCAGGTTCGAAAAGAGCGACTGAGCGACTGAACAAGAACAGCCACCGCCCCTAAGTAGAATAATACAGTACAGATCCTCTGTGACTGGCCTATTTCACTTCATGTTTTCGAGTTCCATCCATATGTGGCATATGTCAGAGTTCCCTTCCTGTTTAAGGTTGAGCAGTACTCTGTTATCCATGCCCTCCGTTTCATTTGTTCACGTGGAGATGAACACTCGGGACGCCTCCATCTTTTGGCTCTTATGAGCAAAGCTGCTGTGAACATGGTGTGCACACACCTGTTTGAGTCTGTATTCGGATCTTTTGAGAATGTACCCGGAAGTAGAATTGCTGAAGAGTGTTATAATTCTGTGCGTGATTTTTTTTGAAGAACTGCCATAATGTTTTCCATAGTGGTTTCATAAATTTACATTCCCACCAGGAACACACAGGTTTCCAGTTTTCCCACACCCTCCCTGAGGCTTCTTACTTTTTGTTTTGTTTTGATAATTGCAATTCTAATGGGTGTGTAGGGTATGATTGTGGTTTTAATGTGCATTTCCCTAAAGATTAGCAATATAGAGTCTTTTCCTGTGTTTATTGGTTATTAAATATCTTCTTTGCTGAAATATTTATTCCAGTCTGTTGCCATTTTTTAACTGCATTTTCATATTGTTGTTGAGGAGTGGGAGCTTTTTATATATTCAGATATTTTCAGATATGTCATCTGCAAATATTTTCTCCCATTCCATGGGTTGCCTTTTTACTTTGTTGATAGTGTCCTTTGCTGTACAAAATTTTTTAACCTTAAGAAGAATAATTTATCTGTTTTTTTTCTTTTGTTGTTTTGTGCTTTTGGTGTCATGTCAAGAAATAATTTTCATATACAGTGTCATGAAGCTTTCTTTTTTCCTTCCAAGAGTTTTAGCTCTTACATTGATTTTCATATCTTTATCCTTTTTCTTAAAAAAAGAAACGCAAAGCAGAAACTGAAGTTTGCTTTGAATTAATGGACATCTGTGGAATGATGATTTTTAAAACGTAAAATAAAGTGTTTAGTCACTCAGTTGTGTCTGCCTCTTCAACCCCATGGACTGTAGCCCACCATGTTCTTATCTCTAAGAATCATCTTTCTGAAACCTGATTATGTCCTTTTACTGCTTTTAATACTTTCTTTATACTTTAGTGTCTTCTTTTTTTCTTAGAATGAAATTTAAACATGTGCAGACTAACACATTAGAAGCTTCATGATCTGGCATATGATAGTCCTCCTGGCTTATCTGCTCCCCCTTTTCTACACCTGATGGACCATCCAGTTATTTGGAGCTACTTAAATTTCCTAGGACATAACTCCACACAGTTGTCTTTCGGGAGTTTAGGTCACTCACTCGTGATTACTGGTAAAACATTCATCTTTTAAGATTCAATGTCATACTCCAGATACTTTTTACTAAATAGGATTTAAATGCATTATTAATAAATTAAGAAAATAGATTTACTCTTAGGGTGAGCAGTCTCATAATTTGGCAATCAGATTTTATCATCATAATAACAATAGTGTTTTAATGTTTGTCAAAAGTCCAGAGTTTATATACATGTATTTCCTTCTCTACACTTGATGTGCTTAATTCTGTGAAATGTTCATTAGAAGGTCATTTTACACTTGAATAATTTTATGTTTCAGCTATTCAGTCATTCGTCTTCCTAAGAAAATGACTGGAAATAACTGGAAATATTCAACTATTGCATTGAAAACTCACAACCAGAATTCAGTTTCATGATAATTTCTGGTTCTTTGTGTTTTTGAGTAAACATGTGGAACCAACATCACTCGTATTGTCCAAGTTTTGATTAACTTTAGCACCTCTTATTGATGACTTATCATATGGCATCTGCTCCCTGAGACCATATGTAATACTGGAATATAGAAAAGAAAATACTGTGGTTTTCTGAGAAGAGGACATGAGGGAGACTACATTTGTATTCTTGATTAGAGGGGAAAAATATTTTAAGTTCATAGTATTAGTTCAGTAGCTGGAAATAAATGTATGAGTATACTAATTTTTCTTTTCACTTTTAATCCAGTGCCACAGGTTATTTATTAATAGATTAGTGTTTAGATTTCAGAATCAATTATCCTTATCTGATCAATATCAGGCAACTTCCAAGAACTCTAAAATGCTAGACTTTAAAAAATTTATGTAGCTATAAGAATTTTGTATAGACAACATCAGTATCTTCCAGAATATCCTGTGGTATATTTCACTGCCTGAATGGTCCAGTGATGAACACTTTAATATCCACCTTTTTAGGTCATTCTAGAGAGAATTCCAGAGAGGCAGTTTTGAGTGCACACTTTTGCAAGCATTTAGAGAGGTCTGAATTAAGTTTTCATCGTCAAGTTAGAAGAGAAATTGGGAGAAGCCATGGGTCTCATATCCATATCCCTTAAAATGGGTTACCTGCTTTTGCCTTTGCTTTATTCTCCCACCATAATAAAGAATGAAAGTACACATAATAAAGAGAGAATGAATATACATGCATATTTATGTGTATGCAAAGCTTCCTTCATATATTCATTATTGGATTTGTATGTGAAGTTCAGAAAAGTGAAGTGTGCACATCAGGATACATTACTGTTGTGCAAATCCCATAAAGTAGATGTGTTACACATTTTACATAATCCCGTTTATCATGGGCTGAGTAGAGACCAGGAGCTACCTAGAAGAGAAATGTTTAGAATGTTGCATCTTGCATCAAAGTTGCATCTTAGCACACCAATCTTACTTAAACTGTACCTATTTCTTAAAAATTAGGTTTGTGATTTTAAAATTAAAATGGAAAATGCAAGTGTTCCTCTTGCAGCAGTTATCCAAGTTGTGAATGCAAAGGAAAATTAAAATTCTTAAAGCAAATTAAAAGTACTATGTAACTGAACACAGAAATCAGAAAGCAAAACAGCCTTACATATTACTGATATGGAGAGGGTCTTAATGGTCTAAATAGACAGTCAGACTAGATGTCACAACATTCCTTCAAGCCAAAGCCCAGTCCAGAGCAAGCCCCTTCCTCTCTTCAATTCTCCGAAGGTTGAGAGAACTGAAGAGGCTCTGCAGAAGGCAAGGTCAGAGCTGGCAGAGGCTGGTTCCTGAGGATTAAGGAAGGGGGCTGTCTCCATAGCATTAAAGTGCAAGTTAAAGCAGCCCTTGCTGCAGGTTACCCAGAAGACCTAGCTGAGATGGCTCGTGAAGGTGGTGCCCTGAACAACAGGTTTTCAGTGTAGATGAAGATGAAACAGTCTTATATAGGAAGATGCCATCTAGGACTTTCATAGGCAGAGAGAAGAGGTCAGTGCCTGGTTTCAAAGCTTCAGGGGACAGGCTGACTCACTAGTTAGGGGCTAATGCAGCTGGTGACTTGAAGTCGAAGCCAGTGTTCATTTACCCTCTGAAAATCCTGGAATCTCCTAAGAATTATGCAATCTGTGCTCTACAAATAGACTAACAGGACATCTGTTGACAGCATGGTTTACTGAATATTTTATTTTTTTTGGTTTTTTTTTATTTTAATTTTATTTATTTATTTATTTTTTAGTGGTTTTTGTCATACACTGACATGAATCAGCCATGGATATACATGTATTCCCCATCCCGATCCCCCCTCCCACCTCCCTCTCAACCCGATCCCTCTGGGTTTTCCCAGTGCACCAGGTCCGAGCACTTGTCTCATGCATCCGACCTGGGCTGGTGATCTGTTTCATCCTAGATAATATACATGTTTCCATGCTGTTCTCTTGAAACATCCCACCCTCGCCTTCCCCCACAGAGTCCAAAAGTCTCCTCTATACATCTGTGTCTCTTTTTCTGTTTTGTATACAGGGTTATCGTTACTATCTTTCTAAATTCCATGTATATGTGTTAGTATACTGTATTGGTCTTTATCTTTCTGGCTTACTTCACTCTGTATAATGGGCTCCAGTTTCATCCATCTCATTAGAACTGATTCAAATGAATTCTTTTTAATGGCTGAATAATATTCCATGGTGTATATGTACCACAGCTTCCTTATCCATTCATCTGCTGATGGGCATCTAGGTTGCTTCCATGTCCTGGCTATGATAAACAGTGCTGTGATGAACATTGGGGTGCACGTGTCTCTTTCAGATCTGGTTTCCTCAGTGTGTATGCCCAGAAGTGGAATTGCTGGGTCATATGGCAGTTCTATTTCCAGTTTTTAAAGAAATCTCCACACTTTTCTGTAGCGGCTGTACTAGTTTGCATTCCCACCAACAGTGTAAGAGGGTTCCCTTTTCTCCACACCCTCTCCAGTATTTATTGCTTGTAGACTTTTGGATAGCAGCCATCCTGACTGGCGTGTAATGGTACCTCATTGTGGTTTTGATTTGCATTTCTCTGATAATGAGTGATGTTGAGCATCTTTTCATGTGTTTTTTAGCCATCTGTACGTCTTCCTTGGAGAAATGTCTGTTTAGTTCTTTGGCCCATTTTTTGATTGGGTCATTTATTTTTCTGGAGTTGAGCTGGAGGAGTTGCTTGTATATTTTTGAGATTAATCCTTTGTCTGTTGCTTCATTTGCTATTATTTTCTCCCAATCTGAAGGCTGTCTTTTCACCTTGCTTATAGTTTCCTTTGCTGTGCAAAAGCTTTTAAATTTCACTAGGTCCCATTTGTTTATTTTTGCTTTTGTTTCTAATATTCTGGGATGTGGGTCATAGAGGATCTTGCTGTGATTTATGTTAGAGAGTGTTTTGCCTATGTTCTCCTCTAGGAGTTTTATAGTTTCTGGTCTTACATTTAGATCTTTAATCCATTTTGAGTTTATTTTTGTATATGGTGTTAGAAAGTGTTCTAGTTTCATTCTTTTGCAAGTGGTTGACCAGTTTTCCCAGCATCACTTGTTAAAGAGGCTGTCTTTTTTCCATTGTATATCCTTGCCTCCTTTGTTGAAGATAAGGTGACCATAGGTTTGTGGATTTATCTCTGGGCTTTCTATTCTGTTCCATTGATCTATATTTCTGTCTTTGTGCCAGTACCATACTGTTTTTATGACTGTGGCTTTGTAGTATAGTCTGAAGTCAGGCAGGTTGATTCCTCCAGTTCCATTCTTCTTTCTCAAGATTACTTTGGCTGTTCGAGGTTTTTTGTATTTCCATACAAATTGTGAAATTATTTGTTCTAGTTCTGTGAAAAATACCATTGGTAGCTTAATAGGGATTGCATTGAATCTATAGATTGCTTTGGGTAGTATAGCCATTTTGACAATATTGATTCTTCCAATCCATGAACACGGTATATTTCTCCATCTGTTTATGTCCTCTTTGATTTCTTTCATCAGTGATTTATAGTTTTCTATGTATAAGTCTTTTGTTTCTTTAGGTAGATATACTCCTAAGTATTTTATTCTTTTTGTTGCAATGGTGAATGGTGTTGTTTCCTTAATTTCTCTTTCTGTTTTCTCATTGTTAGTGTATAGGAATGCAAGAGATTTCTGTGTGTTAATTTTATATCCTGCAACTTTACTATATTCGTTGATTAGCTCTAGTAATTTTCTGGTAGAGTCTTTAGGGTTTTCTATGTAGAGGATCATGTCAACTGCAAACAGTGAGAGTTTCACTTCTTCTTTTCCTATCTGGATTCCTTTTACTTCTTTTTCTGCCCTGATTGCTGTGGCCAACACTTCCAAAACTATGTTGAATAGAAGTGGTGAGAGTGGGCACCCTTGTCTTGTTCCTGATTTTAGGGGAAATGCTTTCAATTTTTCGCCATTGAGGGTAATGCTTGCTGCGGGTTTGTCATATATAGCTTTTATTATGTTGAGGTATGTTCCTTCTATTCCTGCTTTCTGGAGAGTTTTAATCATAAATGGATGTTGAATTTTGTCAAAGGCTTTTTCTGCATCTGTTGAGATAATCATATGGTTTTTATCTTTCAATTTGTTAATGTGGTGTATCACATTGATTGATTTGCAGATATTAAAGAATCCTTGCATTCCTGGGATAAAGCCCACTTGGTTATGGTGTATGATTTTTTTAATATGTTGTTGGATTCTGTTTGCTAGAATTTTGTTAAGGATTTTTTGCGTCTATGTTCATCAGTGATATTGGCCTGTAGTTTCCTTTTTTTGTGGCATCTTTGTCTGGTTTTGGAATTAAGGTGATGGTGGCCTCATAGAATGAGTTTGGAAGTTTACCTTCTTCTGCAATTTTCTAGAAGAGTGTTAGCTCTTCTCTAAATTTTTGTTAGAATTCAGCTGTGCAGCCATTTGATCCTGGGCGTTTGTTTGCTGGAAGATTTCTGATTACAGTTTTGATTTCCTAGCTTGTGATGGGTTTGTTAAGATCTTCTATTTCTTCCTGGTTCAGTTTTGGAAAGTTATACTTCTCTAAGAACTTGTCCATTTCTTCCAAGTTGTCCATTTTATTGGCATAGAGCTGCTGGTAGTAGTCTCTTATGATCCTTTGTATTTCAGTGCTATCTGTTGTGATCTCTCCATTTTCATTTCTAATTTTGTTAATTTGGTTCTTCTCCCTTTGTTTCTTAATGAGTCTTGCTAATGGTTTGTCAATTTTGTTTATTTTTTCAAAAAACTAGCTTTTAGCTTTGTTTATTTTTGCTATGGTCTCTTTAGTTTCTTTTGCATTTATTTCTGCCCTAATTTTTAAGATTTCTTTCCTTCTACTAACCCTGGGGTTCTTCATTTCTTCCTTCTCTAGTTGCTTTAGGTGTAGGGTTAGGTTATTTATTTGACTTTTTTATTGTTTCTTGAGGTAGGCCTGTAATGCTATGAATCTTCCCTTTAGCGTTGCTTTTACAGTGTCCCATAGGTTTTGGGTTGTTGTGTTTTCATTTTCATTCATTTCTATGCATATTTTGATTTCTTTTTTGATTTCTTCTGTGATTTGTTGGTTATTCAGAAGCGTGTTGTTTAGCCTCCATATGTTTGAATTTTTATTAATTTTTTCCCTGTAGAGATCTAATCTTACTGCACTGTGGTCAGAAAGGATGACTGGAATGATTTCAGTTTTTTTGAATTTACCAAGACTAGATTTATGGCCCAGGATGTGGTCTATTCTGGAGAAGGTTCTGTGTGCACTTGAGAAAGAGTTGAAGTTGATTGTTTTGGGGTGAAACGTCCTATAGATGTCAATAAGGTCTAGCTGGTCCATTGTGTCCTTTAAAGTTTGTGTTTCCTTGTTAGTTTTCTGTTTAGTTGATCTATCCATAGTTGTGAATGGGTATTAAAGTTTCCCACTATTATTGTGTTACTATTAATTTCCTCTTTCATACTCATTAGTATTTGCCTTACATATTGCAGTGCTCCTATGTTGGGTACATATATATTTATAATTGTTATATCTTCTTCTTGGATTGATCCTTTGATCCTTATGTAGTGTCCTTCTTTGTCTCTTTTTCACAGCCTTTATTTGAAAGTCTATTTTATCTGATATGAGTATTGCAACTCCTGCTTTCTTTTGGTCTCCATTTGCATGAAATATTTTTTTCCAGCCCTTCACTTTTAGTCTGTATGTGTCCCTTGTTTTGAAGTGGGTCTCTTGTAGACAGCATATATAGGGGTCTTGTTTTTGTATCCATTCAGGCAGTCTTTGTCTTTTGGTTGGGGCATTCAGCCCATTTACATTTAAGGTAATTATTGATAGGTATGGTCCTGTTGCCATTTACTTTGTTGTTTGGGGTTTGCGTTTATACAACCTTTCTGTGTTTCCTGTCTAGAGAAGATCCTTTAGCATTTGTTGAAGAGCTGCTTTGGTGGTGCTGAATTCTCTCAGCTTTTGCTTCTCTATAAAGCTTTTGAGTTCTCCTTCATATATGAATGAGATCCTTGCTGGGTACAGTAATCTAGGTTGTAGGTTATTCTCTTTCATTACTCTAAGTATGTCCTGCCATTCCCTTCTGGCCTGAAGGGTTTCTATTGATAGATCAGCTGTTATCCTTATGGGAATCCCTTTGTGTGTTAGTTGTTGTTTCTCCCTTGCTGCTTTTAATATTTGTTCTTTGTGTTTGATCTTTGTTAATTTGATTAATATGTGTCTTGGGGTATTTCGCCTTGGGTTTATCCTGTTTGGAACTCTTTGGGTTTCTTGGACTTGGGTGGCTATTTCCTTCCCCATTTTAGGGAAGTTTTCAGCTATTATCTCCTCAAGTAACTTCTCATGGCCTTTCTTTTTGTCTTCTTCTTCTGGGACTCCTATGATTCGAATGTTGGGGTGTTTCACATTGTCCCAGAGGTCCCTGAGGTTGTCCTCATTTCTTTTGATTCTTTTTTCTTTTTTCCTCTCTGCTTCATTTATTTCCACCATTTAATCTTCTACCTCACTTATCCTATCTTCTGTCTCTGTTATTCTACTCATGGTTCCCTCCAGAGTGTTTTTGATCTCATTTATTGCATTATTCATTTTTCATTGACTCTTTTTTATTTCTTCTAGGTCCTTGTTAAACATTTCTTGCATCTTCTCAATCTTTGTCTCCAGGCTATTTATTTGTAACTCCATTTTGTTTTCAAGATTTTGGATCATTTTTATTATCACTAAATTCTGAATATTTTAAACCCAGTGTTGAGACATACTGCTCAGAAAAAAAAATTCTTTTCAAAATATTACTGTTCATTGACAATGCACCTGGTCACCCAAGAGCTTTTTTTTAAAAATTAATTTATTTATTTTAATTGGGAGCTAATTACTTTACAGTTTTGTGGTGATTTTTGCCATGCATTGCCATGAATCAGCCATGGGTGGACATGTGTCTCTCATCCTGAACCCCGCTCCTAACTCCCTCCCCATCCCATCCCTCTGGGTTGTCCCAGTGCACTGGCTTTGAGTGCCCTGGTTCATGAATTGAACTTGGACTTCACCCAAGAGCTTTGATAGACATGGAAGACAGTATGTTTTTCTTTCTTCTTTCATGCCTGCTAACACACCATTCATTTTTCAGCTCATTGATCAAGGAGTCATTTTGACTTTTTATATATTATCATTATTTATTTAAACTTTATTGTTTATTATTTAAACTTTTATTTTATTATTATTTAAACTTTATTTATTAGTTATTAAATCATATTATCATATTATTTAAAAAATAGCAGGAGATTCAGGAGACACTGATTTGATCCCTGTGATGGGAACATCCCCTGGAGAAGGAAATAGCAACCCACTCCAGTATCCTTCCTTTTTTTCCTTTTTCCACTCCAGTATTCTTCCATGGGAAATCCCACAGACAGAGGAGCCTGGTAGGCTACTATCCAAGGGGTCACAGAGTCTGGCACAACTTAGCAACTGAGCATGCACACCACACATTTAAAAAGTACATTTCAGAAAACTGCAGCTGCCTTAGGTATTGATTCCTCTGATGGAGCTGGGCAAAATAAATTGAAAACCCTCTGGAAAGGATTCACCATGTTAGATGCCATTAATGTTTTTGATTCATGGAGAAAGGTCAAAATATCAATGCACACTGGAGCTTAAGTAAGTTAATGCAAGCCCCATTGGATGACTTTATGTTGGCAGGATTCAGGACTTCATTGGTGGAAGTAACTGCTGATGTGGCAGAAATAGCAAGAGAACTAGAAGTGAAGCCTGAAGATGTGTCTGAGTTGCTGCGTCTCATAGTAAAACTCGAACAGGTGACGAGTTGCCTGTTATGGACAAGCAAAGAGAGTGACTTTTTGAGATGGAATCCAGATACTGCGAAGACTCTTGAAATGACAACAAAGGATCTGAAACGTTGTGTGACCTTCGTTGATAAAGCAGCAGTAGGGTTTGAGAGGATCGGCTCCAGTTTTGAAAGAAGTGTGGGTGAATGCTGTGAGCAGCGCTGCAGCCTGCAGAGAAATGCTTCACGAAAGGAAGAGTCAGTTGATGCCCCAAACTTCACATGGTCTTATTTTAGACATCAGCACAGCCACCCCAGCCTTCTGCACCCACCACCCTGATCCGTTAGCACCATCAGCATCGAGGCCAGACCCTCCACCAGGGAAAAGATTATGACTCGCTGAAGGCTCCGATGGTGGTTAGCATATTTTAGCAATAAAGTATTTTAACTTAAGGTATGACATTGTTTTTTTTCTTTAATACATGATGGTGTTGTGCATTTAATAGACTACAAAGTAGTAAACACAGCTTTTATATGCACTAGGAAGCCAAAAACTTCATGAGACTCCTGTTACTGCTATATTCGCTTAATTGCGGTGGTCTAGAACTGTGCACGCCATTTCTCCAGGGTCTGCCTGAATGTAAAACGTGTCTGACATGAGTAGGTGCAGCGAGTGATTTTGTCAAGCAGTTTTAATTGTTTTTACTTAATGCTATTTCATTTATAAAAAGTACTTTTTTTTTTTTTTTTTTTTTACTTTAGGAAGACGATTTGAATGAAACTCTGAGATCTCTCTATAACCATCCAGTACCGAAGGCAAACACCCCCGTCAACTTGAGTGTGGTGAGTACTGAATCCGTTATTTGATGCTTTGGGCCACAGTGGTGTAGAAACCCTGCTGAGTCACCTCCCAGGGAGACTTCACTGCTGGCACTGACTTTACCGCCTGGCGATACTGAGGCTCTCTGATACACTTTAACTATCATAACATGATTTGTTAGAGGTGTATTTTGGTAGTTGTTAAATCACAGATTTTTTAAAAAAAATTATATGCTAAAAGTAACTAAATCTGTGAGAATAGTTTGTGAGAAACATTGGTTTTCAGGTAAACTCTACCCATAATAAGGACACCCCCCCCCCAAACAATGAGTGTAGCCCACCAGGCTCCTCTGTCCATGGGATTCTCCAGACAAGAATACTGGAGTGGGTTGCCATTCCCTTACCTGGGGGATCTTCTCAACCCAAGGATTGAACCTGGGTCTCCGGTGTTGCAAGCAGATTCTTTACCATCTGATCCACCAGGGAAGCCCCATGTGTACAATACCCCTCATAAAATGAAAACAGTACATAGTAAGCATTGAAAGTAGACCACAAAACCAAGTAGATGACAAAGATTCTGGGTGAAAAATCTCCTTTTTTCCCATTCTTCAATACATCTTTTAGTATAACCACCAAACGCTGGAAATAAAATTGAGTTTGTCGAAGCAGTAAGCATTGGTGGTATAGATTATTTACTACTGAAACTTTTAATAAACTGTGTGCCATGTATAGCTAAAATCACACGAGTACTTTGGGAGGCTCTGTAAGTGTTCAGAATAATCACAAAATACAGATGTTTTAATTAATTTGGCATACCAAATAGAATATTAAAATTTACCTATGTTGATTTTGCTTCTTCCAAAATGATAATAAACTATCCTAATTAAAAAAGGAAATGATATAATGATCATTATAATTCTATAATGATGCAGGAGAAATGGACGGAAAAAGCAGTTTGAACTGTCTATAATAGTGTTAATAGGTCTTTTGGATTCTTTTGCAAGATAAAGAAATTATCTTTAGCCTTTTTATATTTTTTCCTTGGTAATAACTTTCTTCTTGCTTCAGTTTCTCCCTGTCCTGTTTTTGATAATTGTGATTTCATTTTTATTGTTTCTAGTGTCAGCCCTTCGTCTGGGTACCCAACATTTAATAACAGTCAGTAGTCTGCAGTTTCTCCTTCTAGTCCTTTCTGTAAAAGACTGTCAGATTAAATTTCCTTCAGCTATATAAGGGTTTCCCCAGTAGCTCAGTGGTAAAGAACCTGCCTGCCAATGCAGGAGACCCAGGTTTGATTCCTGGGTCGGGAAGGTCCCGTGGAGGAGGAAATGGCTACCCACTCCAGTATTCTTGCCTGGAGAATCCCATGGACGGGGGAGCCTGGCAGGCTATAGTCCCTAGGGTCTCAAAGAGTCGGATGACTGAACATGCATCATGCAACTGTTAAGCTATAAAGCCCCCCTGATGGAAACGCTTAATAGTTACCCATTTTCTGTAGAATTTGTCCAGACTCTTGGCCACTTGTTAGGACCATCCACTTGTTAGCCTCCACCCAGCTTTTCACTTTTCCATCTCACTTTTCTCCCCCTAAAGTGATTCTCTGCTCTGGTCACAGTGTTGTGTTCATCCATCTTCTTGAGGACTCTGTGCCTTCCTGGTTCCGCACCTTCCTCTCTTACTGACGCCTCTGTGTGGACCACCTGCCTTCGCTCTGGAGCTGGCTCTGGACCCGGCTTTGTGAGCCGTTTCCTCCTCCGGCAGCACAGGGTGTCCTCTGCCCGTGTCTGCGTCCTCACGTGTTGCTTAGTGTCCAAGTGGAAACATTCAGCAGTCGGGGGCTGGAAAGTGAAGGATACCCTGGAATTTTCCTCCCTTATCTGGGAGTCGTCTGCAGACGTGGTTGTAGGCCTGGGTGATTTAAAGGCCAGGATGTAGAGAAGATGGAGCAGCGGTGAGGGCCGGCTGTGTGGAGAGGAGAGCAGAGAGAGGAGGGGCTGGAGGATGGAGAGCCGTCAGGGAGGAGGGGCTGGAGGATGGAGAGCAGTCAGGGAGGAGGGGCTGGAGGACGGAGAGCAGTCAGGAAGGAGGGGCTGTGGAGGATGGCAAGCAGAGGGAGGAGGGGCTGGAGGACGGAGAGCAGAGGGAGGAGGGGCTGGAGGATGGAGAGCAGAGGAAGGAGGGGCTGGAGGACAGAGAACCATCAGAGAGGAGGGGCTGGAGGATGGTGAGCAGTCAGGGAGGAGGGGCTGAAGGACGGAGGGCAGAGGAAGGAGGGGCTGGAGGATGGAGAGCAGTCAGGGAGGAGGGGCTGGAGGATGGAGAGCAGAGGGAGGAGGGGCTGGAGGACGGAGGGCAGAGGGAGGAGGGGCTGGAGGATGGAGAGCAGTCAGGGAGGAGGGGCTGGAGGATGGAGAGCAGAGGGAGGAGGGGCTGGAGGACGGAGGGCAGAGGGAGGAGGGGCTGGAGGATGGAGAGCAGTCAGGGAGGAGGGCCTGGAGGATGGAGAGCAGAGGGAGGAGGGGCTGGAGGACGAGGAGCAGTCAGGGAGGAGGGGCTGGAGGATGGGGAGCAGAGGGAGGAGGGGCTGGAGGACGGGGAGCAGTCAGGGAGGAGGGGCTGGAGGATGGGGAGCAGAGGGAGGAGGGGCTGGAGGACGGGGAGCAGTCAGGGAGGAGGGGCTGGAGGATGGGGAGCAGAGGGAGGAGGGGCTGGAGGATGGGGAGCAGAGGGAGGAGGGCTGGAGGACAGGGAGCAGTCAGGGAGGAGCCCAGATTTGTCGTCACTGAAGCCAGTGCAGTGCAGGTTCATTGTGAGTAGGAAGAAGGTAGAAACAACAACGAAAAATGCCCAAGAGTAAGAAGAAAGTCTCTGGGTTTTCTGAAAATCAGTGTTTTTCTCTGTCAGAGTTGTATTTATAATGTGATTCTAAACACTTTGTTAAATGGTTAATAAATATACTGTGGGTACTGAGATCGTAGAGACAGTTATTACAGAGAGGTGAGAAATAAAAGTGTATTCTCTAAGTTTGATTATCATATTTGTTCAGGAGTAAATATTTTATAAAAATACATATTAGAAATACCGGACACTGAAGAATTTCACTTTTATTGATAAGAAGTATAAGTCAAAGACGTCTAGGCTTCTTAATACCTAAAGACTAGGATATTTTGGTTTTTTACAAAAAGTCACTAAATGTGTGATGTGAGGCAAACAAGGTAACTTTTTTGAGGTATTTAGATATACCATAAAAAGCTATTTGAATGTTAACTGCCAGTAAATTGAAATTTTTCTTGATATGGAGAGGATTTTTATTATATCTGAAATAATCTTGATAAAGGAATTTGAATGACTGTGTTGTGTTTCTAGGTATGATAGTTACTTTTATAATTTAAGCCTTACATGTAAGCTTTTGAATCAGTAGCCTGTGATAGGTTTCAAACCTTGTTAACCTGTTGTCAGTGTAGTATTTTCCGTACTGGTAAATCCAGCTGGTGGATAAACACTTATGTAAAGTCCATATAGTGATTTCATTTGACTTCAGTAACAGGTTATTAACTCATGTGCCTGTGCTGTGCAGTTCACTTCAGTTCAGTCGCTCAGTTGTGTCCAACTTTTGTGACCCCATGAACTGCAGCACGCCAGGCTTCCCTGTCCATCACTAACTCCCAGAGCTTGCTTAAACTCATGTCCATTGAGTCAGTGATGCCATCCAGCCATCTCATCCTCTGTCATCCCCTTCTCCTCCCATCTTCAATCTTTCCCAGCATCAGGGTCTTTTCCAATGAGTCAGTTCTTTGCATCAGGTGACCACAGTATTGGAGCTTCAGCTTCAGCATCAGTCCTTCCAATGAATATTCAGGACTGACCTCCTTTAGGATGGACTGGTTGGATCTCCTTGCAGTCCAAGGGACTCTCAAGAGTCATCTCCAACACCACAGTTCAAAAGCATTATTATTCAGTGCTCAGATTTCTTTTATAGTCCAACTCTCACATCCATACATGACCACTGGAAAAACCATAGCTTTGACTAGATGGACCTATGTCAGCAAAGTAATGTCTCTGCTTTTCAATATGCTGTCTAGGTTGGTCATAACTTTTCTTCTAAGGAGCAAATGTCTTCTAATTTCATGGTTGCAGTCACCATCTGCAGTGATTTTGGAGCCCAAGAAAATAAAGTCTCTCACTGTTTCCAAGGTTTCTTCATCTATTTAACATGAAGTGATAGGACTAGATGGCTTGATCTTAGTTTTCTGAATGTTGAGTTTTAAGCCAACTTTTTCACTCTCCTCCTTCACTTTCATCAAGGGCTCTTTAGTTCTTTGCTTTCTGCCATAAGGGTGGTATCATCTGCATATCTGAGGTTATTGCTATTTCTCCCAGCAGTCTTGATTCCAGCTTGTGCTTTATCCAGCCCAGCATTTCACATGATGTACTCTGCATATAAGTTAAAGAAGCAGGGTGACAATATACAGCCTTGATGTACTCCTTCCCAATTTGGAGCCAGTCTGTTGTTCCATATCCATTTCTAACTGTTGCTTCTTGACCTGCATACAGGTTTCTCAGGAGGCAGGTAAGATGTTCTGGTATTCACATCTCTCTTAAGAATTTTCTACAGTCTGTTGTGATCTACACAGTCAAAGGCTTTGGCATAGTGAATAAAGCAGAAATAGATGTTTTTCTGTCACTCTCTTGCTTTTTCAATGATCCAGCAGATTTTGGCCATTTGATCTCTGGTTCTGTGCTGTTAATGACTGGCAAAACTCAGGTGAAGAAGTTTTGTGATGTCAGGTTAAAGTTGATGGCCTTAGGAATTTTTGTTCCTTCACAAATGGAAAAGAAATTTTTTTTCAGGTTTTCTATTAGAAAAATATGACAAATCTTGAGAAACGACTGTGATTTTCTTATAATTTCATTTTCATGAAAGTTCCATCACATGAGTTTTCAAGACTTGACATTACAGCCCATTAGAATGTCACAGAGATTTTGTGAAATGTTAATATCTAATGCAACTGCTTGCTTTGAAAGTATATTTCAGAATCATTAAATATCCACAGAATACTCTCAGTTGAAAGAAAGTACTTCAAATTTTTCTAGCATAAAACTAGCAAATCAGCATTTAAAATATTTAACAATTACCGCTTTTCGGGTATTTTCAGCAGATAATGTGGCTACATGGGTTTTCTCAAATACATAGCAAATCGTTGTGTAAATATCTCCCTTGAAAGTAAAATATTCATTTTTTTCTCTCACGTATTGTAAGAACCAAGAGATATTTTTTGCCAGTGAGCAAGTTCTGAAAGAGCAGCCCTCCTTAGCACGGGTGAGTTCAAAGGACATTGGCTTCTGAAAATCATTGGGAAAAATCACTGCAAAATTAATTGCTTCTATCACTGTCTTTAAGATTCACCCCAGTCCTTTGAGAAGTGGTAAATTTGCTTCTTAATCATTCAGATTATATTTTCTGTTTATACGATCTTTTAAAGCATAGCACTGTATTTCACTTTATGAAATACAGTGCTCGTAAAAGTCCATCCCAATATAAATAGCTGATGGAGACCAGACCCACACTCACCGTCACGTCAGGGGTGTGGTGTCCAGCTGGGCTCGCGGCATGGATGTGGTCACATGTTTCATCACAACGTTCTAGGACCTTGTTTTTCCACCTGTAAGTCACACCGACTTGTGGCTGTGCCCACTAGCCTCGCTCTGATGAGTTTGACGGTGCTCAGTATTGCTAGGATGATTTTCCCCCCTCAGTCTTTAATTATGGGATAATATTAACTAGGTCCTTATGTGAGATAGTAAAATGATTTTGGAGATTAATATGAACAGAAAATAAAATGATTTTGGTGATTGAGTTGTACTGTGATTCTGTGTGTGGTAAGATCTGGGAAGATTCTGTGAAACATCAAGGTACACAGGGCGCCTTTTGTGTAAATATGTCTATGAACTAACTGCTGTATTGCTTTGAGTATTACAAAAGCTAATTAACATTTGTTTAGTGGGCATATAAAAGTCATATTTTGGGGTGAGAAATTACCCTTAAAGAAGTTTTAAATATTAAAAATTATTTTTTATTGTTGCTTTCTAAATAATACAGTGGCTGATATGTACAGAAGCAGTTTGTGAGGACTCAGTCTTAATACATTTCGATATATCCTTGAGTAAACAAGACTTTTCTCAGGCTCCCTAAACCAAATGTCTTAAAGTTATCTATCTTTCTATCAGTAATATGCTGTTTTGGTCTTAATGCACTTTTCCTAAGATTATTATTTCAGTTTTAAAATGAAACATTTTTAATCAACATTTTTCATATGAGAAACTTATTGTTAAATCCCCTGTAAACCTGCTGTCTTGTTTAAGAATCTCTCAATTTCAGCAAATCCTGGGCATCAGTCCTTGATTTATCTATTTAGTTGATGTATTTTTAAAATTTTAATCTCAAGTTATACATAATACTGCCAGATTTTTAAAATTTTTTTTAATACTATCAGATTTTAATTCTCCTTTTCTTATGTGATTTATTTCCACTGACCAGCATTCCTGCTTCATTGCCCCTGATGTAACTGGACTGCCAACCATCCCTGAGAATGTAAGTTTTTTATGTTTTCTATTTTGCTGATATGAATTTTATTTATTTTTGTCTCACAGTTGAAGGATTTCTTGGTAGAGAAATAGAATACATTGTAACTGTTTGTGTTTGTGAGAAAAAAATGAAAAAATTAAGAATAATGGCATCATCTCTTTTTATTTATGTATCTGTTACTTTACCTACTTTACATTGATTGTAGATAAGACAGATTATATGAGAAAACCTCTTTCTGACATTTGAGATAGCTCAGTAGGATAGTCTGTACTCAGGTTCTGAGCTCCCTGGATCAGGCAGACGAGATGTCTCAGCAGATGTCTCTTGTGTATGGGGGAATGAGTGTGTGCGATGGGAAATACTTTCATGCAAATAGTCTCAGTAGTGAAATGGCCATAGTGTTTAGGTTCCTTGTGTATATAGCTCTGTTCAAATCTCAGATGTTCTCTATTCAATATCCTGATTTTTAATTTAAGTAATACATATTTTGTAAGGCTTGAAGGATACTACCAGAAATTATAAAATTGCCACATTTTATATTTTATTTAGAGTCCTGATTGTATCCTTGCTAGAAATATGTTCAGTGTTTTACTAGTTATTACAAATTAAAATTCTGCAGAAAAGTTTACCTGGGTAAATGGAATCGACAGGTACACTTTTGGATACTGTGTGAAAAGGAGATATTTCCTTTCGTAAGTTTCTTTTTTTCCAACTTCATTTTGGAAAGATAAAATGAACCACTATAAATAATTTTATCAGACGTGAAGGAAACATCAACTCAGGAATATGTATTATTTTTATATGTACTATACTCTGCCATCCTCCCGAAAATGAACCTACTGAGTGTTTGGGTTCCAAAAGCACATGGGTTGTGAGTGAATAAAGTACAGGAAGACAGCTGTAAATTTCCTGACATGGAAGCAAGGCTGGAGTGGGGTTTTTAGTACAGATGAGTTCAGTTGCCTCCTGTGAGAAGATTGCATCCAGCCTGAGGTGGACCATCAGACTCACAGGTCCTCCCAGGCCCTCAAGTCCTCTGCGGGCAGGACCTCTGTTCGGGTGTCTGGAGGCTGACTGACTTGACATCTGCATGCCTGCCCCTCCCCTCGGGCTTAATGCAAGTCAGGGTCCCTGCCTTCTAGCCTTTCCTCTTTGTACCTTTCTTAAATTTACTAATAAAAAGCTAGTAGCTTGATTTAGCAGACTTCACTTTAAAAAAAAAAGGCTATGACTGAAAGTTTTAAAGAACCATTCTAAGGAAAAAGTGCCTCTGAGAATAGAAACTTTTTTTTGGACCTGAGAAAAAACTTAACTTTTTATTTTATGTTGGTGTATAGTCGATTAATAAGGTTGTGATCGTTTCAGATGAGCAGCAGAGGGACTCAACCATCCATATACGTGTACCCATTCTCTCCTAAGCCCCTGCCATCCCGGCTGCCACATAACACTGAGCAGTTCTGTGTGCCGTACAGTGGGTCCTTGTTGGTTATCCGTTTTAAATAGAGCAGCATGTACATGGCCATCCCAAACTCTCTAAGTAGCCTTCCCCCCGTTCACCTCCATTAAGATATTTTATTTCTAAAAAGTCCTATTTAGGGAAGAGAAAAAGAAAAGCAAGGACCTATACATCAGGCAGCCTTTTGCATTATGAAATAATGCCCCATATAGAAAGTACCTTTCTTTGAGATTACAGGAGCAGTGTTAATGTTGAATGCCATAAAACTATGTTGCATTATGAACATTGGAAATAGAAGGTGAGATAGGCTTCAAATAGAGAAAACAGGAAGTCTCTCCACCAAACACGGCCTTACTTGGTGGTGGTCACAGATTCTGTTCAGATGCCCTGCTATGATTACTGGTTTGTCCTGAGAAAGTTTCTACCTCACAGAAATTGAAGAAACAATTGGATTTGGTGTTTTAGTGCTCAACTAAAGGTTTTGGTCTTCTGGGTCATAATCCCTCTACTCCTCCAGTTTTAGTTTATTGTCATCTCTTATATGTTGCTTTCTGATGCTCTTGTTTCAGTACAGAAAATTAAAAATAAGTAGAGGATCTAAGGTGAAAGTTCATATAGGCTACCCCAATTTTGTTCTTATGTGGGGAAAATAATTTTAAGTGGTAAGTCAAGGAGTCAAATTAAACTGACACTTTTATTTGGTTATAGTGGTATAAAGCTGGCCCGACATGGAATATAAACAAGATCCTCCTTCATAAAGACCCAGAAGTCTGCTTTCATTGCTAGGAAACCCTGTGGACAGAGGAGCCTGGTGGGTCCATGAGGTCACAAAAGAGTCGGGCATGACTTAGCGGCTAAACAACAACAACAAAGTTCTGTGGTTGCCTTGTATAAGTGCATAGTCTAGAGCAGCAATCCCCACGCTTTTTGGCACAAACGAGCAGTTCTGTGGAAGCCAGCTTTCTCATGAATGAAGTGAGGGGGAGGATGGTTTCAGGATAAGTCAAGTGCATTACATTTACTGTGTACTTTATTTCTATTATTATTATGTTGTAATATATGAATGAGATGATTGAGATGATTACACAGCTCATCATAATGCAGAATAAGATCACCAGGCATTAGATTCGCATAAGGAGCACCCAGCCTAGACCCCTCCCACGCGCCGTTCACAGTGGGATTCAAGTTCCAGTGAGAATCTGATGCCACCACTGGTCTGGTAGGAGGCAGAGCTCAGGCGGTGATGCCAGCGATGGGGAGTGGCTGTAAATACAGATGGAGCTTCTCCTTGCCTGTCCACTGCCTGCTTCCTGCTGCGTGGCCCTGCTCCTAGCAGGCTGTGGGCTGGTACAGGTTGATGACCAGGGTCTGGGGACCCCAGTCTATCCTATCGAGCCACGGTATCCC
Organism: Hydropotes inermis; assembly: GCA_020226075.1. Lineage (NCBI taxonomy): Eukaryota > Metazoa > Chordata > Mammalia > Artiodactyla > Cervidae > Hydropotes > Hydropotes inermis. The sequence continues at coordinate 65,592,468 of CM035280.1, read as the reverse complement.
TTGCTGGGTGGCCGGCACACAGGGAGAGACGCAGACGCGCTTTCTGGAGCAGCAGTTCTCGAGCTCTGGGTGCCTGTAAGAAGCACCTGCAGCGCTTGTTGAGAAGAGGGGGTCCCAAGGCTCCTCTCGCAACAGGTCCAGGTTGGGGCCCAGGGAACTGGCTTCTTGTACAGCTGCCTGGAGCCGGGGAGTGGGGCGAGTGCTGATTCCCTGATCACCCTCGGAGGACACTCCCAGAGCAGGGCTGTTTCAGATAAGAACCGAAGGCTCCGTGCTTGGCGTGGCGCCGGACCCAGGACTGCATTTAATTATTAGCAATTTTCACTACTAACATCCTCGGAACGCGGGAAGCCCGTGGCGGCCGTCGCCAGTGTCCCCGCGCCTCATGCGGTTGTCTTTGCCTGTGCAGAGGAACCTCACGGAGTACTTCGTGGCCGTGGACGTGAACAACATGCTGCAGCTCTTCGCCAGCATGCTGCACGAAAGGCGCGTCATCGTCACGTCCGGGAAGCTCAGCACCGTGAGTACCGCCCCTCCCCCCGCCCCCGTGTTCTGCGCATGCTCCACAGCGCCATCTGCACACCCTCCTGACACGCGGCTTTAGTCCGCCGCCGAAGCGTGGAAGGCCTTCGCGGTGCATTGAGTCAGGTTAATTATTTCTTCTTATCAGAAGATGAGGGGGGCTTTTTCCTTTCTTTTTTCCCTTTTTCACTCCCTGGAGTTCATTTTAGTGCCTTCTACCATATAAAGAATTCTTAAGAGCTATTATGAGATCTTTATTATTCACTTGAGGCTCTTTTTCCATTGGAGCCACTTGAAAGAAATCAAGGGGCCGGGATAATAGCGGCTATCCTAACCTGGTAATAGGTGGATTCATCTTTGTTGCCAAGTCGTGGTGGGGGAGTGGATGCTATAATAGTTCTGATTTGGAGAAGCTCTTCAGGCTGATAATAACTTAAAAGTCAAAATAGCTTTTTTTAAATTTTCCAAATCACAGGTTTTATGCCACTCACCGAAATGTTCTTTTGGAAGGTCTTCATTACTGTGGAAAAGGGAGGGAGAATAGAATGAGTTTTCTTGGGTCCTAGAAAAATATTCAAAAGTATTTTTCTAGATTTCCTAATCTTTTTTCTTTAAGCATTAAAATTAAAATTTTTGACTTAAAAATGTAATATAAATAGAATTATAGTTGTGAGTAATAAGAGTTATTTATTAAAAAAACATTATTTAATATCCCATGAATTACCTTCTTCACAAATTTAGCTAACTGATAAAAATAAGATACTATTTTTATGTTTTATTCCCTGGTAATACAAATAAAAACCTTATTTTATAATGTTTTAGTGTCTTAGAGCAGAGGGAGCTTCAGGATCTCTCTAGGATACCTATTTATGATATAACAGTGAGAAAGGTTAGCATCACTGCCTCCATAGACGTGAGTGTGAGCAAACTCTGGGAGATGCTGAAGGACAGGGAAGCCTGGTGTGCTGCAGTCCACAGGGTCTCAGAAAGCTGGTCATGACTTAGAGACTAACAGAGGTATTTTCAAAGAAGGGTTAAATGGCCACCTTAAGGCCAAGTAGACAGCTGGAGATGGACAGTGTGAAACTGGGTCTCCTGATTCTAAGTTTAGGTTATTTGCATTATTCTAAAGTCAAACAGTTTTGAGATATTGATATGCTCACTTTTCAAAAAGAGTTGAAAATATATGCTTTTATGTACTGAGAAACTCCTCACATGCATTTGAAGGAGTAAATGTGGAGAAATGTTATGGTTTTGTTGAGAATAAGTGCCAGTCCATGGCATAGGTAATTATTTACATTTTCTTCATGTGATATTAAGAAATTCAGTCTGAATTATTTGATGTTTTTTATAATATATTTGCTTTTAAATATATTTAACTTACCACTGAGGTAAAAAAAAATTCTTATTTATCCTTTTTGTCTCTTCCTCCTCATCAGTTTTTTTTTCAACTAGTTTTGTTTTTTTTTTTTTGGTTACCCTGACATTTTCTGCATTTATTTATTTTTGGCCACACTGCACAGCTTGTCCTCATCACTCTTTTAAGCCAAGTTTTCTAAAATTATAAAGAACACTTCTACATGGAGATTGTCCTAAAGATTAAGAAGATTGCATTTTGAATACCCGGGAACCAAATTCTTGTCAAGGTTAATTCATGTAGCACATTTATTATGTGCCTACTGTGTGTTTGGCACAGACCATGCACTGAGGCCTCAGCAGTGAGCAAAGTGAGGTCCAAACACTCTTGAAGCTGAGTCCACCTGATGTGGCAGATAGAGACACGAGTGAGTGGGTAGCCGTCAGGCCACATGGTGCTGAGAGCTGGGGGATGAGGGAGAAGAGTGTGTTGGGGGGGGGTGTTGGAAAGCGAGAGCAGGTTCCAGTGATGTGCCCTGCGGTCCGGGAAGGCCCTCCCAGGAGGCGGGACCTCTCCCTTCAGAGGTCGGAAGGTGGCATTGCAGTAAGCTGTGTGAGTGAACGCGGTCTGTATAGGGACACATTAGAAATACATCTGATGGACACAGTATGGAGATCCCTCAGAAAACCAAAACCAGACCCAGGGTGCAGTCATCAGTGACACTCCCAGGCTATTATCTGAAGAAGACAAAAGCACCAACTCAAAAAGGTGTCTGCACACCTGTGTTCATTGTAGCGTTATTCACAGCGCCGAGATAAGCAAGCAACTTAGGTGCCCCTTAGAGATGAGTGAATAAAGAAGGTGAAGTGTGTATATAGATACACGCACACACACACATGCATACAATGGAATATTTCTCAGCCATAGAAAGGAATAAAACCTTGCCATTTATAATAATATGGGTGGACCTGGAGGGTATTATGCTAACTGAAATAAGTCAGACTGAGAAAGGCAAATACCCTATGTTCTCACTTATGTGTTGAATCTAGAAAACAAAACAAACAAAACAAACAGACTCACAGGTACAGCGAACAAACAGGTGGTTGTCAGAGGTGAGGGGGGTGTGAGGAGGGTGGGTTAAATAGGTGAAGGGGGGATCGAGGCACCAACTTCCAGTTATAAAATGAACAAGTCACAGGAATGTGACGTACAGCAGAGGGAATATACTCAGTGATATTACAACTTTGGTGACAGATGGTACCTAGAGTTACTAGTGTGGATCATCTTGTTACATAATGCCCAGTATCATGTCCAACTCTTCATGACCCTATGGACTGTAGCCTTGCTCAGTCGTGTCCAACTCTTTGCAACCCCATGGACCGTAGCCTCCCGGCTCAGTCCATGGGATTCTCGAGGCAAGATTACTGGAGTGGGTTGCCATTTCCTCCTTCAGGAGACACTCCCGGACAGGAATTGAACCTGGATCTCTTGCGTCTCCTACATCGTCAGGCGGATTCTTTACCACTGAGCCATCTGGGAAGCCCTTTGTCATGTATAAAAATCCCAAATCACTATATTGGACTCATGAAGCTAATATAGTATAATATTTTAAGTCAGTTATACTGCAATTAAAAAAAAGAAATCTGTATACATATAAATATTTTGTGAAAAAAATTTTTTGGTAAGTAGTATAAAATACTGGTGTTTCTTTCCACTGTAATTTATAAACACCTCTTAATGTCTAGGTAACTCTTCTTCCACTCAGCTTTTGACTTTCAACCTGGGAGCATGGGAAATGCAGTAGCTGTAATCTCATAGGGTCTCTTTAACGATTATGGGCATGTGTACATGCACACACACATGCACACATACACATAGGAATGTGCATGCACATATGTACCTATGAAGTGCTTAGAGTTTTGTCTGTATAAGATTAAATGACCATTAACTATAAATTTATAATAGACTGGGTCTGCAGTTTACAGTAGAAATTAACATGCCTATCCCTTTTACTTCATTTGAATTAAAAAAAATTATTATTTTTATTAATGTTATTAATTACAACAATATTAATTATTAACTATAATAATATGAATATCAATCAATATTATTAAATATTATAATAGACTATTATAATAACATTAATTTAATGATTAAATAAATAGATAATTATTATATGATTTGATTAAATAAGTTAATAAAGGCTCAGTATTAGGGAATTGTTTCTTGTATTCGAGGTAAACTTAATACCAGTTGTTTATGAGAGTTCCTGAAAACTTGGTGGTGATGTCAGCTCTCAGTTAACAGCTTCGCTTTGGTTCACTGTCTGGGGCAGGAGGACTGATAAAAGAAACATAATTCAAGCTTGCTTTCATGATCTCCTCACCCTTCTTATGTGGAGGAAGCTGCATTGAGTCTAGCTTAACCGACTCCATGCACACACACACACATACACACACACACGCTATAAATTCCAGACACAGTAATGTTTAAGGTCAAAGACTAGCACCATAACATAAATTAGAAATAAGCTATTTTTTAGAAAGAGTTTAGTGAAATCTCTGAAACAACCAAGGAAGGAATAGTTAATGTATCAGTGAATTGAGGTTAAAAGACTGCTGTCCATGAAGCTTTTTATATTCTTATAGGATTGTGTATGCCATAAAAACTATTATGTACTTCATGCAAGAAATTGTGTTTTGCCTATTTTCAGTTGTTTTTAAATCGATGACCAGATTGTTAATTTCTAGAAGAACACATGGAAGTTGTCTTCACATGTATAATTTTACTATAGTTTTGGGAACTTTGGATTTACATTTTGATGGTTGTAATTGTATTAGAATGGTGTTTGTCAACTTTATAGCTTTCTGGGGTTTTACTGGATCCACTGGCAGACAATAAGCTATTTGAAGACCCTTTCCTTTAGGTGTTGTTTGTAGTCAAAATTATACTTTGTAATTATCTTTTTAGTGATAAACTTTAAAGAAACAGTTTAGTCTTGAGATATGTTAGCAAAAGTATCAGGAATATTGTTTATGTTTTAATAGCTTTTCACAGGTTTTTCCTCCTTTATGTTAAGATGTATCTTGCTAGGGCACACTGCTGTACTTTTCTGTGTCTTTGAGTTGAATGGATCAGGACGTGATCGGTCGTGTGTTCATCCTTCTGATGGGCGTGTTATCCGGTACCCAGGGAAGGGTTCCTGGCAACCCTGAGCAGGAACACTGATTTTGTGCATGCCATGGGCAGACCCTGGAGGCCCAAGCCCCAAGCGAACAGCAGACAAGCAAGAGCGCCTCAGCCCAGAGTCTCCTGATTCAAAGCAAAGGAATAAATCATGACATTACAAGGGGGTATCCGCTGACTTATTGCTGTTTTGTGACCGGGGGTAGGGAGAGATTGCTGTTTAAAGCCATGTCATCGGCTCTCGAGTCAGCCAGGCGTGAAGCCTTGTCATGTGCTCTGTAGCTGTGCCCGCCCAGACTTCCCCTAACTAGTCAGCTGGGGCCGCGCGTTCTGTCTGTGGCACCGGGCTGCCCAGCGTCTGACAGCAGCCCTCTCGTCATCCTGTCAGTGATGTGTTAACCGGAGTGTGTCCTCGTGGCCTGCGGAAGCAGGTACAAGCGACGCTCCCTTCCGAGCAGCTGTCTGCATGTCGGCTCCCACGCCGACCTGCATTTGGCGGGTGGGCACACCCTCGCGGCGCCCGTGAGTGCATCAGTCACAGAGATCTGGCTACGGGTTCCGTGTCCCATGCCCCGAGTGCCTGAGTTGCGCTGAGTCACTGTCCTCTCCTCCTTCGTTATGGTTGCCCCCAGGCATTTCAGCATGTGCTCTCCCCCCGCTCCCGTTAATACCATCCATGGCCTCTGCAGAAGGACATCCTGTGATCCCCGGGAAAAGGCTGGCAAACTGTAGACTCACAGGTCGGGTTGGATGGAGGGGGAGTCCGGAGGAGGTCCAACCTCTCCATCTGGGTTTTCCGTCGTCTGCACTTGTCCCTGAGTGGCACCACCTGTATCCGCATTTCATCTGAAGCCGGCTGTGCAGAGAACCTTTCTGGAGACCAAGAACTGAACAGTCGGGGTGAGAACAAAGATTACCCAGTCTCCTCCCCACCCCAGATGATGGAAGCGTGTTTCCCCCCTTAACGATTTTAAAGCTATGGCAGAGTGGTGCGGTTAGCAGTTATTACCCCGACCTCTCAGGGAAAGGTAGTCTGGAAACAGCTTTTGGGTGTTTATTTCTTCCCAAAGCCCACAGCAGCCAGTCACATCGGCTGACCCTGCAGACAGTGACTCTGCTGATCAGCATGTTATTTGACTTGATCCTCTTCTTCGGAGCACCGTGTTTTCATGTGTTGCCAAGTGGATGTGGCCAGAGTGTACAAGTGGGACTGTTGAGGCTGTTGTGTGACACTTTGTGGGAAGTTGTGTGTGGAGGAAACTTCTCAGATGGGAAAACTGCTTGTGTTTGCATCTCCCAAGTCTCGGGGTGATGAGAGATGCTTTTCATAGAAATGAGGACATAAAGGGTCAGAACCGTGGTGGTGTGTGTGTGCAGTAATTTAATCATTTAATTGTGACTATCAGAACACCTTATAGAATAACCTTTGCACTAATTACATAATGTAATATGAAGTGTTCACCTGACATGGAAACCGTCAGGACAGAAACATGTCTTATTGCCCCTTTGGCACTTGTCTCTTTGAATAATAATAATTATAAATAGTAATGATGACAGTGATGATGTTAAAGGTTTCTTCATAAATTCTGAAGTTTACAAGTTTAGGGCAATTTCCATACAGTCTTTAGAAAAAGACTGTGTTCAGCTGTCTTCTACTAGAAGATTTTAATTTTTTTTTTTAAACTATGCCCAAATTGTAATTCCTTGGTGGGAAAGTTATCCATCATCTTGGACCCTTTTGGCTGTATGAGTCTGTCTTGTTCTGTCTGTATCGGAACTTGGTTTGGTATCTTTGGGCCTTCATGTAGTTCTAAGTAGGACACGCTGCTTTCTTCCCTTGGAAAGTGGTCTTTTCTTTGCTCATTGGACGTTCATGGTGCACAGACTACCTTTCCCTGAGAGGTCGGGGTAATAACTGCTCCTGCCTCTTGTTGTGTAGAAACAAACTGATTTTTTCTTGGTCGTGGAGATCAGTCGCTCCAGCCAGTAGATCAGCCCCAGTTAGCCTGCTGGTTCAGTGGCATCTCATCATCCTGTTCAGGTGGACACCTCCCGTCTGGAGGTCCGACCTCCAAACCGGAAGAGCTCTGCTCAGCTGGGGCGGGAAGAAGAACTTGCCCAAGGGGCGGTGTTAGGTGTGGTATTGTGGTGGCCACCCCACCTCACCCCTGACCCCTGACCCTCTGTCTTCTGGCTCTGGGATAAACAACACCGTGAAATGTTTTCTGATTCAGAGCATGTCTTGCACCGTGTAAAACACAGCTGCCCCCTCCCCGCCAGTGGTGCTGCTCCCCGCCAAGGGGGACATACCTGGGTCTTGGGTGCGCAGCCCCCCTTCCAGTTCGGCTGGTGGCTTCTCGGCTCGAAGTGTGGGCGGGAGGAGTCGCGTCCACGGCCCTGAGCCTGCCGTCACTTTGCAGTTCGACAGATAACCCTGATGATTTGCGTGCTGTACGCAGTGCCGTGCCCTCGGGCGTGTGCGTCTCTGAGTCCGGCGGTGGCCGTGCTGCCAGAGACGGCAGGTCCTCACCCAGACCTTCGTCCAGCGACCCTGAGCCTGATCAGGCCTCCTCCCGGACGGAAGAGGTGCAGCGTCCTTAACTGCCGACACTGTGTGGCCCAGCTGCTTGCCAGGGAGACGCCTCCCTTGAAGCCTCCTGCCACCGCACCTCCCGAAGCAGGTCTAGTGGCCCGCCGGGGGCCGCTGGCGGTGTCGCCCTGCGGGAGCCGGCTTCCCAGAGCCCAGCATGCATCCACCCTCCTGCAGCGTGTCTCAGGGCCTCTGCCCCGTCCTCTGCCCCCGCGCAGGACAGCACAGGTGCCCCCAGGGTGCAGGGGGGGAGCGGAGAGGGAATCCGGGGCGGGGGGCAGGCGTGGAAGGCACCTCTTCCCTAGACCTGTCACATCCCCGAGGCTGACCACCGTGGTAAACAGTGTCACGGGAAGAGGGGAGCGAGTTAACAGCCTGAGGAGCAAACCAGGAGCTTGCTTTTCAAGGAGACGTTTGGCTTTGGTCGAGTTTTCCAAACAAGAGTATAACGGTAGTTATTTATTTAGTATTGATAAAATACTATTATTTGCCAGGTACTGGGAATTTCAAGGTTATTTATGATTCTAAGTCATAAATAATAAATTAGATCGGGTCAGTCAAGGCCAAGGCAGCATGACTAGGACTCTGATGTGGGAAGGGTAGGAGAGAGGGCGGTGGGTTAAAGAGTTGACCTCAGTATCACACCTGGTTCTTGGAAGGAAGTTGGTGTTTTGTCTTGGAAATATTTACTTTGTGTGTGTGTGTGTGTGTTTGCAACCCCATGGCCTGTAGCCCACCAGGCTCTTCTGTCCATAGACTTTTCCAGATGAGAATACTACAGTGGGTTGCCATTTGCTTCCTCAGGGGATCTTCCTGACCCAGCGATTGAACCCTGGTCCCCTACATTGCAGGCAGATTCTTTACTGTCTGAGCCACCAGAGAAGCCCATGTTTATATATAGGTGTATACATTTAAAAGCCTTTGAGGTGCATGCCAGTACACATATATGTACTCTAAGTATGTATGTGAATATTATATACAATATAAACAATACAGCATATAATATATATATGTGTAGTGTTTCATTCTCACTCAATTATATGTAATTTATAAATGGTTAGAGTCATTTTGCTCCACTTGTGAAGATTCAGATACTCCTTTGGGACTGCCTTGCACCTGTGGTTGTCTTTCCGTTGCTAGTGGTTCACCATCAGTTTTGTTCCTGGTTAAAAGATATTTTTAGGTTATGATTTTCAGAGATGCCTAATAGTTTTAGAAAATAGGTTCAGTCAATTAGGTTTTATTTATTGGTTATTGGGACCATGTCCCTCAATATGGTAGTAGTGTGATTTTACCAATATTATCTTCTAAAATTAGAGCCAACATTCGCTGAATCATCGAAAAAGTAAGAGAGTTCCAGAAAAACATCTATTTCTGCTTTATTGACTATGCCAAAGCCTTTGACTGTGTGGATCACAATAAACTGTGGAAAATTCTGAAATAGATGAGAATACCACACCATCTGACCTGCCTCCTGAGAAATCTGTATGCAGGTCAGGAAGCAACAGTTAGAACTGGACATGGACCAACAGACTGGTTCCAAATAGGAAAAGGAGTACATCAAGGCTGTATATTGTCACCCTGCTTATTTAACTTATATGCAGAGTACATCATGAGAAATGCTGGGCTGGATGAAGCACAAGCTAGAATCAAGATTGCCAGGAGAAATACCAATAACCTCAGATATGCAGATGATACTACCCTTATGGAAGAAAGCAAAGAAGAACTGAAGAGCCTCTTGATGAAAGTGAAAGAGGAGAGTTAAAAAGTTGGCTTAAAGCACAACATTCGGAAAACTAAGATCATGGCATCTGGTCCCATCACTTCATGGCAAATAGATGGGGAAACAGTGGCTGACTTTATTTTTCTGGGCTCCCAAATCACAGATGGTGAAACAAAATGCAGATGGTGATTGCAGCCATGAAATTAAAAGATGCTTATGACCAACCTAGACAGCTTATTAAAAAGCAGAGACATTACTTTGTCCACAAAGGTCCATCTAGTTAAGGCTATGGTTTTTCCAGTAGTAATGTATGGATGTGAGAGCTGGACTATAAAGAAAGCTGAGCACCAAAGAACTGATGCTTTTGAACTGTGGTGTTGGAGAAGACTCTTGAGAATCCCGTGGATTGCAGGGAGATCCAACCAGTCCATCCTAAAGGAAATCAGTCCTGGGTGTTCATTGGAAGGACTGATGTTGAAGCTGAAACTCCAATATTTTGGCCACCTGACGCGAAGAGCTGACTCATTTGAAAAGATCCTGATGTTGGGAAAGATTGAAGGCAGGAGGAGAAGGGGACGACAGAGGATGAGATGGCTGGATGGCATCACTGACTCAATGGACATGAGTTTGGATAAACTCCAGGAGTTGGTGATGGACAGGGAGGCCTGGTGTGCTGCAGTTCATGGGGTTGCAAAGAGTCAGACACGACTGAGTGACTGAACTGAACTGACTGAAAATTAGAGATTTATGTTTCAGTTCATGATTACTAAGCCGAAAACATTGGATGATTTCATGTAAGCCAATTTTTTCTTTTATCCTGAAATTACCATGTAACAGATGAAGCAGTTGAACAAGAGTGATCTCCAGGTTTCTTCCTAATTTTCAATTTCAGGATTCTTTAATTGTATGATTTACTTCTTAAATAACTGCCTCATTTTTAAAGTATAGTTTATATGTAATTCACATGAACACCCTCACTTCCAGTCCTCTAGAATCCAGTGTCTGGAAGCTTGTGTGGAGAGAAGGCAGATATATTTGAGCTGTGTTACAGTGTCAGGCTCCTGAATATTGTGGAAAAGCAGATGGGTTTCCTCTAGGAAAAGCAAAACTGCTGCTGAATCAGCTTGAAGAATGTGAACTAGCGAGCAGAGAGAGCAGTAAAGTTGGTGACGAGAAAGTCACGGAGGGGAGGAAGTGGATTTGCCGGCGTGGGTGTTTCTGTGCAGTGTGACAGTTGGCAGAAATGCAGAGTTGAGGCTCACTTGAGTGTAGGCTCCTGGAGGGCAGGGGTCTCATGTCTCTCGTTCATCATCCTGTCCCCAGCACCAGTAGCAATGTCTGACACCCGTGGTATATCCCCACGACTAGTTGTGTGATTTTGGGCAGTTGTTTAACTTTGTTTCGGTTCCCCCACCTGTAAAATGAATGAAAGCATGAGTACGTGAAAGAAGCAAGCCAGCAAGACAGCCTTAGAGCTATTTGGCTCTCCAGCCAAGAGATGAGCAGAGCTTTCCCAGGGACTTGGGTGCAGGGAGGTCAGGATGAATGTTTGGTAGTAAAACAGCAGAACACACCACCGTAAAGGAGGAGGCAAGAGTGACGTATAAGATAATGTCTTATTATAAAAAAGCATTGAAAAACAGGGTACAACCAATCACTGTCTTCTTTCATGATATAGGATTGCTGTTTCAACTGTCAAGTGGAGTGTTGGAGTTTTGCTCTAGTAAGAATGTTGCATAGTTGGAATAGCCTTGCATTTTTCAGGTAGCCAGTTGCTACCTTTCTTGGCCTAAACTTTTAAATATGAATGTAAATTAAATGCTTTTAAACAGATGGTCTCTTTATGCTTTCCACTAAAATTTTTTTCATTCCATGAGGAATTTATCACTGCAGCAGTTTATCCTGTGTACCCATAACTGTTTATAGCACTTAGGTTTCTGAGTTAAATATTGATTCACTGAAAAATCAAATGAAGTCTCTAATCAATAATTCTTGCATTTTATGCATAAATAAATTCCTAGGGGACATAAGTATGTCCCTCAATAATTCTTATAGAACTTCAGTTGCAGGCAGAGGGACTTTTACAGGAAAAAAAAAAAAAAAAAGACTGGCTAAGAGACGCAGAGCCCAGAGTAACAAGAGCAGTAACGGGTCAGGATGAGACCTTTACTTGTAAAGTGTGTGAATTAGAATCGTGCTGTTTTCTGTTGTGGTCGTCACACTCAATGGACCGTCTTCCTGTCGTCTCCTTGGAAATCTGATAATGTGTTTTTTTTCCCTCTTCAAAATACATGTTTACCGAATCACTTAAAACATGGCCTAGTTGTATCAGGGGGCTGATTTCCTTTAATAAATATATAGTTTAACTTTCAGAGCAAAGTATAAGTGAGATTTCGTATCACAAAGGGAAGGAACTTGGGTTTCGCTTCCAACTAAGTACACTTGCAGATCGAGATGATGACTCGTAGAATTTTTATCAGTTCCCTCTGTGACATTTTGGAGAGACTGCTCTGTTGGTTTCCTGCAGACTCTGATGCCTGGGGAAAGTTTTTTTCATTGCACCTCTATCACAGATTTTGAATTTTTCATTTAAAGGTCATCTGTTCTTGTTTGTCTGTTCAAAGAGTCCTTCTCTGCTATATAATTAGTATAAAATGTTTTCAGCCACTATATATTATTCAAAGCCTTATAATGATGGGGATTTTGAATCTTTGTATATCAAAAGCCAGGTTAAAATAATAGTTATTGTATTCTGGAGCCTCTGGCATTGGCATCCTGGCTTTGCCACTTGCTAGTTGTCTGAAGTGAAGTGAAAATGAAAGCTGCTCAGTCCTGTCCAACTCCTTGCCACCCCATGGACCACACAGTCTATGGAATTCTCCAGGCCAGGATACTGGAGTGGGTAGCTGTTGCCTTCTCCAGGGGATCTTCCAAACCCACGGTTCGAAGCCAAGCCTCCTGCATTGCAGGCAGATTCTTCCCCAGCTGAGCCACGACAGAAGCCCAAGAATACTGGAGTGGGTAGCCTGTCCCTTCTCCAGTGGATCTTCCTGACCCAGGAATCGAACCGGGGTCTTCTGCACCGCAGGCAGATCCTTTACCAGCAGAGCCAGTTGTGTGACCTCAGGCCAGTGGTGTAACTTTGCTGCAGAGTCCTGGTCTGTGAAGGGCATAATGATCATAGTACCCAATTCATAAGGTGGTTATACATAAACCTGAGTGTGCCAAGTGCTGAGAATGTGCCTGGCCCAGGGCCAGTTTGCATCATGGAAATGTTTACTCCTCACTGTGGTCAGTGACAGCATAGCCCTTAGACTTGTGGCTGCAAAGGTAAGGTCCAGTTCCCTTCATACCGTGACTCAGTTCACTGTTAGCAACCTTTGTTGTCAGGCTTCTATGCTTTCACAGGCCCCAGGTCTTGGCTCTTTCACGTGGCTTCCATACATTCTTATTTCAGAGTTGTACTCTGTAGGAAATAAATATCCCTGTGAGTTTTTGTGTGTGTGTTAGTATGTTGGGACTATATCAGTTTGGCATATTGAGTATGCTTCACATATAGTGAAACTATATGTGGATTTATATATTCCTGTGCCTTTTAACAAAGGTGATAAGGATTTTTTTTTTCCCTTAAGCCTTTATTTGGTACCTTTTCTTGTTTATTTGGTACATTTCATTTTTGTTCAGTGACAGCAGTGTATTTCAGTCTTAAGAATGTGATGTCAGTGATGTCTTCTGACCCAAACATTGAATCTTCTTCTCCCCTATCCCCTGGTTTCATGAAGAACCGTGGTGGTAGAGAAACAGCTGACATGTCCAAAGAGCGCTGTGGGGGCCTAGGCCGATCGTGAACCTACAACTACCTAGAATCTTGGTTAATTCTAATCAAAGAAATGTGATTATCATTCCCCTTTAAGCTTAGAGATTCAGTGCATCATAGGTAACCCAAAAGTAAGAAGATTCTCCTTCTTACTTGGCTTATTTATCGATCTCATTTCTTTCTTTTTAATTGCCTTGTAGTTGATTTATAATATTCTGCTTGTTTCAGGTGGGCCATATGGTTCGGTGTTTCTGTAGATTCTGCACCATTTGATCTCATTTCTTTACAGGCCTTCATTCTCCAAAGCAAACCTCTATAGCTCATTGTTTGCCTTCCTCCATCTGAGAAGTTCTGGAAATGTTCTAGGGAATTGATTTGTTGTGACAGTCAGCACTGTGTTCAGAGGTGCAGGCACATCTCATCTAGAATGAAACCTAGCGTCTTCTCTGGGTCCCGGGAGCCTCCTCAGCTCCGACCTGCTTCCTCTCTGACCCTATCCCCTGCTGCTCTGCCATCTGATCCAATCAGCTGAGCCCCCTGCTGCTCGGTGAAGGTGCCAAGCCTGCCCCCCAGGTCTCCTGGATGCCCTCTCCCCGTGTGCACCCCTCGGCTCCCGTTGTTCAGTCGGGTCCCAGTGAACATGTGGCCGCGCCAGAGTTTGTCCCCCACCTCCTGTCACTCTCTCCCCTCTTAGCCTGCTTTAGGTTTCTTCACAGAATTCACCTCTAACTCAAACGTAAATAGATGTTTTACTTGTTTACTGCTTGTTCTCCGCACTGATACGTAAGCTTCATGGACACAGGGGCTTGTTCTGCATCCCTGTCCCTTTGTTGTCGTTGAGTCATTAGACTGTGTCCAACTCTTTGCGACCCCATGGACTGCAGCACGCCAGGCTTCCCTGTCCTTTACCAACTCCCAGGGCTCGCTCAAACTCATGTTCACTGAGTCGGTGATGCCATCCAACCATCTCATCCTCTGTCATCCCCTTCTCCTCCCACCTTCAATCTTTCCCAGCATCAGGGTCTTTTCCAGTGAGGCGGCTCTTGGTATCAGGTGGCCAGAGTATTGGAGCTTCAGCTTCAGCATTAGTCCTTCCAGTGAATTTTCAGGGTTGATTTCCTTTAGTATTGACTGGTTTGATCTTCTTGCAGTCCAGGGGGCTCTCAAAGAGTCTTCTCCAGCATCACAATTTGAAGACATCATTTCTTCAGTGCTCAGCCTTCTTTATGGCCCAGTTCTTACATTCATATATGACTACTGGAAAAACCATAGTTTTTACTAGATGGACCTTTGTTGGCAAAGTGATGTCTCTACTTTTTAATATGCTGTCTAGGTTTGTCACAGCTTTTCTTCCAAGGAGCAAGAGTCTTTTAATTTCATGGCTGCAGTCACTGTCCGCACTGATTTTGGAGCCCAAGAAAATAAAGTCTGTTTCAATTGCTTAGTAGAAATTTATGATGGCACATGGCAGGTACTTAAGTGACTAAGTTATTATAATGTTTCCAATTTCACAGTTACCTACTGTGTGTTAAATTTTTCAGAGATTATCTTTAAATAGATTTTGAAGGTGGGTCTGAATTGTCTAGGTAAAGTGTTCTGTTAACCATCTGTATGGAAAAAACAATTCTTAACCATTACTAAAAATATAAAGTGTTAGAATTGATCTGATCTAAGAATAAATAAGTTAGATCTCTCTGAGACCATGTTTACAGATCATATAGCATGTGTTTCTTAAAGATGAGGAAACTGGGGTCTGGGTCTATTTGCGGGTGTGTGTGTGTGTGTGTGTGTGTGTGTGCGTGTGTTCTGGGTGTGCCAGTTACAAAGCCTTTCAGCGGCAGTGCCCTGACTGTGTGACGTACTTCATTGTTATTACCTTGTACAACATTGTTATTATCTTGTACAATGTAACTTCTTAATTTCCTAGTAAATTTATTTCTTTTTTTTTTACTTCCAACTTACTTTCTCATCCACAAGCATATGCTATGATTGTGTATTCTCTGTTTTCTTAAGTCACATAGTTTTTACTCGGTGCTGGGTGGGCACCAGCACCCACCCATGTCTCTTGAGTTAACAGAATCAGTATTTGCAAGAGCAAATTCCTTAAAGTTCCACCTAAACCTGACATGTTTGTTGCATTTCTTTAAATAATTCATCCTGGTTGCTTAGGCCAGAACCTGTGGATTTGTGGGGGGAAGTATTTTTACCTCTCCCTGTGGCCGATCCCTTGCATCTGGGAGGTTGCTGAATCCTGCAGAGCTTCCTTCTTTCCTGGAGGGTCTCGATTAGCTGATGTGACCCTGTACCAAATGTTGGCCTTTGCAGAAAGTTTGTGACTTTGCTTCTTGTTGCAGAAATCGCCCTCTAAGAAACCAGTCAGATTCATCAGGTGAAACTGTGTCTTATTACTGAGCAATTCATGATTTCCCCTAGGGATGACCATCAAGGGCGTAGGGGGAAAGTCTGTAGTATTTAATACGGTGCTTTGGACTCTGGTGTACCCAGTAAAATAGCTTAATGTTGTTATAATTCCTCGTTTTGAGAATGCATTTTCCCTCCTTTTACACAGTTAATTATTTTCTCAACAATGAAAAAGAATAGTTTCCTTTTAAAAACAGTTTTCAATGAGCTGTTTTAAAAAGCCATCTCTCTGCAGATGTAGAAATCGAGTAAATTAAGTGCCTTTCACAGCTCCGTGAGTGCTTTTAGCCCATCAGGTGACACTGAAGCTTTTAAAGTTGCCTCATTCACAGGACAGGGAGCACAAGCAAGCTAAGAATTGACACCACTGAGATCAACCCCATTTTCATTTCCCTCTGGTTTGGCTATATAAGAGAAGTCAGTATGGTCTGAAATTGTTAAAGAGAAGCATCTGAATGCCTCCTAGTGGTATACTGTGTGGGCTAATTAAGAAATTTTAAAAATAATACTTACAGAAGGAATATTTTAAATATTAAAACTTATAAATGCAAAGTACTAAAACCCTGTGATGATAACATTCCAAATGGAACAAATACATTTTGTGCTATATAAAAATCAAAATCTTAACCAGAAAAAATATAATATATATGATGAAGATGAAAATATGTTTAATTAAGATTTTCATTTTTTGGTTCAGATTAGATTATTGTAACTGACTTTTAAAAACTTTAGTGGAACTATTTTGCACTTAAATATAGACAAATATTGCTACTAAGATTGAATTGCTTTGTTTACATTTATCCCTTCAATTTGATTACCATATGAACTTTAATTTCTTTGTATGATAAAATAGAAATAATGGTGTATAGAAATTTTGTGGTGCATTTTCAGATGGTTTTATTTTTTAATTCCATTTTTCAAGTTGAATGGAAACTTTTATTCATCATCTTGAAAATGCAGACTATAGCAAAACTTTAAAATGAGGAATAGTGCTGATTTAAATATTGCTTTAAATGCTTTAAAAAAAAGGTCTCAAGAGTTAGAGAAATATAACTTAAAATGTAAACGAAGTTACAGGGAAAGAATTCTGATGAGGGTCAGTAGGAGGGAGGGGGGAGGAAAAAAAGCAATATCCCTTTGTTAAGCATTAAAAAAATATTTAATTAACTGCTCGCCAAAACAAAACAATTAAAATGGCAATCACCTTTAAAATGGCATCAGTATTTGCAGCTAGGAAGCATGATGCTAATCTGAAAGGAGCGGTTTAAATATGGAATTATGATGTCCTTGGCTGCCTGTGGTACAGCTGTTGAGCTCGGGCAGCGCGCTGGTCAATGGTGACATTCTCCGTGTCAGCGAGCAGCGTCTCCTGATACCATCGCCCGCGGTTCACACGTCTCGGCGGCTCCAACTGTCGAACGCCGGGTCTCCCGGCGCTGCCGCAGCTTCCAGGCTCACCCGCCTGGCTCACGTTTCCTTCTTGGCAATTTGCCCTAATGATATCCCCGCGGAGCCCCCAGCCTCGCCTCGCCTCCCCCCACCGTGCGTCTGGGCGCATCCACCCGAGCGAGCCCGGCAGGTGCAGCACACGCCGCAGTTTCCCCCAGTTCCTCCAAAGACGCTGGCCTGGTGTTGCAGGTTTACTTAGGACCTTAGTGTTGACCCCAAACAGTCTGTGTTAGGGAGCTATAACAGTCCGCGTAAGGTGCCCTGGAAGCTACGTTGCTTCTTACGCATTTTTCAGGATGGCTTCTGAAACATGAGACTTTTTTTTTTAACAAGCAGAATCGATCAAGGTGATACGATTCAAGATCATACATGGCTTTACGGGCATCGTCCATCTTTGGTGACTTGAGCGTGTCTCCCCGTGTGCAGGGCCCGCGGCCACTCACTCTTGTTCCCTTTCACACTTTCTAGTTAACCGCCTGTCTCCACGGCTCGGTCGCCCTGCTCTACCCGATGCACTGGCAGCACATCTACATCCCTGTGCTCCCCCCGCACCTGCTGGACTACTGCTGGTGAGTTGGCTGTGCTGGCCGTGGGCCCGGCTCTCGGACTGGGAGACCCGCTTCCTCTGCAGTTTAAGCAAGCCTGGAGTGCTTGCTACATGTGTGTGTATGAATGAGACCTCTCAAACCCGACATGGAGATCAGGAGCAAGTATTAAAAGGTGGTTTTATGAAGGGCAGAGCGGTTCTTTCCCAAGGTAGCAAAAATCTGTTCTTGGCAAACATGAACTTCTATAGATTTCACTGAGTTCTGCCATCATTGAGATAATTCAATGCACAGATAGAAGTTGACCCGGTCTTAACAGCTGTGGTTAGAAACATTTTGCAGACGTTGTAGTATCAGTCAGAGAGCCCATGTCCCGGGAGTCAGAATCTGTCTGCAGAGTCCTGGAGAATCCAGGCTGTCTGTCTCAGAGCGCATGTTCACCCTCCACCCCAGAGCACGCTTTCCCACACACGCTTCCTACAGTAGCACGCCTGGTACCAGATACCCACAGAGGGCTTGCCTCGAGTGCAGGGTTTCCCTGAGTTCCTGCTGGCAAAGTCAAAGCCTCCACCTCGAGCCACCGTGAATAGCAGTATTGACACGTGTGGGGGTAATTCTGAAACACTTCTTGGCATCAGAAACACCTGCTGGTGATCTCACCGTCTGAATTCTGCTGGGCCTCCAGAACTGGCCCAGTCCTTTTCCCTGGAGGCTGATGGAGAATTAAACCCTCAAACGGCAGCCTTGTGGTCTTCCTCGGAACTTAGGGCAGTCATCTTCTGCAGGCAGAGCTCAGTTCTTAAGCAGCCAGATGAAGCTTTTTACTCTGAACCATCCATGTGCATGTGGCTTCCCTGTGGCTCAGATGGTAAAGAACCTGCCTGCCAGGCAGGAGACGCAGGTTTGATCCCTGGGTCGAGACGATCCCCTGGAGAAGGAAGTGGCAACCCACTCCAGTATTCTTGCCTGGGAAATCCCATGGGCAGAGGAGTCTGGTGGGCTATATAGTCCATGGGGTCGTGAAAGAGTCAGACACAACTTGAGTAACTGAAACAACAACAGTCCATGTACGTGCGCACACACACACACACACACACACACACAGAAAGGAAATGATTGTGACCATGATATATTTGTTTTTATCACAATCAGTGTTACTTAAAAAAAAAAACTCTTTTAGAAATGAAGTAATTTTACTTTCTGATTTCATGAAAAGCACATCAACTCGACGTGTTTAAGGGTTGAAATGACCTAAGTTCATACAATGAAGTTTTCTATCAAGTTTTTATGACCAGGCCTCTTCTGAACAAATGATTTTAATGACAGTTCATATATTTGGCCACATATCAATTAAACCCACCTACTGTGGGCTTCCCCAGCATAGTAATGTTACTAGTATTGATAATGACATGAAGTAAGTTTCCAGTGACTTCCCGCTGCCATCCTGCCCTTTGGGTGCTGAGAGGCAGAAACAGCTTGGCAGGAGACTATAGGTTATGTAGTTTAACTATACTGCAAAGCACCACACACGCGTCTGAGAGTACAGCTGGCTCTAGAAATAGCTTTCTTGGTACTCACTTTAGAGTCATCTTCTCTCACCAGCGTACTTAGAATAGACCAGCATCCTCAAAGGCAGGAACCGCGATTCTTTCGCATCAACATGTGCAGTAGATCTTTGCACATAGCAATTAAAACTTATTTTCAGTAATTTTGATAGAAGTATTAGAAGATGCATTGCTACATGATTTTTAAAAATCTATGCCAAAGTAGTGGTTCAAGAACTAACACTTCTAATTGTGAGGCTTAAAATTACATTCTGTCATATATAATATTAGTGCCATTTTAATTTTTCAATAGAAAATGTTCTGAAATCTTAGGAGGTCACATCCCTTTAGGTTCCGTTCACTGTAATGATGGCACATTTAAGACTTCCTGAAATGCTGTGTTTAGAAATGATCACTAACTCCAGAGATGTCTTCCTGATACTTTCTAACTCTGCCCACATGTCCTTCTCTTTGGGGTGCTTTCCCTGAAATGAAGGAAGCTTGTTTCGTATCTCAGTCATTCCTGACCTCTGAGATAGCCCCTTTAGGACACGTTCTAACAGCCTGTGTGCTAGGCACTTCCCTGGTCCAGAGAGCAGAGCCGTGGTAATCAAGCAAGAAGTCATCTGAGAGTTCCTAAACCTTAGGGTCACCGTGACGGGCTCCACTTCTAACACAGGAAGTGGGCAGTGTAATCTACATTTTTTTTTTCCAAAATAGCTGTCTAAGACTCCAGCTCTCTTTCCTTGTCAGAAAATTCCACAGACTGAACTAAGAAAATGGTTTTCTTCGCTCTGCGTCTTTGCCAGTGATCCTAGCGTCATACTGATGCCTGTGCGAAAGGGAGAAAAATTTTAGAGATCATCCCTTTAGTCTCATATTTTTTGAGTAAAGAAATGTTTATATCCCACTCAAAAAAGGGCACCAGGAAGGTGTGGTGGGCTGGCTGTATATTTGCCAACTCTTGAAGGTAGCTGGACTTGCCCAGTCCCGAGGCAGTCCTGGCCCCTGGAAGCGTCTCTGGTATGGCCTAGACTCGGAGGGCCGCAATGCCATCTTGTGACCATGGGTGAATAGCGCATCTTGGTCGGCTACGGAGGCTTGCTAATTGGTCAGCTCATTCCTTCCTTAATCCATCCATTTGTGGACCTGACATTTAGTAAATGTGTATTTGCCAAGCTGTGAGTGTGTAACATAATGAATAGGACTTAGTTTCCGTCCCCTGGGGTCCCCAGATAGGAAGAACGTCCCATGTTCATGCACAAGTGCACATGGGGAGCCCAGAGGAATACCGTGATGCCATAGGGTTTATGTCCAAGGCACATAAAAGAACCCCGATCGGAGCACCCAGGAGAAGTGCCCACCCACCGTCCGTTAGGGTAGGAAATGACACCATCTGTGTTCTCCCTTCCTCTGCCAGTATAAGGGGAAAATAGGGAGTTTCTGTGTAACGGGTATAAAGTTCAGTTATTCAGCATGAGTAAGTTTTAGAGATTTGTATAACATCATGCCTTTACTTAACAATTACTCTGTTGTGGAACTAGAAATTTGCATGGTAGGTACTGATGAACAGAACAGAACATAAAAGAAGTACTTTAACGTAGGAGACCTAGAGTGACTTTGCCACACGGCCTAATCTTCTGAGTCCTGAAACACCCCCGAGGCATTGTGAGGCCAGTACTAGGATGATTGTTCATTTGTGCGAGAGTGGTTGAGTCACCGTTTTATGTTCTCTATCTATCTGATTCTTCTTCTTTTTTTTTTTTTTTTTTGAAAATAACAGTTTTAGCTTCTAAGAGAATAGGGTTTTTGTTTTGTTTTTTTTTTAAGATGGAAAATTATTTTGTTTAGACTACCCTAGGTTAATAGACTACTGCTGTTACGGTCTACCCCATGGGTGGCCTCCATAAGAAAAACCTAAAAAGAAAAAAAGCTACTACAAAGTAATTATTTTTTATTTTTCAGTAAAGATTAATTGCTACCAGAAAGAGGCTGCAAAGTCATAATAGAGCCTTCTGTATCCTGTCTTTGCAAAACAATTCCATTGACAGAAAAATCTGGGATGGTTTTGCACATAGATGATAAAACATCTGTGTTGCCAAGGATCTTTCCCTGACTTATTAATGCCATAATCTAATTAGGAGATTTCAGCTAGGGTAGCAAAACTACTTTTCATGAGATTTGGCTGACTTAATATTAGGATGTAGGCAATCCAGTTTTCATAACTATTCAGTTTAATCTGTATTCTGAAAAACATAATAATTATTTTAGGAAAGTCTGTTCTAGATTAATAATGTTTGCAGTCCAACATGTGTGTATTTTGGATTTTTCAGAAGTTAGTGAGATAAAACCACATAGAGAAATCCAGTGATCCCTCAGAAAAAAGTTTCAGTTATTTTATGGATAGAATTTTGTATTGGATTTTTATTCTGACTTAACAATTTCTGTAAATTTATTGTTTTTGCTTCGAGAAGCAACTACTAGTTTTCATGAAGTTTTTAAAAGTGTTATCTAAGGTATATTTGATAGGACTTCAGTTGGTTAGCTATTATTTTTGGCACTGATATTTTAAAATTTGATGCATCCTGCCCCTCAACATAAGTAAAATAGATATAATAATTATTATTTTTTAGAAGGCTTAAATAGTCTGATGAACACTTATTATATTATAATATGCTTTGAGATCTGAGATTCCATGGTCTTCCTGTATTATGAACCTTGTGGTCAGGTTTCCTAACCTAAATTGGAAAATTATGCAGTAACTTTAGTAAAGTTGTACAGTTTTGTGAAAGTTGCCTGAACCCAGTCATGGGAGCCCAGAGTAGTTAGAGGCACACGTTTTCTATCTTCTGTGGAGTCCCAGAAGGAATCCCAGGGGTGAGAACTTGAATGGGGACCCAACTAGGCACCTTTTATTTAAACAAAAGTGCAGTAGTCCACATTTATTCCTTCTCTCTCCTTTTGAAGGCAGAAAATTTGTTAGATCTTCAGGATATCAAGGCCTATAAACAGTTCTCGACTTTCAGTCAAATGAAATATCCAGAATATCAGATCAATTCCAGATGGCCCATTGCATAGACGTTTAAAAAAAAAGAAGGAACAAAGCTACAGAAGACAAGGACAACTAGGAATTAAAATCTAGGACAGCACCACCAGGCTAATTAAGAGCTAAATGAGAATTTGAACCATTCTTACTTTATGTGAATTCTAGACGTGTGGATGTTAATGACAAGCCACCCATGAATAGATTAGGAACTGTTTGAGTTTACTTTGAAAACTGTGGGTCTGCCAAGGTGCCAGTTTTGCCTGGTTCTCAGTAGCAAAGTGGACATGCCAGACTTTGGACAGCTCAGTTCTAATAATGACAGGAATGTTTGGAAAATTATGCAGATCCTTGGAAAAAGAACATTATCTGTTTTCATTAACAGAAGAGGTTTCCATTAAATATAACACAGAGATGTATATAAAAGAAATACCAAAATGTTTTATTTTAAAATAGCTGCTAACTTGCATACCTTCTGTCACATTTGTAGACACTTGTTCATTTTCATGTTTCCTTGTTAAATAATAATTTCATTTTGAAATGTCGAGTTGAATAATTTCTTCGCTGTATTTCATGAGAAATATTTCTGAAATTACTAGTAAGCCTTGATTTTATGTATTATGAACATCATTTAATGTCTGTATTCTCTGCTAGAATATACGCCCCACGAGGGAGTGTGCTCTGTACTCTTTATTGTTGTATCCTCACCCCGTGCCAGCTGGTGGTACCTGGGTCTGCTCCCAATACTGTGTTGAATTAATTAACATCACTCTTAAACTTACTAGAGCAGTTTAAAGTTTCTTAAAATGACTGTAATATCATTATAAGTTAAATAAATTATATTCATTTAATGTCATTACTAAATATAATTTTACGTGACAGTTGAAAGTGGGATTCTTAAGAGCGTATGGAGTTTAAGTAAAAGGCCCAGTACATGAGTGGAAAGATAGAGAGATAGGATGGAAGGAACGGTGGAGGAGGAGGTGACTCACCTTTGCACCTTCAGTTCCCAGACTGTACTTGGCGCACAAATAGGTCTCAGTAAACTCACTGTGACTGACTGACTCAAGAATTCTGGTGACATAGCATGTGTGACACAGTGAACATACATTAACAAAGTCATCTAATTGAATGAAAAATTGTACAAGTAAGTGTGAATAGATTTGATGGTTCTTCAAGATATATTTGATAGGAAGTATATGGAAAAGATTCATCTTAGACGATGGGAGACGCTGATATTCTCCTTACATAAAAAAAAAAAGGTTTTTTAAACATTTTAACTCTTGATTTAATTATAATTCTGTGATTTTATATACATCAACCTTCATTTGAATATATTAGTAGCCTCAGATTAAATTTTGAGTTTTCTGTATGGAATAATTTTGACTGTCTATGATGTGCTATGTTAGAACCACCCATGTATAAATGTATTTTTTAAAGCATTCTGAATTACTGTGTCATTGTTTCAGTTTTAATGAACTCTGTGAACGTATACATGTGTATTTTTAATTTAGTGCCCCCATGCCGTACCTGATTGGAATACACTCCAGCCTCCTAGAGGTGAGTATCTTTCAGACATGAGATAAATTAATTCGTAGAAGTAATAGTTAAAACAGTTGTGTTTTGAGAGAATATCAGTTGAATAGTACAAGGAAGGAACTAGCTGCATATTTAGAGTATACGTATGTGATCGTTTTCCGAAAGGTGATATTAAAATAATTGTATTTAATCAGCATGCACAGTGGCCACCTTCAGTGGCCTCAGACCCACAAAAGTAGGTTCTGTTTGGTTGCAGTCACGTGTTAAGTTTTAAATACTGAAAACTTAGTCTTTGAACCATCTTCTTGAGGATGCTTGAGATCTTTTATATCTGTCTCTCAGAAGATATATTGCTATATTTTAAAAGCAAAAATTTTTGTAATTATGAATCATAAAGGGCAAATTTTTATTTTGCGAACTTCACTATAATCCACTGTATCAAAATTTTACCAAAATGTGTTTTAATACACTAATCATGAACTTTTAGAATACAGCTTTTCTAAATGCAAAACAGAAAAAGAGACACAGATGTACAGAATAGACTTTTGGACTCTGTGGGAGAAGGCGCGGGTGGGATGTTTCGAGAGAACAGCATCGAAACATGTATATTATCAAGGGTGAAACAGATAGACCACCAGCCCAGGTTGGATGCGTGAGACAAGTGCTCAGGGCTGGTGCACTGGGAAGACCCAGAGGGATGGGATGGGGAGGGAGGCGGGAGGGGGTATCGGGATGGGGAACACATGTAAATCCATGGCTGATTCATGTCAATGTATGGCAAAAACCACTACAGTGTTGTAAAGTAATTAGCCTCCAACTAATAAAAATAAATGGAAAAAAACATATATACTATACAAAAAAATAGAATATAGCTTTTCAAAAAATTTAATTTTCAGTCCTGTTGGGATTTAAAATGTAGGGTTTTTTTTAACTGTCTATTTCAGAGTGACTTTTGTCATTTGTTGTCACTGTGATGAAAAACCTTGAGCTTTAAACACCTCAGACTTGAAATCAGTGAGATTTCCAGAGAGGACAGCTTATGAGATTAGTTTCTAAAAAGTAAACAAAAGGCTTGGGTTAGTTGCCTGGCATCATTATGCCAGCTGATTTGTTTTGTTCAAATAAATTTCTTCTTTGGCTGGTTGTCCATATTGTACTTTAACCCAGTTTCTGATAAGCAAACTTAGTGAGTTAGATTTGGTTTAGTGATTAGTCATTATCACTGTATCAATCCTCATTTTGCTGATCAAGGAAGATCCTGGGGATTATTTTTAAAACTCCTGAGCATCTTTTGTGTAGAGAGTATGCCTCAACCATTAATAAAGAATATATCTTAATGAATTACAGTGGGTTTAGTTTCTTTTGAATTTTGAAGCCTGGATTGCATAGCGTGATAACTCCGTATTTTGTTTATTTTTAGAAAACTTCTTAAAGGCCAAAGTACTTGCAGTGAAAAGAAATTGTATAAGATAAAGTATAAATAAGTAGGTGTTTAATCTGCTAGTAGAGTGTAGAACATATGACCGGTGTTTTATTCATTGGTAGTTTGATTTCTTGAAAAAATCTAACTATGGTTGGTTATGATTCTTTTTTAAAAAGTCATCAAATTTGATTTTGATATTAGTACACATATCTCTTTATTTAACATACCTAACAGAACACATAGTTTTTATAATACATTTATTTATGCAGCTGAAAAATATTTGAAGTGGCTGACTGTATCTGTTTCATTATTTTGCATAATGATTCTGTATCAACTTTTAAGACAAAAATATTTTCCAAAATACTGCAGAAGGTAGTACATGCCTTAAATATTCAATAAAATTTATCATGTGTTTATCGGACACCTGTAGAGAAAATCATTACCTTTTTACAGAAGCAAATGTGAGAATTTTTGACTCCTTAGAGTACTGTCTTGGAGAAGCAGTCCTTTCCACCTTCCAAATGGCTCTCCTCTTGAAGCCACGATTAGATCAGCCGGCATCTCTCCTCCTTTTATACTCTGAACTTATTAAGCTATCTTTATTTGGCTTTATTTGGTTTATTTGGCTGGACAGTGAATGGGAAACTATAACAGGAACTTCAGGATTGTCTCTAAACCAGTTGGGTACCATTTAGTAACTTTCTTCTTAGTCTTTTACCAGGAGATACACATCCTGTATCAGAATTCCATCCTTACTATGACATTGTTAGGCAGATTTATTTTTAGCTAAAATTCTAATCTTTAGTGCTTTTTAAATTTTACTGAAGTGATGTTATAATTAAAATACAAATATATTTACACATTTTACATATGAAATAGGACTGGATAATTTTTCGCATTTTGTTTGGCTGCAAATACAACTGATTTTTTTGTTGGGGAAGAATTGAAATGTCCTCTTCCCTCTCAGTCAAGAAGGTTTCAACACTTTTTATCAGTTTTATAAAGACTTTTAATAAACCTAATTTGTTCAAAGATATGAACTTAATGTTTTTCTAAACCTCTTAAAATTATTTTTATGTGGTCATAAGCAAAAGCTATCTTGGAATCTCTTTTTAAAATGTAAGTTTGCTTCTGAAATGAAGGGTAAGGGCTTTTTGTTCCCCCTGAAAACTAGACCCTAGGGATAAAGTCCAGGCAGACTAAGGCCCGTGGGTGACTGGGAGCGAGTCAGCAGAGGCTCCCAGTGCGGGGCTTACTTCGTCTGCTGGTTCCGGACCAAGCGCTGACCAGCTGCACCGCATCGCTCGGCCCCGCTGCCGTGGCCCTTCTGGCGTCGCTGCGCAGGTGTCCTGACCTCACCTGGAGGAGGGCGGCGTGCAGGGGCGCCCGCAGGCTGGGCGGCTCCGCGTCTCGTGTCCTCAAGAAGACTTCCAGTCCATGTCCTAATAGTCTCTTTTTATTTTTGAAGGATAAAAAGCACATTCTCTCTCCACACTTTCTTACTCTTTCCCCATCAAAACAAGTTCATGAATTTTGTGAGACAGAAAAATATGGGACAGAGAAAGAAGTGCCATTTCATAGGCCATCTGACCTTTTATTCTTCTTTAGAAAAAAAATAGCTAAAGCTAGGTTTGGAGGGAAATAAGAGAGAAAATACATTAATCTGAATTTTTTAAAAAACAGATTTAAATTACATGCTATTTCCACCCCCTTGCTGGCTTATGAAGAATTGTTCTCACTTTAGGGAGGCTCAGTGTATTGATTTATTGAAATGAATACATTTTTCATTCTTACCAAGTGTTTCCTATAACAAAGGTTAATGTTCAGGTATTATCAGATTTTTTTAATCTAAGAGAAACTTTGGAAAAAAGTATACATTTCATACCAAGACTAATTTCTTTTATTCAGAGTTAAAATTATTTCCTTTATTCAGAGTTAAACAGTGTTAGTGATGTTACAAACATTTTGTGTTCACAAACCATTTCTCTGGGCTGTTGAGATGAACTCACTTCATCCCTTGAAAAATGTATCAGGTTTCTGGATTATCTTTACTGTTTCTGTTTAAAAGGGCAACTTAGAATTGAAAATGGAAATGAAACTTAAGGTATACTTTTCCCATCTAAATGCCATTAATATACACATATTTTTCTTCATAAAATAGGTTATTTTTGTAGTTATGCTGTAGTTGATTTGTAGATAACCACATATTTATATATGTAAATCTCTTTTTCATATACATGTGCACATGGAAAGGAGATGAATTCATAAATATTTGGCACTATTACCACTATTAGAAGTGATTCTCTGTTAATTTCTTAGAAATGGCCATCTTCTGAATCTTACTTTAGAATAATTATAGTGTCTTTTATAAGACAGAGTTTCAGAATCATGTGTCCCCTTGAGAATCTATATTCCACATAGATGTTATGGCTCTCTTAATTCATAAAAATTCTCTACTCTAGACTGCCATTTTCCTAGCAAATTTAGCATTCTACCCAGTACACAGAGATTTGAAATTCTAAATTGATCACAGAAATTCCAGTCTTGGCTAACTTAAAAGATTGTCCTGGCCAATTTAATATTTAGGGTGTTTAAATTGAAAAATGTCTGTTATTCTAGAAGGTCACTTTTAAAACTATTGCACTGAGATTAATTGGTCGATTGCTAGTTGAACTATGCAATTACGGAATTTGGGTTGATGGATATATTTCATTAATGTATATATTACTTGTTTTCACTAGGGAATATCATTTAAGACTAATAGAATTATATGATTTAAGTAGACATATTAGTTTAGATAGGAAAAATAAACTATAAATGTTTCTTTAAGGATAAAAATAAATTCTGATTTACTGTCATTTGTGCATGTTTTTAGATAATTTGGCCATTTGACTAAGCTTTCAAACAAATATGACAAGTCACATAGTTGATCTGATAGGCTGTTAAATTTGATTTTTTATTTCATGGGATAAAGAATACAACAGATTCTGTATTACTGCTGTCATTTTTTCTTATTCACCTTTCACTTATAAGTCATCATCAACTTATACCAAATTGATATGGAGATAATAGATGAAATATTTACTAATTTAAAACTTGATTTACTACTTAGTCATATTTATTGTCTCATGTTAACCCTGAAGTATGACTTATGCTAAAAATAGCTCTAGAACTGGCTACAAGTTCCTATATCATAGGATTGAAATTCAGTTGGTAAAATTTAAAGAATATAAATATTTACAACTTAGTATAGTTGTGCCTATTTTGTATTTGTTGTGATATCTCTTTGGTAGTTATATTGCTTTTAGTTTCTCCTAACTAAATAAATATTTTTGAGTGAGTAAACATTCTATTTTAAGTATTTTTACTCTTACCTTTTTGAGTGGTTGTAGACAGACTTTCTTGTAAGGCAAAATTGTCTGTATTCTTTCATAGTGTAGAATTTTCCTTTTTTTCTAAGAATAATGAATTAAAATTAATTTTCTCTAGATGTCTAAGCTCGTGATCATTTTGGAAGGAAACTATACTAAGATGTGTGTTTATAATTGTGTTTTTTAAACAGAGAGTGAAAAATAAATCATTGGAGGATGTGGTTATGTTAAATGTTGACACAAACACTTTAGAATCACCATTTAATGACTTGAGCAGCCTACCAAGCGATGTGGTAAGTGTGGAGGGTGTTTTGTGGTGAACATACGTATATATGTTTTCTCCTGGACCCTTGAATCACCAGGAGTTGCTTTCCCACTTTTTCTATCTGAAATAAAAAGGGTTGACTATGCACATGTGGTGCGAGAGGAAGCAATGTAGAGCCTCAATTTAATATTTTTACCTTTTGGCAGTCGAGGAGATGTCGAATGGAGCATCACATTCCTTATTGTAAGAGTAGGATCGTAATTAAAAAGCTCGATGCATTCATTAGGCAGAGTTTCTTTAAGCGCAAGTCTCTTCATCTCATCTTAATCATTATATTACAAAGTAGGCATTTCTGTCTGCCTAGTGGCATGTCTTGCAGAAGAATGAGCGAGTTTTTGAAGGCAAGAAGAAGAAGGGGGCCAATTATCGGCTTTTGCTTCCCTGCCACCTGCCAGCGCTTTTCCTTTTAATTAATGAGCTGATGGCACTGGTCAATATAATAAGAAATGCTTGTACAGTTGGGGTCAGAAAATTCTGGCTTTGATCTCCCTCAACTTTCTGAAACATTTATTTGTTTTCTCTAAATTATTTCAGTTTTATTTTTAATCTTTTCTCTCCTGCTGAGGGCCGCAAGAATGAAAACCTACACTGCTTGTCATTTGCTCTGGCAGAGCGCAGACTGCTTACTTAGGATTCTATTTGTAAATTAAACTGCAAACCCAGTTTGTCATAAAAGACATCTGATCCTTTTGAAATGACGAAAACTGTCTTTTGTCTGTAAAGGCTGATAAATTAAGTGCCAGCTCTCTTTTGGTCTTTGATCTTGCAGAGATTTGTGTGTGTGTGTGTGTGTGTGTGTGCACACGCGTGTGTGTGTCTGCAGCTTATAATAGGATATATTCTGTATTTTGTGTTAAGTGGTTTTCAGAAATGCATTTTCTTTGGCCTTCGTATTATTTAGAACAGGGTACAAATGCAGATTGCACTGCTTCTGTATATATTCTAATGTCTATTTTAAAATATCTATGCAACATAATTCTAATTTAAAATAACTCCCTTTTAAAAATCCATTTATTCAGATACATTAATATTTGGAAATAACCTTCAGAATATTATTTTTGGTAACATTGCGAGTACTTTGAAATCATTATTATGTTGTTTGAGTTTTTATTTTTTTTCAAACTCAAAAAATACAATAATACTTGCCTTGATTGCTTTTATGGCTGCTGATAGGAAAAATGTGACTTTAAAGTCAAAATCTGATTATTTATGCCCATAAATAACCTAAAATACTTGCTGACCTTGAAGCAAATTAACTGAACTACTTTATCTCACTGTAGTAAAATTTGTGCTATGTATGAACAGATCCAAACCCAGGCCAGTGAAGAATTATATTATCTTTTTAGCTCATTATAACTAGATTGCCTCATTATAAAAATTCTGCAGAAGCTGCTAGAAAGGATTAGAGTTGTTCATTTAGAAATCCATCAAAGTAGTCTTCACTGGATAGGGACATAATTATGAAAATAAAGTCCCAGTTTTTAGGAGTGTTTTCCTTAAGTGCATATAGTCCCCACAGTTAATTCTCTAAGAGAGGATTTTTTTTTCCCTTTAAATGAGGAAGAATAAGAAACAGAAAGAGACGAAATCAGCTTCCTTGTGTTATATTAAAATGTTTATAGTTGGCTCTAGCGATAGCTGATCATTACTTTGAGGACAACAGTCTTTAATAGTGATTTTTTGATGGGTGATTCTATTCAAATTGGGAACTGCTACTTTCCTAGTAAAATTAGTTTGATATTTAAACATTTACTTAAATATGTGAAGTTAAACAATATTCACGAAATGTAAAAACCTAAATATGTACAATGATAGAAGGGATCGTCCCACTGGTTAGTTATAAGCAACAGTTAATTAAACATAACCGAAATAGTAAAGAATATTCATAAAAAGGAACTCTGCAAGGTGATGCAGATATAGCTATTGTATTTGTATGGTTGAAATTAGATTGCAGACTAAAACAAATTTGAAGAATGAATAAACTGAAATAGTTCTCAGATGGTGAATAAACTGAAATAGTTCTCAGATGGAGCTAGGACTATTTACTGAAAGTGTGAGATGTTTTCAAGTTATAATCCTTTTCTAAAAATATTTCAGGTGGTTGTTTAATCCACCTCTAAGCTTTTTCATCAGTTTTCCAAAGTAGGAAAGAGTATCTCATATAGTGGGGAAATATGATAAAGTATCACATCATACTTCCTTTAGTTGTAAATGTTTTGAGTGAGATGTGTTCAAATCACAAATGATAGTCCTGAATTTTTTTGTGACTTAATAAAATATGCTTGAAGCCTGAAAAATATTACTGTTGGTATTGTTTGATAATTTAATAAATTAACTGATATTCAAACGGGGGCCTTTTAAAATCATTCACCCAAACATTTATACTTACAGGCTAGATGACTTTCTGTGCATATGCACTTTATTATCGTGTCAGCTTGACCAGTGGTCTTGGCTGTTCAAAGGTCAGTGGTCACAGTTGTCCTGAATTACTAGTTCTTTTTTCCTGTGGACCCTCTGCTGTGTTGCATGCTGTAATCTTCTTAATGGCTTCATTCCAATATTCACACATAATATTTTAGATTTATTGACTGTTAGAAATACTACCATGCCAGTAGCAGTTCCGCTGCTCTTAAGGTATTTAAAATTGGAAGAATAAATCAGGCCAAAGCTTTCAGGAACCCTTTGTTTTCCTTAAGGGAAAGGAAAAAAACCCTCTTCCTGTCTTCTGACAAGAACACTTGTTTTTCGATTTCATCATTTCACTATAGATTTGGATCATTAAAAGAAAAAAAACAAATTTTATTGGGAGTGATTTTAACGATATTGATAATTACATGGAATAACTTTTAAAAGCAGTCGACCCATTAAAATATGCTTTTGTAGTTTTTGTCTGCAAATACATTGTGATTTTATTTTTTTTTTTAGTGACTGTGCCAGATATAGGTACCTTCAAATATATGTAGTTTGAGTGTTTTGAAATAAAAGAATAAATTTTAGGGCTATGTAACAATATCAGTTGCAGTTAACTGTTATTGTGGTATGTTTTTAAGTGGGGGTAGACAGAGCCAGTTTGTATTAAATATAACACTTGAAATCTCAAATGAAGAAAATGCACTATTGAGACCTCCTCCATTGCAAATACATACAGTATACAAATTTAGTTTTGATTATGTAATACTTTTAAATGTATTTCTAGAGTATTAGTACTCATTTAAATTTTTATCATCCTTAACATTTTAAAAAAGTAATTTGGAGAATTGTTACTGTTTCAAAAATGAATTGGATACCCCACTTGTGGGAAAATTAAGCTAATTTGAATTATAGTGAAATATAGGAAATCTGTCTTTGTGTGACTATTCAGTTAAAACAATTATAAACTTAACTCTTACAGAAGAAAGCTGCTTAGAATTGACATCTGAAAAAGTCACATGTATTAGAATATTCATTACTTAGGAAAGCAAATTTTGACCTGCATGGCATAACTGTCTTTAAATAATTTCAACTTACTAGTTTGTAAAAAGTAATATACTCTGAGGCAGGTCAAAATACTTACCTCTATGCTAGATGAGAGGGTGAAGGCACAGAACTCTACTGTTCCTGGTGTGGCTGGAGCTTTATTTCATGCAAGTTGATTCTCAGACTTACAGCCCAAACACTAGTGCATGGCCCCTCTCATAGAAACATGATGCGCAGGGTACCGAGTGCCTCTTGTTGATGTGGAAGTCCACTCTCCATTCTAATCCTGTTAAAGAAATATCATTATGACCTATTTCACGTAAATTAGGATTGTCAGCACTGTTTTAAAAACTCGTTTTCATGTTCTGTGTAATACTTCTGGAAACTGATGTTCTATTTTCTATCTGAGGTTATGTAGAAAATACAGCTTGCACACTGTACCCTTTCACGGTGGGCCGCAGTATGTCACAGGATGGTGACATTCCGTGTAAAGCACATTTAATTATTAAAACGCTGAAAAGGCCTTATTATAAAATACAGTCCTCTAAAACATGGTGCATCTGAGACTTCCGAGCATCATACCAAGGACTAGGTTAATGGTTTTACTATGACGTGAACAGGAAAGGCACAAATTGCTCCCATTTAACTAAAAATCACTACAAGCCTAAAAAAACTAAAGGAAAAAACCCCAAACTCTAACTAAAATTTTTATGTCATCTAGATTCAAGTGAGTTAATTCATTTGGGAATAAGTTTGGGAAAGAATTGGCTTTCTTGGAGAATTTTTAAAAATCAGTTTAAATTCAAGTATATAAATTTAACTCTTAACCAACTGTACAAGTAGGTCAGTAAATATGTTTAATTCACTGGATATTTACTCTAATCTAACATGAAGGTTTAATATGTTAAATTGTCATAATACATGTTATAAAGAAAACAAAGAGGCCCCGGAGAATATTCTATTAGTTCCAGGTTCGCCAGCACTCTTGCTGTAATCCTTATCGCATTTAGCAGTGAACCTCGCAAGTGTCCAGATGAGAGAGGTAACAGCTTGACTCGGGTTCTAGAGTGGTTTCGAGGACGTTGCTTTGTTTAATACGGTAGACTCCAGGAGACGCTCCCTGTCCAGCTAGTGGACCAGGCACCGGGGCAAGGCCCTGCTCACAGCCCCGGGCGGCGGGCAGCCGAGGTTGCTCCGGGTCCCTGTTAGAGATGCTTCCTAGAAGGCTCTCTAAGGGTGTTTCCATCTGACTCCCGCAGCAGTGACGGGGAAGCCTGGGAGCGGGTTTACTCTCGTCCTCTGTGGCCGGAGGGCCGTGTGTCCCCTGGCCCTGGAGAAGCAGGGCGTGGTGGCAGGCACCCGGCTCCCGCCCCGACTTCTGCCGTCACAGGGGCTCCCTTTTCTCTCAATGGTTATTTTCAGAGATGAGACTGTTTACAGAGGTGTTTTTTTTTTTTGTCTGTGATTACGAACAGATCCTGCTGTGTTTTCCTACTGTTTTCTTGGTGTGTATTTTTTAATATAAACTTTCAATACCAAAGCATAATAAAACAAAAATTAAAAATGCAAAATCTTAATTAATTGGGCTTCAGGCATTTAAAAGATCTTCACTGTTTTCTCTTGGCTGCACGGGAGAATCAATCCAGCCCTGCTCTGCCCTCCCTTCATGTCTCTCTACATTTGCCATTTGAAAATTGATTTATAATTTGCTACTTTTAGTGATTTTTTTCAGTGCTCATGAGTTTCCTTGGTTTTCTCATGGCTTTTCATTTCCGTCTAAATTAGCTAGCCTTTCTCCTAATATTTTTTTTTCCTCCTGTGTCATCTTAAAAAGGCACTTCTCTTTCTTCTTGCTGCCTGTGTGTGTGTGCATGTGTGTGTGTTTATGTGTTTAATGTAAAGACCTTGATTTTGGTTTTAAAATAATTGAAAGATTTTGTGTGTGTGTTTAAGTTCTTGACTCTTCCATGTTCGAGAGACTTTTTTTGCACATGATGTTGTAAGCACTGTCACGATAGTGGGTCCCAAGTCCTGCTGACATGATGACAACTTGGTGGACTTCTCCGTGAATTCCGGTCCCTGGATCTGAGTCAGTCAGCTAGAGAAGTTAGGACAGAGGTGTGCTTGGACAGCTTGTTGATTTGTTCACTTTCTCATTCAACAAATACTGATGAGGCACCTGCTACATGCCTGTGTTGCGTTTGGAGCGGAATGGACGGGAAGATGTACATTCTGCAGTCCTGAAGCTCACGTTCCATCAGCTGAACACAAGCCCCTGGCCACGCCGGGTCGCGGTGGTGCAGGGAGACATCTGGCTAACCCAGCTAGGTTATCCAAGCACCCCTTAGAACTTAGGGTCTCTGCTACCGAGAGGCTCAGTGAGATGCTGGTAGACTGACAGCCCCTCTGCCGTAAG
The DNA here is from genome assembly GCA_020226075.1 of Hydropotes inermis. NCBI lineage: Eukaryota > Metazoa > Chordata > Mammalia > Artiodactyla > Cervidae > Hydropotes > Hydropotes inermis. Next base: position 65,557,741 of record CM035280.1, on the reverse strand, counting down.
GGAGCCGAAGTGGAAATAGTTGTAGTCAAGCCAAGAGGCCACTGTTACCTATCTGTAAACTCACATCTGCCTTTTGTGGTTCAGCCCAAGACGTCAGAACGTCTGTGCAGAACTGGCCTGAACGGCGAGGGTGAGAAAGCCACGCAGAGTGGGAGGAGGAGGAATGAGTGCATGCAGAGGTTCTGCTGTTGGCAGATTCAGGAAGGGAGAGGAGCCCTGTGTAGCTGTGGTGAGACGCACGGAAGCGAAAGTCACACCCACTGAGGTGGTAGAGATAGCAGGAGTGAGAGCAGGCGGTCACTGGTTCTTGTCGGGACTCCAGGCTCTACTGGGCCTTCACTGAGATCTGTAGCAGAGGAATAATAGCGCAGGCCACTTAGGCTTGTAAAAACGCCATCCCAGCTCGAGGACGTACAGATCCCTGGGTCTGACAAAGCAGAGTGAAGCGGGAAGATGGGTTAAGAGACCGTTTGCAGTGGTCCAGGCGAGAGCTGATTACTGCTTGGACTTGATAGCGGCAGGGATTTGGAGCAAGGTGGACGGATTTGAAATCCATATCAGAGGTCCGACGGCGGGGGCTCGGTGACGTGATGTGCTGCTCATGGAAGATGCAAAGGGCGCAGTGTCGAGAAGACCTCCGAGGGGCCTGGATCTGGGAAGTGACGTTGCTGTTGAGACACGGGCATGACGGACTTGAGAAGGAGTCAGAGCGGTCTTGGTTGTCTTCATTTTACAATCCCTCTGAAGGGAAAACAGTTGTAGATGACACTATATTTTAGGTTCCATTAGGTAATTTAAGCATTCAAAGAAACAGTGTCATGATGCCCTCTGCCAGTGTATCATATGTTTTTCATTTAACAAATGTTAAAGGTTAGTGTTTTAATCCTTAAATAGAAGCATGTTAGAAAATTAAGACAGAAGGGTTCATTTTATTGCCTAAAAAACTGAACATTAGAAGGATTAAAATGTAGGGATTTAATTTTGGATTAATATAATGACTATAAGATGTTTCATGGAAGAATAAAGAAGATTTTAACTTTGTAACTTTTTTCTAATGCAAGATATTACTTGAAGCATTAGCTCTTCTGAATGTATGTAATTTCTGGAGTAGAGTTCAGTTAGGAATATGGATACTTAAAGATATCACAGAGCCATGTCAGGACACAGTTTATCCCCATATTATTCCTGAACGTTTATGTTTACCTTCTGTTCTTTACCCTGATGTTTCTCTTTGTGATCCTAAGAAGTGAAATGAAAATTGGTGGGTTGTAGTGGTTGATTTATTTTTCCTGAGAAGCCACATCTGAAAGTCAAGTTAGGAGAAAGACCTGTCACTTCTATGAAAAATCTCAGCCCCTTTATGTCACCTCCCTTCCTAACCCCTGATTAGCAGCGTAGCTTCGCTGCCCAGACCACGTGCACGTAGCTTGCACTCTTTTAATTTGTGCCTGTTTTCTGTGTTTACTCATGTAATTCCTTCCTTTTACTCATAGTCAGTCAGTGCTAAGAGGGCAAGGGTGAGAACTGGTAATATTATTCACGTTGCCGTGAACTCTCAACATGCTTAGACCCAGGCTGTAAATCCAGCTGCTCAGAAGCCTGGATGCTCATTGTGTGAAAGCGATCTGAACGCTCGATAAGCACAGTGAAATTATGTTTATTCTGAAGTTTTTCCACATTTTTGGGGGGAGCGTCTAGTATGCTACCTAATTAGACTTAAAAAATAATTTATATACAGACTAAGTATGTAAAAGTAAAACATCAGGTTTGAAGTCATCCTCAGCCATCAAACATTGATTGCAGCTAGCTTTCTGAAGAATAAAAAGAAAACAATGGATACTTTTTCAGGAGGCAGTCATAGGATTTTGTGATACTAGCCGTGTTACCAAAGTTTCAGGTGTTTTGCTGAATTCAGTTATATGTGAGTATAAGCTTCAGGATATAATGGAAAGATGTCCATTTATGTCAGAACTAAATGTAGAAGTTTGGGAATTAAGCAGAAAATGCTATTTCCCAGACCAGGTATTTTAAAAGTGCAGAAGACATATCACCTTTTTTTTTCTAATTAAAATATATATATTAAAATCTGCTCACAGCTAATTTGCCCTGCAAAGGGCAGTGGTAACTGGTGATAACTTACTCCCATGGTTTACAGTATAGAAAAATAACAAGGTTGACAGTTATTTATATTAGAGTAGTATCCTCATATCTGAAGCTGACTGTTAAAAAATGTCTCATTTTTACAGGTTGTTTCTGAGCTCTCATGGGTGCACACAGAAACACTTAACTCACTGCCCCTTTGGTCTGAGAAACTGGGACCACCACCCGTCTGCTGACAGTCGAGGCTCACCTCGAGTAGGTCAAGGAAGAGCTCTTCATGTGCAGTTTGTAAAGGCTGAAATAATGTAGAAATAGGCAAAGGAAAACCTTAACCATACTTCTTGCAAGGCAGTTTTTTTAGTCTCACACGTCTGTATGAAATTGTATGAATAGTATGTTTAACATGAATAGTTTGTTTATGTAAAATATAGCACAGTCCACAGTAGAAACATAATGTAGGCCACATTTGCAATTAAAAATTTTCTAATAGCCATGCTAAAAAGCAAAAAGAAATAGCTGAAATGAGTTTTAATGTTTTATTTAACCCAGTATATTCAAAATACTATTTCATCATGTAATCAATAAAAGTGATTAGTGAAGTAGTTTACTTTTTTTATTGTACTATCTTCAAAATCTGATGTGTTTTTTTTTAATGCAGCAGCTCTCAGTTTGGGCTAGTCACATTTCATGTGCTCCTGTGTCTGGTGGCTACCCTATCAGAAGTTCTAGAGCAAATATTTTCTTCTTTCCTATGTTCTGTAGACCTCTTGATGGAATTCAGGAACTGACACTGACTAATTTTGGAAGTGAAGTCCACATAGTTCCAATTTTGTTTAGGAAGGGCTCTCGGCAATGTGATGACTACCCTGGAAAACTTGCTTAGCGGTTCAGCAGTCAAGGACTTGGGGTAGTAAAGGCTGGGGAATGGCCTGACTTGCTTACAGGCTCTGCTGGCACAGGTGTCCTGATTGTCCTAAGGATTCTTGATTAGTGGAGAGCTGAATTGTCACTTTCAGGTCTTTTTTTTTTAAAGGCATTTGCTCCATATACTTTATAATCCGTACAACAACCCACCAGCTATGGATTATCCTTTTTTTTAAGGTTTTTGTGTTCATTTCTGTCTGCACTAGGTCTCTCTGCTGTGCGGGCTCTGGAGTCGCAGGGGCGGGGGGCCCCTCTAGCTGCGGTCTGCAGGCTTCCTGGGGCCGGGCCTTGTCTGGTGATGGCGCCTGGGCTCACTTGCTCTGTGGCACGTGGGGTCTTCCCGGATCAGAGATGGAGCCTGTGTCCCCTGTGTTGGCAGGTGGATTCTTAACCACCAGACAACAGGGAAGCCCCACTTTCAGGTTTAGAAAATTACATCTAGAGGAACTCACTTCTGCAAAGATACAAGGCATGACGTTTAATTTTTTTTTTCTAAAATAAACATAACCCAATTTTATTTTTGTAATACTTTGGAAGACTAGAATGTTATTCTTTGCATGATGAGCCTTTCTAGGGGACATTAATGAAATACACATGTTGATTTCATCCCCATTGTTTTCTTTTAAAAAGGCATTTGGAACTTAACATTATTACTATCTTCAGAATATAGGACATTAAGTCAGAGGTTTGTTTTTGCATCCTTCAGCTGTATTTATTTCTGAATATGTGGGTTACCTAATAATGTGCATTTACTGAGGTTAGATTTTAATAATAACAACTTTTTAAATCCTAGTTTATGCACTTTGTGGGCTAAGTGAATTAGGCTCTAAACTTTTATCTGGATCTGTGGAGCTTGGATATAAATTGAGAAGATCACAGCTATGGGGAAAGACCTGTACTGCAAAGGCCTTTCTGCATAGATTATGAGCATCTTAACTCAGTAATTTTTTCAAAACTGTGGTTATAATTGGACCCAGTGGGGGTCTGTGTCTTTGATCAGATCCCAGTGGCTGTGACTTTACACTGGAAAATGTCACTCCTGCGAAGGCTTATCACCTGTAGAGCTGGTCCTGCCTCTGATGCTGTGTTCATTTCTCATTAGCATTATTCAAAGTTTGGTTGTTAATTAGGTTGACACTTCAGTTACAATCATCATCCACAGGAGCAGTCAGGACTGCTTGTATAAAGAAATGTAAATACTCCTCCCTGCACATATATGTAAAGGAGGAACAGCACTGTTAATCTGGTAGTATCTGTCGTAAGGACGAGAATATGCCCTGGTAAGGGAGCAGGCCAACCAGAATTCGTCCCATCCGTTTTTTTCTTAAGAAAATAGGATTTCTATGTGACCTCATGTTCCCAGGTAGAGCATTGCTACGGAAGGTATTTGAGCATCACTGGTACTTTTTAAGTGTACAGAGTGAGGTTTTTATGTGGGAAAGGAATGGGTCAAGTGAACTGGAGGCATGGGAACAGATCATATCACGTCCTCTTTTAAAAAATAAGAGTACACATCAGGAATATGATTGTGGAGCTGGTGGTTTACTCACTAAGTTGTGTCCGACTCTTGAGACCCAGGCTGTAGCCTGCCAGGCTCCACTGTCCATGGGATTTCCCAGACTAGAATACTGGAGCAAGTTGCCATTTCCTCCTCCAGGGGATATTCCCAACCCAGGGATTGAACCCCTGTCTCCTGCATTGGCAGGCAGATTCTTTACCACTGAGCCACCTGGGAAGCCCCAAAATATTAATACTCAGAATCTGAAATTAAAGGATGCAAGTGTATGAAAAATTATAGCAAACACAGGTGCTTTTTAAAAGTATGCACATTTCTAGATCATATGTTTTCCTTTGATTTAGAAACATTATTAGTGGGATAACTGGTTCATAAGGCAATAACATTGAACTCAAATCCTGCAAATGGTGGTGGGAAAAACTGGACAGAACTGTGTTGAGATCTCAGTTTCACCTCTTGGTAGCCAAATATTAAGGACAAGTCAGTCCACACATTTGAGCCCCTGTTTGTTCATTCATAAACGGTAACATGAATACCTGGCGTGGGAAGACTGTTCACATCAGATGGGACAGTCAGTGTCTAACGAGCGTAACAGATTTCCCTGTTCATGCTTAGGTTCTCAGTAACCTTAACTCCCTTCCCGCTTTCTATCTAATAATGCTGAAAACTATTCAACAAGTGACTGGAAAATTATATGTACAGATGAGGCTTCCAAAAATAAAATTAAACAGCCAGTGATCCTGAAGGGCCTGGAACAAGTAACCTTCTGTAGCAGAAACAAAACACTCCCCCATCAGCTCCATCTCCAAACAAGTAGACACACGTTGTAATGGCTAAACATCTGCAGGAAAGCGGCTCACAAGCAGTTCACTGTAAAATAATTAAAGCTTATTTATGTCAGGAGGCCTTGGGGATAAAAAAGGAGCGCACAGGCCAGTTTGCATTAGCACATTACCGAGGGCCCCTGCTTCCCTTTCAATTAACAGGCCAGCAGGCGCTGCCTGTGGTCAGGACGATGAGCTGACCCGCGGATGCCGCGGCCTGCCTGCGGATCAGCTCATCCCTCGCCGTACCAGTTTCCAAGGTGTGAATGTAACGATTCCTCTCTGTCACGCAGGTCTCGGCCCTGAAAAACAAACTGAAGAAGCAGTCCACAGCTACGGGGGATGGAGTGGCCAGGGCCTTCCTCAGGGCGCAGGCGGCTTTGTTTGGATCCTACAGAGATGCTCTGAGATACAAACCTGTAAGTGTTCATCACGGTTTTAATTTGCTCTTGGGTGGTTCTTTGGAATGGGGCAGAGAATGAATCCCTTGAATACCCCCCACCCTAAAAAGCTTCATAAGGGTTTTTGAAAATCCAGAATAAATTTGCTTAAAAACATGGTGTTCCTTCTCCAGGTTCTTGACCTTTCGGGTTTAGCTCAACCTTTTGTTAAGTATGTCCCACATTCTCTTGCATATAGCACCTTGTTTACTATTCTGAAATTGGAATTCTTACCTCTTACCTAATGAACTGTATTAATGCATTTTAGAGTGACTACCCAGTCTTGCTAAGATTACTAAAAAGTTAACCAGACAGTTGAGTTTATTAGTTTAGAAATGTCAAGTACAATGTGAAGATTTAAATGTGTTAGAACCTGGACATTTTGCAATATTTAGAAATTTATTGTTTTCCTAACACTTCTCTAAGTGGGCTTCTTTATTTAGCATATCTTAACTCACTTTGCCATTTCCTTTTTAATACGCCTAAAATGGTTTTATGTAGAATTGTGACCCACGTTGTTAAGGAGCCCCAAAAGATATAAATTAAAATGTTTTTTTTCCCTCTGAATTACTGGTTAAGTATATTAGTCTGATTTTACTAAAATGATTATATTACCCTTTTGTAACCAGATGAATAAATGGATTAAAAATATTGTTATCGATAAGACTTATTATCTAATAGGAATTCCAACATTGTTAGGCTGTGTAATGTCAACCCATTTCTTCATTCCTTCTCAACTTCCATATCGTATTTGTGAAATGAGAATTCTTACGTCCCCTCTGGGTATCTTTCAGGATGAGTGTAAATTGTGTCATAAACTGTGTGCTCTGAACAAGCACTGAACAAACGTGAGTGGGTTGTGTGCTTTCTGAGCTGACTTTCAGATGACTGGCTCCCACCCAGTGGTTCTTGTACCTCTGAAGAGTTACTGAGTCACAAAGAGAAGTCTGTACATTTATAGGCAGATCAACTGCTGTCTCCAGAAAAATGCATACGGACTAATTTGCTTGCTCATCTTTCTGAAATGTGTGTATATTTTTTAAACCATGATGTAGAACTCATAGTACCGTACACAGTATATATAACTCACATGGGGAGGTCTTTAGAGATTATTGACAGTTATAGGGTCTCATTCTTTGAAAGACTGGAAACCAGTCATCCATACTACAGTGGAGGATATTTATTAAAATTATCAAACATCAGTTAAAACATAAAAATGAGTTTCAAAGACAAAATTAGTGATTGACTGTGGATGTCACATGTTTTGGAAAGAGATCGGCTTCAGATTTACAGTTACTGGAGGAAAGTTAATAAAAGTATCACTTCGCTGGAAGTTTGCCACATTTAAATACTAATCTTAATAAACTACATTTTTCTTTTTATTTTCTTTTTTAAACTTGTAAAAGACTTCAGATTTGAGGAAAGCAGACTGAAGAGAAAATTTTCTTAAATGATTTAAATTGTCAGTGTTGTTAGGTGCTGGTTAAAATTATAGAAAATCCCATGTTTGACATTAATTATAATTTTTATAGCTTAATTTTCTCCTTATTTGAGCTTAATTAAACAGATAGGGGTACTAGGTTTCTGACTTTTGTTTTAAGCATCATAAAAGCCAGATTCTCAGTATCTGTGGGAAAATATTTAATTTTGTTAGGGAGTATCTTTCCTGTTTATTGATCGCATTTTGTGAATTTGTTAATTTATCTATATTTTTCCTTTTTATGTGTGGTGTTTTCTCCTGCTCTCTTTACTGCTGTTTCTGTCTGGGAGCTGGAGGATAGTGTTTTCATTCTGCATGTCTTTCCGTTTCTTTGACTCAGTCTTCGAATGAAAACTTAATTTTTAAAGTATGTTGAATGTACTTAGACATTTTTTTTCTTATGTATTTTCAAAATAAATAGTTTTTAAGGAAAATTATTTATTGTATATAAAACATTTGTTATTGTCTCAGGTATTATCCTTACAAAAACTCCTATATTCTGAATTATTGAAAGCACATTTTTTAATTTTATGCAGTCCTTTTGACATTTACATAATAGGCATGTATCTTCAGTGTATTTTCTGAGCAATGTAAAAAAAAAAATGAGCCAAGTTTAGAAGTTACAGTTATATCGTGGATAGCTCAGTTGCTAAAGAATCTGCCTGCAATTCAGGAGACCCTGGTTCAATTCCTGGGTTGGGAAGATCCCAACTAGAGAAGGGATAGGCTACCTACTCCAGTATTCTTGGGCTTCCCTTGTGGCTCAGCTGGTAGAGAATCCACCTGCGGTGCGGGAGACCTGGGTTTGATCCCTGGGTTGGGAAGATCCCCTGGAGAAGGGAAGGGCTACCCACTCCAGTATTCTGGCCTGGAGAATTCCGTGGACTGTGTAGTCCATGGGGTCACAAAGAGTCGGACACGGCTGAGCAACTTTCACTTTCACTTTCATTGTAAATATATTTTGGTGGTTGTTGTTCAGTCGCTCAGTCGTGTCCGACTCTTTGCGACCCCGTGGCCTGCAGCCTGCCAGGCTTCCCTGTATTTCGCTAACTCCCAGAGTTTGCTCAAACTCATGTCCGTTGAGTCGGTGATGCCATCCAACCATGTCATCTTCTGTCATCCCCTCCTCCTCCTGCCTTCAATCTTTCCCAGCATCAGGGTCTTTTCCAGTGAGTCAGCTCTTCGCATCAGGTGGCCAGAGTATTGGAGTTTCAGCTTCAGCATCAGTCCTTCCAGTGAATATTGAGGGTGGATTTCCTTTAGGATTGACTGGATTTACCTGTCTATTCCAACACCACAGTCCAAAAACATCAGTTCTTTGGCTGTCAGCCTTCTTTATGGTCCAACTCTCACATTTCTACATGACTGCTGGAAAAACCATCTTTGACTGGACAGACCTTTGTGCGGCAAAGTAATGTCTCTGCTTTTTAAAATGCTGTCTAGGTTTGTTATAGCTTTTCTTCCAAGAAGCAAGCATCTTTTAATTTCAGTAGTATCCTCCAGCTGAAAGTGAAAGCGTTAGTCACTCAGCCGTGTCCAACTCTGTGACCCCGTGGATTGTAGCCCGCCAGGCTCCTCTGTCCATGGAACTCTCCAGGTAAGAATACTGGAGTGGGTTGCCATTCCCTTTTCCAGGTAGCAGAGTACAGTTGGTAAGAAAAATATTACAAAAAAGCTTTTAATGGATGTGAGTTCTTTAACTAGATATTACTTTTTGAAATTTCATGACCCACTCTTTCCTTTGCATTTGAGAAAATTGAGCCTATTGATCAGGTCTGTGATGGCCCAGAGGCTCAGGGCTCTCCCTTTGTCTGCTGTTCAAGGCCCTTGTAAGGGGCTGTGTCTTCCTTTACTTTTCTCCTAAGCTTTGACCTCAATTCAGAGAATTTTGCCTGAGGCTCCAAATGCCCTGAGCTTCTCAGGCTTCCAAACCCTCATTTCAGTGTTCTTCCTTCCTGGCAGTGCTTCTATCTGTCTTGCCTCTAACAGCCATCTAGTTTCTTCGTGACCCTTTAAGATGTGGTTCATTCTACCCTTCCTTTCTATGAACTGATTGTATTTCCTTTCTTTAACACATTTCTTTTCCCTCTTTCTACATTATTTATTATAGTTCTCATGTTATTATTTTTACTCACATCCAGTTCAGTCGCTCAGTCGTGTCCGACTCTGTGACCCCCTGGACTGCAGCATGCCAGGCCTCCCTGTCCATCACCGGCTCCCAGAGCTTGCTCAGACCCGTGTCTGTTGAGTCGGTGACGCCATCCAACCATCTCGTCCTCTGTCGTCCCCTTTTCCTCCTGCCTTCAGTCTTTCCTGGCTTCAGGGTCTTTTCCAAAGTGTTGGATCTTTGCATCAGGTAGCCAAAGTATTGGAGCTTCAGCTTCAGCCTCAATCCTTCCAATGAATATTCAGGACTGTTTTCCTTTAGGATGGACTGGTTTGATCTCCTTGCAGTCCAAGGGACTCTGAATTACATTAATTGACGCTTACCTACATTAATAGTTTTGACTCTTGCTTACATGAATGACTTTTTAATTGCTATTAAGACAACTGACCGTTTAGTGCCTGCTGGATACCAGGCATTGATGGGCACTTTATATTAACTCTTTCACTTAATCTTTATAAGCCATCAAAATATCACCCCTTTCATTTTGAAGATAAGAAAAATGATGCTCACGGAGATTAAAAGCCGTCACTAAGGTGCCCAGCTGATGGCGAGCAGGGCCTGTGTCTGCACCTCCTCTTCCCACCGTCCTGCTCAGCAGCTGGCGAGGAGCATTTCCACTCCGTCCTGCCTCCGTCTCATGCCGTGCACTCCTTGAGATCAATCTTCTGAACCTAACATTTCTCTAAATGGAGATACATGGGAGACTCTTGGTACTTGTCTACGTGAAGACTGAGTCTCAGGAATATCCTTGGGGGGTGCGGATGGTGTAGGCGTCTTACGGAGTGCGTGTGAGTTGGGGAGGCAGCATGGCTCCCCCTGCCCTGTAAACCCGAGCGTGGCTCGGTCCCCCTGGGGTGAAGGCCTCCCCTCGAACCGCTCCTTTCTCTTCTCTCTGCGCTCAGCTGGGGATCCAGCTGGTTGTGGCAGTGAACGAAAGCCCTCAGGAGTACCTGGATGTTCCCTTTCAAGTGCACGTGCTGAATGCCGCCCCAGAGTAACTGGTTTTATGAATGAAGCACTTGGAACGTCCGAGTGACAGCACTTAATATGTTGTCGCTCTTCTCCTCTGGCCTAACTTACACTCTCCAAATGGTGCTCTGGCATGGTTGACAACTGTCCTTAATTGCAGAGAAAATCATCAAACTCCTTCAAGTTTTTGGAAAGTGATTTCAGTAAAATAATGGATATTTGGCTGGTTTTGGATTTTTTTTGGCCAACAGCAGGTGTAGCTACTTTTAAGAATTCAGAACTGGAAGGTTAAACTAATATGCTAAATAAATGGGAAAAAAGTGACGAGGGGCACAGACTCTAGAATAGTCTGAATCCTCACCCTGTGACTAAGCAGTTACATGACTTTTGACTGATAACCTCTTAGTGCTTTCATTTCCTCATGTGTTTAAAAAAAAAAATAATCCTTCATGGGTGGTTTAGAGGATAAAATGAGTTCATGTATGGTAGTTACTGGAACAGTGCCTGGCATGTGATTGATGCTCTATTATTAGCTATGATCATTAAACACAGTATATTAGAAGCAGTAAATTTGGTAAGGAATATTCCCTCAACGTAACTAAAATAGAGCACCCTCTGTTGATCCCCCAAAGAAAAGCATTGTTATAAACATGAGAGTACTTTTAAATGATTGCACTAAATAAAGGGTCATCATTTGTACCAGAACCTATTAAAAATAAGTCAAATTTTTGACCAACAGGTAGTGCTAAGGAATTGAGTAATGAGTTAAAATACGGCTCAGTATATTCAAAAGCATATACTTTATTACCCCAAGAGCATAGAGAGAATACTTAAATGTGTTGCTTTGAATAGTTAGGATGATATCATTTGTTTCAAACACCCAAGCTTTTCTGGGCTTCCATGAGCCTTGCTAATGGACAAAAAGGAAATTCTTTTTAAAAGAAAGATGAACTGAAGTAATCTGGGCCCCTGTTTGACAAGTAGGAGAAGTGTTGGGACAGTTGGACAAAAATGCCATGTAATCTGAAAAATCTCTTATCACTGTTTTCTGTGAGAACCTAACTAGATTTTTAAGATTCCCATGGGACAACTGGTGGCAGAATCTTTCAGAGATTTAAAAATGTTAATGTACCATCATTATGCAGACATTTTTGCTCAGTTTGTTTATAAATCTTACCTGTGACATTACACATTAAGTCTAAGTGCGTTAAGGAACTGAATAAGTACTGTGTTGACACTTTGGATTTTACTTCACATTTTTGTACAGTATCGTTCTTCCTGACACCTTCGTTTTTTTTTCCCAGCATGAACTTTCACGAAGTCATGCACATTCTTAGAGCATAAAGATCTGTGTCTTTGTATAGGTCTGTGTCTTAAGTATTTCCTTATTCTGTTACATTTCCTACTGTGGAAAACAGTCTAGAACTTAAAACATATTTATTCTTAAAAACAAACTAAGCAAAAATGTTACATTAATTTAACAGTGATAATTTCTCTGAAGTGGAACATAATAGAAGGGTAAGAAAAACAGCCCCATTTCATCCATATCTTACCTGTGCCTTAATTATCCTGTAAAAATAACTCAAATAGTAGCTGCTGCTGCTGCTAAGTTGCTTCAGTTGTGTCTGACTGTGCGACCCCATAGACGGCAGCCCACCAGGCTCCCCCGTCCCCGGGACTCTCCAGGCAGGAACACTGGAGTGGGCTGCCATTTCCTTCTCCACTTCATGTAAGTGAAAAGTGAAAGTGAAGCTGCTCAGTTTCCAGAGGAAAGTTGGCCTTGGCTGAATGGGTGGTGCCTCACCAGGTGCGCTGTCTTCTCCTCCACCCTCACTCCCAGAAGATCAGCAGCCGACCCACACAGGCTGCAGGAAACTCGCTTCCTCACACCAAGGCGGGGTGGCCTCGGCCACGGGTTCAGGCTGAAGCCACACTCTCGCCTGTTTTCTTCCCCTGCCATCTCCTGTTCCCCTTGGCACCTATTTCCTGAGAACTCTCTGCCAAAAAACCACTCGAACAAGATTCCCATCTCAGTCGTGGCACAGAAGCCAAGCCAAGACATACGCCAGAACTGAGTTTATCAGATTCTTCTTAAATCTGGATTTTGTTCTGTATTCCTGATCTTTAATAAACAATAGCATCTTCTGATCCTCGAGCTAGAAATCCAGAAGTCATCTTTCACCCTTGCTCATCTTTTTCTTGTATACCTGTGGTCCTTACACTTTTTGTCTCCAAATGTCTCTATGCTCTTAAAAATTGTCAAGGACATCAAAGAACTTCTGTGCATGTCAGTGTATCACTATTTACCATATTACAAATGAAAACTGAATGTATGTTAAATATTTATTAATTTATTAATGTATGTTAAATAATTTATTAATATTAAATAAAATAATTTATTATGAAACAATACAGACAAAATAATTTAAAAAGGAGAAAAAATAATTTGAAAAAATGAAAAAATAAAAATGCAAACCTACTAAAGATAAACATAAAACATGTTTTCATAAAAATAACTGCATTTCTAAGCAACTTAGAAGAATGGCACTGTTTTACACTTTTCCAAATCTCTTTACTGTCTGTCTTAAAGGAAATTGGCTCGATTCTTATATTTGATTCTGCCTTCAGTCTGTTGCAGTATCACAAATTATGAAGCCTTTGGAAATCTCTTTTGAATCTCATAAGAAAGTGAAAGTGAAAAGAGCAGATAACATCTTAGCACTATTATGAAAACAGTCTTAACGTCACAGATCCTATGCAAAGATCAGCGTCCCTGGACCAGTGTTGAGAACCACTACTATGTATCACTTGACAAACAAGTCCTTTTGATATTGCCATGAAATGTTTAGCAGCGTCATTAACCACATGAACTTCAGACGCTCACAACCTGGGTGAATCTGCTTAAACTCTGCTTCTTCATCTGTAATATGTAATAATAATCACAGCTTATTGTACGTTTACATATTCCATGACTTGGAATACATAAAATATTCACATAGTCTAGGATATCCAGAAATAGGGTAATTTAGAGGTCGAGAGCATAAAGTGAATCCTGTTTCTTAACACTCAACAATGTGTGCAGTCTTGAACCAGTTACTTTATGTTTTAAGTTTTGTTGTTGTTGTTCAGCCATGTCCAACTCTTTGCAGCCCCTGGACTATAGCCCACCAGGCTCCTCTGTCCCTGGGGTTCTCCAGGCAAAAATACTGAAGTGAGTATCCATTTCCTTCTCCAGGGGATCTTCCCCACCCAGGGATCAAGCCTGCATCTCCTGCACTGGCAGGTGGGTTCGTTACCGCTGAGCCACCAGGGAAGCCCGTGTTTTAGTTTCATCATGTGTAAAGTATGATGATATGGAGCTTGAGATTTGCATGAGTTAATATGTATTAAGTGTCTTACAGCAGTGCCTGGTACATAGTAAGTGTTACGCACTCATTAGCTACTGTGTTACTGTTAGTCATCATTAGTGTCCTATAAACGTTAGGTAATGGAAGTCATTACTGTTTCTTTCTTTCTGGGGCCTGTTCGTCTCTCCTTGCCTGATTTATTTTGCACTGTTAGTTGATCTGCCTGTTGCCATAGTTTCCTCTTCCCCATAAACTCTCCATTCTGAGGCACAGGCACAGTCTCATCACGTCGTTGCGTACACACGCCTCTGAGCTGCCTGAGGTCTCCAAGGAGAGAACTGACATCCTGGGATGTGGCCCAGGCCTTCTCCAGGCTGGCCGCCTGCCCTTCCTCCTGCTCTGGTTCTCTGTGTTACTTGTGTCCAGCAACCCGTAGGCCTCAACTGATCTCTCCTTACCCCACTCTGGCGTTTTCTCTCCAGACACACCCGGCATGTTGTATCCACATCTGTCCTCTCTCAGGACCGTCTTTTCCCTCTGTGATTCCCAAAGCTTCTGTTCACGTTCAAAACCAGCTCACCTTCTGCTGTGGAGTCACGGAAGGCTCCTCATGAGCTCTTTCCCACTGCAGGTGTGAACTGGGAGTTTGGGGGTCAACACGGGACATGGAGTCACTTTATTTGGAACAAGACAGTGTTTGAGGCACCACTCAATCCTAGTCCCAATCTCTAGTCAGATTGTAAATAAACCAGAAAATCCTAAGGAGTGCTGCCGCTTACCATGCCATCCAGCTCCACCTGCATTGAAAGGAACTCCCCCCAGGAGTCAGTTGCAGTCAGTCTCACAGGGTACACCCCAAAGGTGACAGCAGCCGAGACTCGCGTGTATTTACACTCACAGCTTTAGAGCTCTGCTAGTCTTACTTTTCTTTCCCCAAGAGAAAATTCTAAGGTGTGCCAGGGCTTTGTCTTCTTGGTGATCATTAAGATGAGATGGCCGGATGGCATCACCGACTCGATGGACATGAGTTTGAGTAAACTCCGGGAGTTGGTGATGGACAGGGAGGCCTAGCTTGCTGCAGTCCGTGGGGTCGCAAAGAGTCAGACACGACTGAGTGACTGAACTGAACTGAAGGTTCTTAGTGACCAAGCTGCTGACTAGGTGAAGGTTCACTGGAAGCGTTCGCCGTGGTTGGTGTCCTCAGAGATGTGTGGGCAGCAAGCCACAGCCTTCTCCCTGCTGCTTTCCCCTGAGAGATCGCAAGTGTTCGCTAGAAGATTAGTGAGGACAGAGTCCTTCCAGGTAATTCATGTTGGCTGGTGACCAGGCTGCAACAGTACATGAACCGTGAACTTCCAGATGTTCAAGCTGGTTTTAGCAAAGGCAGAGCAACCAGAGATCAAATTGCCAACAGCCGTTGGATCATCGAAAAAGCAAGAGAATTCCAGAAGAACATCTGCTTCATTGACTACGGTGAAGCCTTTGTGTGAATCAAAACAAACTGTGGAAAATTCTTCAGGAGATGGGAATACCAGACCACCTTACCTGCCTCCTGAGAAATCTGTATGCAGGTCAAGAAGCAACAGTTAGAACCGGATATGGAACAACGGATGGTTCCAAACTGGGAAAGGAGTACGTCAGGGCCACCCTCTGCTCCCTCCAATCAGAAGAAACGCTTGCCCGCAACATCGGAAGTCTGAGATTTTCAGCTGGAGGTCGAGCTTTGTGTTTGAATTGAAGACTGCTTCATTGTTACAACCTTTAGACATTATAGATGGTAATAAAATCTCACATGTTTGAGGGAATATCCATCAAATAAAAATCAAGATTATGAATCATACTGGTTTCTTTGTGATAGCAGTGATATAGTTGGAACTGCCGTTAGAGGCAATGGTTTTAAAATTTATATTTGCTTTTGCAAAGATAATATGTCATACAAAGCAGGCTTTATCTGACTTGCTATTTCATTTGTTTGCTTATAAAGCATTTATTGGGCCCCAGATAACTAGGTATATTCCTGATGATGAGGATTCGAAAACCACAGATCTTTAACAGGGTTGCTTATTTGTTGTTTTTTTTTCTTATTGGGTTGTAAGTTCTATGATAGTGGCAAGTATAGTATATTTTGATTATCCCAAATATATTTATGTAAATTAATCCAGTTAAAAAATCATTCTATAGTATTTAAGAATGGCAACAATTAATATGAAAATGTATATCGTCAGTGTTACTATGGATCATCAGCTGATGGCTGGTGGTAGGTGGCACCTATTAATAGGTTATTGATTTGTCTTCAGTGATTCTCAGCTTGAATTTTGTTTTCTTGCCTCTGGAGCGGTGCTGTCCAGGACAACTTTCTGTGATAAAGGAAGTGTTCAGTGTCTGTCCTGTCTGTTACAGTAGCCACCAGCCCCTCGTGGCCACTGAACATTTCAGATGCGGCTGGTGTGACTAAGGAACTAACTTCCTGTTTTAACATTAATAAACTTAGATGTAAACAGCACTGTGTGTGACTAAGGGGTGCGTGCGGAGCGGCGTGCCTCCACGGTGTCGGTAACTTCCGGCAGAGTGGCAGCAGCTGGATTTCATAGACGGCTAGGCCCATCATTTTATTCGTGCAAGAAGCGGTTTTCAGATTTTACTTACAGATACCTATAATCAAGACATTAGTTCTTCCTTAAAACGGAATGATAATTAATATTTTCTGAAGTTCTATAAGAAAGTGGATGGACAAGCTCCCTTTTTTCCTTTTTATTGCAGTGTGTTGATTGCTGCAGGACTGACTGACTATAAGGACCAAATCATGGACCCTAACGTCTGTTTTCACTCTGATCATAAAGCTCAGTCGCTTTTCCTCATCTGTGTGAGCAGGCTGTGGGGGGCAGCAGCGAGAGGCAGGGGTCCGGCAGTGAGGGGTGCTTTCTGGGCTCACGTGTGGGAGGACGTGGAGGTGTGTGTGTTTGGAATTAAAGTCCTTGTGATTTGGAGGAGGGGCATCTAGTGGAGCCTGAGACTTGTGACTCTTGCAGTTGTGAATACTTAGCAAACAGAGTAAGTTCAGGCAGCTGGACTACCTAGGACTTAACCTATAAAGTATCCAGTCAGAGTTGCTTTTGTAATCACTAAGAGAATGTGATTGATAGACCTTTCAATTACTTTTAAAGGGAATTTTTTTCAGGGTTTTCTCTTGTGGCTCAGTTGGTAAACAGTCCACCTGGACTACAGGAGACCCAGGTTCAGTTCCTGGGATGAAAAGATCCCCTGGAGAGGGGAATGGCGACCCACTCCAGTATTCTTGCCTGGAGAATCCCATGGACAGAGGAGCCTGGTGGGCTACAGTCCATGGGATCACAAAGAGTCAGACACAATTCAGCAACTAAACCACAAAAAAGAAATTAATGATCATAATATAAGTGGCAAAAATCATGCAGCAGTTTTTATAGTAAGAATGTTTTCTAGTCAGGATGAAATATATTTAATATTTGTAATCAATCTGATGGTCTTAAATCTTTGTTTCTAGGGGATTTATTCTTAACTTTGAGAGCATGAAAGTCAGCATTTTTAAGAGCCTAAAGGATTCTTGATTAGGAAGCTACAGCAGAAGCTTATGGGTTGAGGAGTATTTCTACCAGCCCCAATTCCACCAGTATGTGTCAGGGCCTGCCCCCCTCGACACTCAAGCTCCTGGAAGCTGGCTCTGTCTAACATGCTCTTGTGCCTCCTCAGATAGACTGGTTTGCTCTGACATCCCCACATTCTTTGTTTCTGCCCAGGGTGAGCCCATCACATTCTGCGAGGAAAGTTTCGTAAAGCACCGTTCAAGTGTCATGAAACAGTTCTTGGAAACCGCAGTCAACCTCCAGCTTTTTAAGCAGGTAAGAGTGTGCCTCCACATTTTGTTCTGTAACTCGAGTGTGTCAGAGACTTGTAACACGTTTTTGTCACTGTAAACTTAGGTCTAAACTTTGCTGTTAGAAACTTCCTCACGGAAAACTGCTCAGCTGATGGTCTCACAGAGCAGGACTACCCATGCACAGCGGGAAAAGTGGTGGCTAGTTATGTTTGATTAGGCATCTTAGAAGGACTTATCTTAGTTGGGTTAGATTGATACAACTTGGTAAACAAACCAAGTTTTTTTAATAGGGCCATCCCAATGTAATCCGGTTTATAAAAAATGATTCCTAAATATGTAAGTTTTTAAGCTTTGTAAGGGGCTTCCCGGGAAGGGGCTAAGATGGTAAAGAGTCTGCCTGCAATGCAGCAGCCCCAGGTTCAATCTCTGTGTCAGGAAGATCTCCTGGAGAAGGGAGTGGCTACCCACTTCAGTATTCTTGCCTGGAGAATTCCATGGAGAGAAGACTTTCCAAAATCACAAATTCAAAATTCAGAAAAAAGTTGTTCTATTTTGTGTCTTGATTTCTGGCCCAGAAAATACAGTTGTCATTGCAAAAAGCAGCAGCCTAACATCAGAATTCCGAAAGTTTAGATGCAGTGTTTCTTTTATCCTACTGTGTGATCATAGCAAGTCTCTTAATTTGGGCTGGCTGTAGTTTCTGTTTATGTTATTTGAATTAAGTTAACACTTACTTTTCTTATTCTACATGGCAATTTTAAGTGTAAAGTCAGTTATATGAATTCAACATTTAATGAAGAGTGTGTCGTCTACTGTGCACAGGGCCAGAACGAAGACCTGAGTGAAAACTCAGTGATGCCCTTGAGAAACGGACAAGCTAATAGAAATGCTTATTGCTGTTAAGTGGAAAGAGACCAAGTAACAGAATAAGTGTCAAATCAGCATGGTGAAAAATCCAATACTGTTTATCTGTATTCTGAAGTAATTTTAAAAAATGATCTCAGTTAGGAAAATGGTCTATGGGCCACATACCTACCTGTGTTCCAAAATGTGAGGAAAGGTTAGACTTATCCAGTAGACCTCTTTAAGGAGCCAAGTGAAGCAGGTTGGGTGGGTTTCCGGACCAGAGGTGTCTTGTGTGAATTTCCAAGGATGGAGTGGGTTCGCTTTGGAGCTCTGTGTCCCTGGTGGGCTCCAGTACAGATGGGATTCCTTCCCCAGATGAGAGCAGGACCGAGGGATGGTGTGTCAGCGCCGATGTGTGCACAGCCCAGGGCAGCCCCAGGCTGGCGTCCAGTGCACGCTTGTTAAGCTCCCACGCCCTTCCTGTGTTCTGTCACGAGGAGATGGTTAACCTCCCCTTGTCAAATCTGAGTTGTGAGGCTTAGGTTACGTGGGGATCCAGGACTGAGTGGATGGGTGGGATAACATTTCACTTCCCTTTGACCGTGAGATTCTGTAGCTAGTCTTATCATTTTATAAAGCTCACACATGGTCTTTTTTTTTTTTTAACATAACTACAAAAAGCATATATATACATATATATGGAGTCAGGTCGAGTTGGGCGAGACCTTGGCTTTGCTACTCGATAGCTTTCTATTCATAAGTGTCTGTTTCTTTCTCTGTAAAATAGCAGTACTATCCCCGCCGGACAGGCTGTGACAGTTTACGTGATTTAACACCCGTGCCCTGTCGACTCGACAGCACACACAACTTTGTGGAAGCTCACATTAGTGTTGGCCTCACCCTGAGAGCAGCTACATTCACAAAATGCACATCTATGCAGGGTTACTTTATGTCGAGGTAGAGAATGAACTTGTGGATGTGAAGAGGGAGTGGGGCGAACAGAGAGAACAGCATTGACGTGCAAACACTACTGCGCGTGAGACAGCTGGCTAGTGGGAAGGTGCTCTGTGATGACCTGGGGTGGGGGCGTGGTCAGAGGGGGCGGATACATAGACACTTGCAGCTGATTCACTCCACCTCCAGCAGAAACCAGCACAGCGTTGTATAGCGACTATATTTAACTAAAACAATGAATTAAAAAATAAAGTATAATTTTATCAAATTATGCAAACATACATTTTATCAAATTTTATCAAACAAATTTTATCATTTTATTTTTTATTTAAACAAATTTTATCAAACATACGAAAATGGTCATTCAACGTAGAACCAATTATAGAACAGCATAGTAGTTTTACATACACAAATAGACTGTGTTCTTGAAGTTGATACTGTTTCATGAACCGTAAGAAAGTGATGCTTGAAGGTGCCGCTGAAGGACCTGAGGCTCTGTTGAGAGCATCACGGAGCCGTACAGGTGAGCTGGGCGCAGGCTCGGCCGTGCTAAGAGGCGCTGACGGGGCAAGGCCGCACGCCGTGGAGTGTGTCAGGGGCGTGGGTCTCCTCACGTTCTTATCACAAACAGTCAGGAGCACAGAGGGACATGCGGGAAGCTCTTCTAGGTGATGGACATGTTTATTTACACCTCGTTTGTGGTGATGGTAACAGGACTGTATACCTCTGCCCAAACTCACTGAATTGTCTGCAGTAATTGTGTCCAGGTTTCTGTATATTAATTACATTTGGCTAAAGGTTGGGGGTTGGGGTGGAAAGGGAAAGCAAAAACCAGAATCAGTTAATTAAAAAAAAATAATCAACATAGATGAATTCTCAAAGACATGACTGATGCTTCTGAATGAATGTGAGACTGTTTAGTACAGATGATCCACGTTCCTGACTGTGAGTTTCTGACCCGCTGTGGGTCAAGAACCACACATCCTCTGTTTGACAATTCTCATGCTACAAAATTGAGAGACCGTGAACCCAGGAGAGAAAGCATATAATTTGAAGGTAAGAGCTAGAGTTGGCTCTTATTCCTGATGACATGGCAGGGAAGGATCCGGTGCTCACTTCTGCACGTTTTTTTTTGTGTGTCTGAAGTCACTCAGTCGTGTCTGACTCTTTGAGATCCCGTGGACTATAGCCCACCAGGCTCCATGGAATTTTCCAGGCAAGAATACTGGAGTGGGTTGCCATTTCCTCCTCCAGGGTCATCTTCCTGACCCAGGGATCGAACCCAGGTCTCCCACATTGCTGGCAGATGCTTTACCGTCTGAGCCACCAGGGTTATGTACTAGAACAACTTAAAACGCAGGATTTGCAGAACGCCTTGTGGTGAGGATCACAGGAGACAAAGCCCTAGTGCTTGTTCTCCAAGATGAGAAGTGTGGTGGGAAATTCAGCTCTTGTAAATCCGGGACGACTTGGTATAAAGCTAAACCAAAAATAAAAGTGTGCCTTCCTTCAAAACACTTCCGGGGGCTTGTGCCTCCAAAGCTCTGGAACCGGGAGGAGAGGAAGGAGCTCTGCAGAGAAGTTACCATGCACCAGCGTGCACAGGAGTCCAAAGCCTGAATTAATAATGTCTGGTTTGGTCTGGCCAAACTCAAGTGTAAGGTGATCCTAAACTGTAGGTGTCCTCAGGCCCCTAGCAGAAGCAAGCACACAGCCTCCTTGAGGAGCCACCCCACTTCATCCAGGCGTCGGAGAGTTCTCCCAGCTGTGATCCTGAAGAGGAGGTGCACTGCTAACAGTCACACATACAGGGAGACAGATCCTAAACCAGAAACAGCAGACAGAAACGAACTTGCAAAGATTTCAAGTACTGGAATATCTGAAGTACGATATAAAATAGCTGTGCTTAAGATGTTCAAATAAGTAGAAGAGGCTTTAAAAATGTTCAGGACATAAAAACTTTAACGAATGTGAAGACAGTTTTAAGAATATAGCAAATAAACTTCTGGTAAGGAAGCATCTAATTCACATGAAAGGAAATTGATGTGTTTCATAGCCAATCAGATCTAATGGAAGAGAGATTTGCTGAACTGGAAGATATATCTGAAAAATTATGCAAATTTTAGTACAGAGCTCTGAAGAAGCAGAAAGTGTAAGAGACTCAAAGGGTGGAGTGGAGATGCCTGAAATCCACACGCTCAGTTATAAATGAAGAGGACAGGACATGGAGGAGAGACCGCATTGGAAGGACGGGGTTGGAGCCAGTGACATGCACGGTTCATCTGTTCAGGAAGTCACGCATCCCCAGACTGAGATGAGGAGAAATCTATACCTGCCCAGCTATTCAGCTCTAAAGTATTCAATAAAGAGGGATTTTTTATTTAATTGAAAGAGTTTTTTAAAAAAATTCTTAAAAAGAATACCTAAAATCCTTGACCTCCTAAAATAACTTTTAATTATAATAGAGCTGTGAATACATTTCCCTGCAAAGGCGGAGTTTGCCCTCTCTGTTGCCTTTAATGGTATGTCCACATGGCAGAGCTGTGGCCCCCTGTTATTTAATCACATAGCATCACCAACTCAATGGACATGAATTTGAGCAAACTCCAGGAGATAGCGTTGGATGGAGGAGGCTAACGTGCTGCAGTCCACGGGGTCGTGAAGAGTCAGACAAGACTTAGCGTCTGAACAACAGCAGCAGCAAATCTAGGTGTTGCTGTGAAGATATTTCTGCGTATGTAGTTTAAACTCATAATCACTTGGCTTTAAATAAGGATGATTATCCTACATAAGCTGGGTAGGCCTGTCAGAATAGGATGGAAGGCTTATAAAACAGGACCGAGGTTTTCCTGAAAGAGGAGAGTTCTGTCTGTGGGCGGTGGCATTGGCCCCTGCCTATAGACCCACCTGCTATGTCTGTCCTTCCTGCCTGCCTGTCCTGCAATATTTGCAACCTACTTAGCCAGCCCTCATAGTCGTATCAACCAGGGTCTTATGGTAAATCTCATATGTGTCTGTCTGTCTGTGTAATCTCTTACTGGTTCTGCTTCTCTAGTTGAACCTTGACTACCACACCAACAGGAGAAAGACATTCTTAAGGAAGAACTTTAAGAAAGTAATCCAGGGAGAAAATTTTCTTAGCTCTCAGATGGAAAGTCTGAGATGAGAGAAGGAAGGAAGAGCAAAATAAACGGTAAATATGCTTCCCTGGCGGCTCAGGTAGTAAAGAGTCTGCCTGCAATGCAGGGGACCTGGATTTAGTCCCTGGGTCAGGAAGATCCCCTGGGGAAGGAAATGGCAATCCAGTCCCGTATTCTTGCCTAGAAAACCCCGTGGATGTAGGAGCCTGGCAGGCTGCAGTCCATGGGGTCACAGAGTCGGACATGACTGAACACACACAGTACCCACACACAGGAATTAAATTTAACCAGCATTTACAGTATCAGACAGGCAGGCTCTCCCACACATTCAGGAGTCAACTGGTTCCAAGTCAGATTCCAAAAAAATTGCTGTTTTGATTATGGCAAAACAGAGACACTTCAGTTTCTTTTGTAAGACTGGGGTAATCTTCCACTCTAAAATCTAAGATGACATGAGAAGAAAACATTATAAGCCAGGCCCACTTATGACTACAGATGTAAAATTTAAAATATTTTTAGCCAATTCTAGCAAGGTTTAAAAACGTTACCGCTTCATGAGCAGGTTGCCTTTTCTCTGGAAATTAAGTGGTAGTTGCACATTAAGAAATCTATGGATGTAATTCTCTACATTAACTGATTCTGGGGTAAAATCAGTCCGTTCAGTTCAGTTGCTCAGTTGTACCTGACTCTGTAACCCCATGGACTGCAGCATGCCAGGCCTCCGTGTCCATCACCAACTCCCGGAGTTTGCTCAAACTCCTGTCCACTGAGTCGTTGATGCCATCCAACCCCCTCATCCTCTGTCGTCCCCTTCTCCTTCTGCCTTCAGTCTTTCCCAGCATCAGGGTCTTTTCCAGTGAGTCAGTTCTTCGAATCAGGTGGCCAAAGTACTGGAGCTTCAGCTTCAGCGTCAGTCCTTCCAATGAACATTCAGGACTGATTTCCTTTAGGATTGACTCCTTTGATCTCCTTGAAGTCCAAGGGACTCTCAAGGATTCTACAACATCGCAGTTCAAAAGCATCAATTTTTCAGCACTCAGCTTTCTTTATGGTCCAACTCTCACATCTATACATGACTACTGGAAAAACCATAGCTTTGACTTGGGGGACCTTTGTTGGCAAAGTAACATCTCTGCTCTTTAATATGCTGTGTAGATTGGTCATAGCTTTTCTTCCAAGGAACAAGCATCTTTTAATTTCATGGCTGCAGTTACCATCTGCTGTGATTTTGTAGCTCAAAAAAATAAAGTCTGTCACTGTTTCCATTGTTTCCCCATCTACTTTCCATGAAGTGATGGGACCGGATGCCATGATCTTCGTTTTTTGAATGTTGAGTTTTTAAGCCAACTTTTTCACTCTCCTCTTTGACTAAAATCATTAGATCATCTCAATAGATGCAAAAAGTGTTCATAATATTCATGATAAAGGCAAAAATACATGATTAAAGACATTTTCAGTAAACATCATACTTAACATTAAAACATTAATATTTCTCTCTGAGGAAGGTTCTATCTATTAGCATTGGAACTCCTCACAAATGTAATTGAACTAAAAAGTATGTAAAGATTTAGAAAGTAACACACCAAACTGACTTGACTTTCATTACTTTGAGTATAAAGACAAGTTATGTAGGCCATAAAGAAATAGCTTAATAAATTTGGCTTCATTGAAATTAAGAACTTTGACCATCAAAAGACTTCATATTTGTAATTCTTTTGAACCACCCAAGAGATTGTAGAGTCTGCCATATAAAAACCAAACCTCCTGCATGTTAGTTAAAAGAAAAACAAAAAAACCAATGTAATTGTGCACATGATCTGGATAAACACGTGCACTTGAAAAACCTGAGTGGCTGATAAAGACATGGAAGATGCTCAGCCTTGTTTATTATAATCAGAGAACAGCAAGTAAGAATATAATGAAGTATCACCTCACACTCATCAGATTGGCCCAGTTTTAAAAACATGAAAACCTCAAAATTTGGCAAAGACATGGAGCGAGGGACCAAATTTCACCTGATAGGAGTGAAAATTTGCACCACTTGTTTGAGAAAACACTTTGGCGCTGAAACTTAAACATGCAAATTTCTTTTGACCTAGTGATTTCCTCTAAATTTGGCATCAAAAGTCATTTGCTAAAATTACCTGTAACAGCAAAATGCTGGTGGTGAACTCACACGTTCATCAGTATTAAGAGAATAAGTGGTTACGTTCCTACAATTGAGCAGCCGCACGGCAGAGAGACGCGCAGACTGCAGTGAAACTGAGTGTGAGTGAATTAAGGGAAAGGGACACATGGCTGAAGAGGTGATATGATGAGTCCTTTTATGTAATAATGTTCTGTAGCGAGAAGAACTGAGTAATATCTTATTTAGGGAAACATTTTTGTGATAAAGCTGTAAAGAAAGACAAGGAAAGGGTAAGCTGAAAGGATTCTGATCTTTTCTGTAGGGAGGGCATGTTCTGGTAGCTGGTTTTATCATCATGCACTGAGCTGTTAATTTATTGTTTAAATTAGGTAAGTGTTGTATAAAAACAAATATGAAAGTGAAAGAAAGTGTTAGTGGCTCAGTTGTGTCTGACTTGTTGAGACCCCGTGCACTGTAGCCCGCCAGGCTCCTCTGTCCATGGAATCCTCCAGGCAAGAATACTGGAGTGGGTTGCCATTCCCTTCTCCAGGGGATCTCCCTGAGCCCAGGGATTGAACCCAGATCTCCCGCACCACAAAAGGCAGGATTCTTTACTGAGCCACCAGGGAAGGCCACAAAGCATACATACATACATGCAAATATATAGTATATGTATGTGTGTGTATACACAAATGTGTGTATACATATATATGTGTGTGTACATATATATGTTTGTGTGTATACATATATATGTGTGTGTATCCATATATATGTGTGTATACATATGTGTGTACATATATATGTGTGTACATACACATATGTGTATACATATATAGATGTGTGTATACATATATGCATACATATGTGTATACATACATGTGTGTATACATATATGTGTGTACATATATGTGTGTATATGCATACATGTGTGTATACACATGTGTGTGTATATACATGTGTGTGTGTGTGCATATATATATATATATATATATATATATATATATATACACACTTTCTATGAATCCACCAGTAATGGGCTATGTTTTCACTGACAGCTGACTTCTCATCCTCTTCAGCCCTGGTTTCTGTGTCTGTAATGTGAGTTAGACTGAAGGGTCACTAGGTCTGAGATACCTTTCGGCCATAACATTCCACGATACCAGGGAATAAACACAGCTTAGATGGATGAGAGTCGGTTCCATTTGGATAAATTCCTCTTCAGATAATGGATTTGGAAAGAATCCCAGAAACTGCTTCTTAAATCCACAGCCCTGGCAGCACCATCTCTAACTCGAAGCTTTACAGAGTTTTGAGCCATTATTTTTAGGTCTCTTCCTTTTATCTCACATTACACTTAACACAATAAAGGAAATTATTTTCTTGGGTATTGTTTGTTAAGGCCCCTGGAACTAAAGTTGTTTCTGCTCATTTTACTATGCACTTTCCATGGAAGAAGAGCTATGACAAATCTACACAGCATATTAAAAGGCAGAGACATTATTTTGCTGACAGGTCCATATAGTCAAAGCTATGGTTATTCCAGTAGTCATGTACAGATGTGAGTTGGACCATAAAGAAGACTGAGTGCAAAGAACTGATGCTTTTGAACTGTGGTGTTGGAGAAGACTCTTCAGAGTCCCTTGGACTGCAAGGAGATCCAACCAGTCAATCCTAAAGGAAATCAGTGATGAATATTCATTGAAAGGACTGAAGCTGAAGCTCTAATACTTTGGCCACCTAATGCACAGAGCTGATTCATTGGTAAAGACCCTGATGCTGGGAAAGATTGAAGGTGGGAGGAGAAGGGGATAACAGAGGATGGATGGCATCACTGACACCATGGACATGAGTTTGAATAAACTCTGGGAGTTGGTGGTGGACAGGGAGGCCTGGTGAGCTGCAGTCCATGGGATTGCAAAGAGTCAAACACGGCTGAGCGACTGAACAATAGCAAGGACATTCTCGCTTTCCCCTCCTGTTTTCTGGGCAGTTCCTCCAGGGCCCTTGTTCATTATGCTTTCCTCTATCTATTCCCCGAATGTCTCTGTACTCAAATTCCACGTCTCTGATTCATGCCATCTCCTGGGGCTTCTTCACAAGGGACCCTAACTGCGTTAGTTATGTATGATGAGGGGTCTTGAACACGTCTTTATTCAGATGGTGAAAGTTGCTCAGTTGTGTCTGACTCTTTGTGACCGCAGGTATGAGTGTGTGTATAGTATCTCTGGGTATGTGTGGGCATATACACACACACTCCCACACATACACGTGTGTCGCCCATTCACATAGATGCATCTTCACATATGAGCCATTGTGCACCCCTTCTTTTATAAATTAGTTTTACCCAGTTGCCTAAACCAGAAAATTAGGCATCATCTTTTCTCACGCCATCATCTCCAGTCTTTCTCACATAGTTGTTTGACTGTGTTCTGTTGATCCTTCTTTCTAAATATCATTCGGCTTTCCCTCTTTTGTTCTCTCCAGCTTCTGTGTCAGTGACTTGTGTTGGGTAAGAGGTTTGTGTTCTTTCACTTGGCCCCCCTTTCAAGCCATCCTCCAGCCTGCTCTGAGAGTGTTCTTTCTGAAAAGCAAATCTTAAGTCTTTCTCATTGTGTCTAGGATGCCATTCAGACCCTAGCCTGGCACGCAGAAGCCTTTTATCTTCTGGTTTTTATTACTCTGATTTTTTTCTCTACTATGTCTCCAAAGACCCTTACTGCAGCCATTCTGGGCATTTTCTGTCTCTGAAAATGTTTTCTTGTCTTGATGCTTCTCACGTGAGTTGCAGTAGAGAATAAATAGTGAGAGACTGAGTGATGGTAATTACGAATAAATAAAAATAACACTCGTTAACTACTGACTCATGCCGGGTACTATGTGAATGCTCTAATCTAGGTTCATCTTGGCCGTGGCCACAGCACGGCATGCTTTATTACCGCCACTTTGCACGTGGCAAACCTTAGCAGTGGGGAGGTGGAGTAACTTGCTGAGCATGTCCCCAGTAGTGTGTGGTAAAGTTGGGACCTTGATGTGCTCAGTTGTGTCCGACTCTTTGTGACCCCATGGACCTAACCCACCAGGCTCCTCTGTCCATGGCATTTCTCAGGCAACAATACCAGAGTGGGTATCCATTTCCTTCTCCAGGGCATCTTCCCAACCCAGGGTTGAGCCCACGTCTCCCGTGTTGGCAGGCGGGTCCTTCACTGCTGGGCCACTGGGGAGGCCTGGGCCTGAGACACAGAGCAGCTGAGCCCCACCATCCTTCCCGGGGGGCACAAGGTGTGAAGGCGTGCGTGCTGGCCGCCTCGCTGTCTCCACTGGCCTGCACCGTCTCTCTCCATTTCATGTTACTCAGCTCAGACATTCTAGAATATAGTAGACACTCAGTATTGTTAAGTAAAGAAACCAAATAAAAACTGCTATTCCTATTGTAAGGAAGAGGCAGCAACATGTCTTCATGATTTTGGTAGATGGAGAACTTGAAAAATTGAACATAATGGAGCTCATTTGCGAAAATCCTCAGACTGCAGGAGTCGGGTGTTTGTGCATTTCACACTGAGTGGTCTCTGTAATTCCCAGCCAGAGCCCTTCAGTGCTGCAGGGCGTGAGAGTGCGCGTCCTGCGAGACCCTCCGTGCTCTCTGTATTTTGTGCCATGACCCACTTTCTCTGACCTAAGAGGTATTGGACAAAGCAGTCAAAAGCCAAATATTTTACTTTTATGTTAGTTGGAGACTTTAGAAAGCTTTTAACATAAATAATACATTCTTATACATCTCTCCATTTTCCTGTTAATCTTTTTGGAAAGAAGCATGATGCTTTCTTATTTATGGGGTGTCATCTTTAGCCCAGATCAGCACATGCCTCACTAGTGCTGAAGAGTGCACCGTTCTGGAGCATTAGGAAATAGTTGACATATGAGTGGATGGGAGATGGTAACTGTATCAAGCACATATTTTATAACATGGAAGAGTAACATTTGCCCTAGAGAAAATGCAGACACTTATTGGTAGAGAGAAGGAGCCTGTCAGGAGAGAACTTATTAGGACAAAGAATACATTTTTTGGCATCCTTTGTTAATGAGTTTTGAGTAGCATCCCAAGTTGTTTCTCTAAGTGTGGTCCCAGACCTCCTGCAGCAGATTTAGCTGGAAAGTCTATTAAATATGCATGTCCTTGACTCTCACCTTCAGATCTGTGATTTAGGGGGCCTGGACTAAAACTCTGAAATTTACATCATTAATGAAATACCATAAAAATGGGGCTTCCTGACTGGCGCAGTGGTATAAGAATCTGCCCGCCGATGCAGGAGATGCAGGAGATATGGTTTCAATCCCTGGGTCAGGAAGAGCCCCTGGAGGAGGAAGTGGCAACCCACCTCAGTATTCTTGCCTGGGAAAGCCCATAGACAGGAGGCTGGCAGGCTACAGTCCATGGGGTCACAGAAGAGTTAGACATGACTGAGCAACTAAGCATGCACACGCACACCACAGAGATACGCACACTATATTTTAGAAACACTCATATAAATGTTCTTTATTCTTCCTCTCATTCAACAGTATATTTGAGTGTCTGCTCTCCTAGGAAGTGTTCTGGGTGCTGGGTTGTACTGGAGAACAAGACAGAAAAGAATTTCCGATGTTGTGAATTCTATGTTTCTATATGAGGGGGACTGAAAATAAGCTAATTATGTAGAGTGTTCATATGGTAAGTACTGTGGGAAGGGAAATAAAACAGGAAAGGAGGATGATCAGGGGTCAGGGTGGGATTGCAACTTAAAGTAGCTTGAAGTGAAGTGAAAGTTGCTCAGTTGCATTCAACTCTTTGCAGTTGAATATATATATAGTCAACTATATAGTCCATGGGATTCTCCAGGTCAGAATACTGGAGTGGGTAGCCATTGCCTTCTTCAGGGAATCTTCGCAACCCAGGGATCGAATCCAGCTCTTGTGCATTGCAGGCGAATTCTTTACCAGCTGAGCCACCAGGGAAGCCCAGCTAAAGTAGCTTAGTTGGGTTGATTTCAGGGAGAATGTGGCATTTGAGCAGCATCCTATAGAGTGGTCAGACGTGGAAGCAGAAGAAGGATTTCTAAGGCCGTACTATAATCTGGGTGAGCAGAGATGGCAGTTTGCATCTGGTCCATGGAAGATGTGAGGACTGGTCAGATGTGGATCATTCTGAAGATAAAGTCAGTGGGATGCTCTGAAAGATTTAATGTGAAGTATGAGAGAAAGAGGAGTCAAGAATCCATGGATCCGTGATTCTCAACCAAGAAACTGGCAGGATGTATGTTAATTTTTTCTGAAATGGGGAAGACTGTGGAGAGGAGAAATTTTGGGGGAAGAATAAGCATTCAGTTTTGGACATGATGAGTCTGAGACATCTGTTAGACATCCAAATAAGACATTGATCAGGGGACTTCCTTGGTGGCTCAGACAGTAAAGATTCTGCAGTGCAGGAGACCTGAGTTTGATCCCTGGGTCTGGAAGATCCCCTGGAGAAGGGAATGGCCACCCACTCTAGCATTCTTTACTGGAGAATTCTGTGGACAGAGGAGCCTGGCAGGCTACAGTTCATGGGGTTGCAAAGAGTCAGATAACGACTGGATGACTAACACTTTCACTTTAGGCACATGGATAAATGAGGCAGAGGCCAAAATTAGACCTAAGATAGGAGTATGGGGGTCATTAGCATGTAGATAGATGGTGGTCTTTAGAGCCATTGGACTGGAGACCAAGTGAGATGGCCAGGGGAGTGAGTATAAATGGGAATGACAGGGACCAGGGAATAGCTGAGGGCAGCCACCAAGGAGGACGGGTGAGTGAATGCCCCCAGACTCGGGAGAGGGTCCAGCTCCCTTTGGGGCCAAGGAGAGAAGGAGGGCCTGGCTCTGTTAGATGCTGGTGACAGGCTGAATCAGGGGAGAACGTGGACTCGACCTCTGAGCTCAGTCACGTGGAGATGGGACGCCCCAGTGGGCACAGCACTGCTGGGGAGGTGAGGGAGCCTGTGTGATTGCGGGGTGGTTGAGGAGGGCGTGGGGACGGCAGTACCAGCGGCTCTTCTGAGTTGTCCCCTAAGGAGGTGCATTGACACGGACAGTGCGGGAGAAGACGTGGGGTCAGGAGGAGCACACGAGCTTGTGGGTCCGGGGGCCGAGTCCTCAGCAGAGAGGAGGTCAGGCCAGTGGAGCTGGGCTCTGTGGAGTGGACACCATGCGCAGCTGGACCGGGGCTGGTGCCTGGAGCTGGCAGAACCCATCCTTCAGGTGCTTGAGATTTTTTTTTTCTCATTATTGGGATTCGGAAGCAGGGTCATCAGCTGAGAGAGAGTGGGGAGGTGGTTGGATCTTTACGGGGAGCAGAGATGCGAAGCAGATGGAGAGCGAGTGGGCTGGAGAGGAAAGGGGATGGTCAGGGCGCCATTGAGATGGCAGGTTGTGAATTCAGGAGAGCACCAGCCTCATGCCTGCTCAGTTCATCCCTCCATCCCTGAGCCTCGTGCGGGCCTGCTGGGTGCATGCTCTCCACACCGCCCCGGGAGCTCCGTCTCCTGGGTCTGCTTCCCCGCCTGACCCCGGGCTCGCTGCCTCCCTGCCTTCTAGCCTAGGCTCAGGCATTGTCTTCATTGTGACGTCTGCCCTGGACCACACTGTCCACACCTGAAAGCTCCTTGCCCCCGACATCCGAGTGCCCCTAGAAGTTCTATTTTCCACACTCATCCCCTTCTGACATATTATGTCACCTATTGCATTTATTATTTCATGCAGTCTGCTCTGCGCCCTGCCCTGCCACCCCCCAACACTAGATGCTTAAATCTTATGAAGGCTTGAACCTTTGTCCGTGTCACTCATTTCTGGTCTTCACACATCTAAAAAAGAACCCGACATGTGGTAGATACTCAGTTAAATGTTTATTGAATGAATGAATGAGTTCATTGTCCGATGGTCATGAAGTTCAAAAGACTTAATCCTGTTGCAAATTATTTCATGTCTGTTGATATATCTTAGAAGGACTATTGTCCCATCAGTTACTGGTTCTCATGATAAGTTGCACTGAGTGGTGAATTTTATACCCTTCAGAGTATTTTTCTATCCCTTATACGATGGTGATCTAATTCGTACACTTCAGTACTGTGATTACCCAGTCCTTAAAATGGAATAAAAATAACAGTTTATTTCTGCCCCTTCACACCCTTAATTCTCTCGGTTTGGCTTTAAGCTGACCTACCTTATTCCCACTTATTGCAGTCTGTGTTTATAAATAGCTACTAACTGAAGGCCTGGCATTTAGCACATGTCTAAGTATCTGATGATTTAATTTATTGTAGCACTTCAGTGTGGTTCTCACTAACCCATCAAGGTTTACCGAGCCTGTGTAAGAAGAAATATTTAAATTAGAAAACTTATTTTTTTTTACCCCAAAGTATTATATAGAAAGGAAATGTTAAAGATCTGTAAGAAATTAATGTTTTAAAAGTAATTTTTTTACTGTATTTAAATTTTTATTTAAATTTCTAAAAATTTCTGATTTATTAAAAACACTTTTTCTCTAGCTCTCAAGACTTTATTCCTTATCTTTGTGCTCAAAAAGGGTTTCTAATAAGAAGTACATTTTTGAGACGGAGTCATTAAGGGGATGGCAGAGGATGAGACAGTTAGATGGCATCACTGACTCAATGGACATGAATATGAGCAAACTTTGGGAGCCGGTAGAGGACAGAGGAGGCTGGTGCACTGCAGTCCATGGGGTCCTAATGAGTTGGACTTAGCAACTGAACAACATTTTTCTTCAGATGAAGGAGTGTCAGTCAGATCAGTCGCTCAGTCATGTCTGACTCTTTGCGACCCCATGGACTGCAGCACACCAGGCTTCCCTGTCCATCACCAGCTCCTGGAGCTTGCTCAAACTCGTCCATAGAGGTGGTGATGCCATCCAACCATCTCATCTTCTGTTGTCCCCTTCTCCTCCCCTTTCAATCTTTCCAAGCATCAGGGTCTTTTCAAATGAGTCAGTTCTTTGCATCAGGTGGCCAAAGTATTGGAGCTTCAGCTTCAGCATCAGTCCTTCCAATGAAAATTCAGGACTAATTTCCTTTAGGATGGACTGGTTGTATTTCCTTGCAGTCTAAGGGTCTCTCAAGAGTCTTCTCTAACACCACAGTTCAAAAGCATCAGTTCTTCAGTGCTCAGCTTTCTTTATGGTCCAACTCTCACATCCATACATGACTACTGGAAAAACCATAGCTTTGACTAGATGGACCTTTGTTGGCAAAGTAATGGTCTTTGCTTTTTAATATGCTGTCTAGGTTGGTCATAGCTTTTCTTCCAAGGAGCAAGCATTGTCTGATTTCATGGCTGCAGTCACCATCTACAGTGATTTTGGAGCTCAAGAAAATAAAGTCTGTCACTGTTTCCATTGTCTCCCCATCTGTTTGCCATGAAGGGATGGGGCCAGATGCCACGATCTCAGTTTTCTGAACGCTGAGTCTTAAGCCAGCTTTCTCACTCTGCCCATCCACTCTCATCAGGAGGCTCTTGTGGGTGTGCAGGTTTGTGTGCCTGTGTGCGCAGTGGCCCTGCCGCTTCACGTCAGGGACCAGACTGTCACGTGGCCCTGAAGTCAGTGCTCCCCTCCTCGTTCAGCCCCCTCTCCAGGACAGCCTTCTTATGGGCTTTTAACTGAAAAATGATGTATTTCTCTTAAAATGATAGAAGAATCTCGAAATTTAATCACTGTCATCCTCAGAGATTTGATGTATTGATTGCAATTAAATATTTATAGGACATATGTCTGAACCAGTGAAATCATTAGAACACAGATTAGTAGCGCAACTTGTTTTGGATTTGGGGATTAAATGCCAGAAATGGGCTGAGTGGTGAAGTTGTCAAAGTATTAAGAGAAACATATACTTTGTCTCTCAGAGGAAAAATGCATTCCCCGTGGTCCACTGGCCTACTGTTCAGGTTTAACCTGTGAATCTGATCAGAACATATTTTATGTTTTTTTTTGTAAAGAAACTTGCCATCCAAGTGTGTCCTTTATGTTTTATTGTAATTTTATAATGCTCCTTTTATATTGTGTTTTAAAAGTTGAAGTGGTGCATGTTCATTTCCATTAGACAGTACTGCATACTGAAGTGCATTTACAACAACATGTAGTTTCTTTAGATTCAGTCAATCTCCTATTCAGATAGTTATTTGAAGATAAAGGCACTTCAGAAAACCTTAGCGATGTCAGTATCAAAAATAGGCAGCAGGAAGCAGTTTTGCTGCTTAATTACACTTACCTTGTAACCTATAATACCATCTTAAAATCTCATCCTAAGGATTAACCAGATCCACTTCTTGTAATTGTTGATGACTTAGAAGGGATCATGTTATTGATTTTAAGGAACATATTTATTCTTATTAAATAAATTTTAGCTATTTTTCATAATTAAATGATGGAATGTATACTGTGAAATTAGGCCTGTGAACTTTTTTGAGATATCTAGTTATAATTCTTAAGTTTTGTGTGGTTATTTAGCGTGTTTATTTCCAGGTTTTAATTTTTGCTTTTGGAATAAAAAGCAAAGCATTAAGATTTATGTAAAAAACATTATCTTAAAACATACTCATGTATTCTTTTAAGAACCTACTTGTAACCTAGTTTTATCTTATAGCTGAAGTACCTCCATTGTTATTTACAGTTTTACTTGTTATTACTTGCCATTCTTAGCTAATTCTACCAAAATGTATGTCTTGAGTACATGTTTGCTAAGTGATGTGTGTTATGTAGCCTTTGCTTTTCCAGCAAGTAATACTGTTTAGTTTAAAATCATCTCTCTGTCTACAACAGTAGCTACTGTTTTCACCTACTATGAAATGCTCTGGAGTTATAAAAGTTGTGTGACCATGAACCAACCCCACTTGGGAAACAAAAAAAAGCTGTTACTGAATCAAAAATAGAAAAAGGAGCTTAGAGAACTGTTAGGTTCAGCATTCCTCTCCATTAACATCTCTTTTCAGTTATTCCTGGGGGTCTGCGTTGGGGTGTGTGTGTGTAATATGTATGTGTGTGTGTGCGCACAATCACCCTTTTAAGAACATTTTCATTAAGTGTGTATGTTGATAAGTGTCAGTCACTAAGAGGATTGTTTGCAAAGTCAGTGATAACATGGGGCATTTTACCAAGTGGTGATTTTCTATTGGCTCAAATCACTAGTTTAGTAACACAAAGTAATTAGTCATGCTCAAAAATGCATCATCAGTAAATAGTTTTGAGATTTATCTCTTTTTAGACTTGAACTATTCCACTCAAACTAAAATGAATGGATTATTTCCAGTAAACACAAAAATGAAAACCTTTTAAAAAGTCTTGTAGTCTTAATCTTTTAAGGCAAATTAAGTCCTTTAAAAGGATGTCTTGGTTTGTTCCATTTGTCAGTAATGTATTACTTTAAATGTATCATTGTGCTTCACCTTATTTTTTCAAAATCCATCACATTAGATCACTTTAGTTTGATTTATCATACTGTGCTGAAAATGTGTGTAAGTCAAATTCTGCAGGCATTTTAAACTACATTAGTTTCACATTAACTGTTTATTGTATGTAGTAGCAAAGACACCCAGGATTGTAAGCTACTGCCTTTTAGCACAGATGAAATCAGTAATTCCACACATTATAGTTATTGAACTCTCAAAGCACGTGAAATGTATGTGCTTTAGGATCATTTCTGTGTGTTCTGTTCCTCGGTAAGCATCTATTTCCAGTTACGTGTTGGGCGCTAAAGCTGCCTCTATCCAAGGGGCCGTGATCCCTTCTCAGGAAGCGCGGGAGTTGACAGAGATGGGAAGGGTGGAGTTGCGGAAAGTGGACTCGAGTATTTACCATCCGCTCTCTGCCTGCACCACGGGCACTCGATGGGACCGTTTAAGTTTGGAAGAGTATAGTTGATACGGAGTGTTGTGTTAGTTTCAGGTGTATAGCACCGCAGTTCAGTTATGTGTCTACTCTTTTTCAGATTCTTTTTCCATATAGGTTTATTACACAGTATTGAGTAGAGTTCCCTGTGCTATACAGTAGGTCCTTGTTTATTTATGTTATGTATAGTGGTGTGTATCTGTTAATCCCAAATTCCTGATTTATCCCTCACCTTTCCCCGTTGGTAACTAACTCTCACAAAACCCCATCAGACGTTTCTGTGTTGTTATTCCCGTTTTACAGAAGGGGAGACAGTCTCAGAGACGCAGGCTGCCTGAGATCGTAAAGCTAATGAGTGGTGGTGAGAGGCAAGCACTCAGACCCCAGGCTCCACGTTCACTCTGGTTTCTCATCTTGGTGCCTCCTCCGCGCCAGGCATAATGCGGGTGTTATATGGGTCACCTACGGGCCCTGCTCAGTTCTCGTTTTTATGAGAGCAGCTCATACTCTTGGCAAAAATGCCATGGCCGTGCCTTTTTAGATTATGTCCATTTAAACTCATTTTACCACATTTTTGGTCAAAACCATTGTACAGTAATAAGGCAGTTAAGCGTCATTTTAAACAGGAACCTGTTGGTTCATCGGCCATTCTTTCCTAATTTGGGCCTGTGAGAGATTTCTGTCTCAGTGTCTTACCCGCTGATGCACTGTGGTCTCCAGTCTCTGCATGCAGTGACACTGACCTCACCCCTCCTCTTGGTTAGTTTTGTCCTTGAACCATTTAACCAGAAAACCAGGGCAGACCATAAGAGGTTTCTAGAAGTCAAGGTCTCTTATGTTATCTAAACTTCAAATTTATCGGGTGAAAAAATCATGGCCGGGATTGATTAACTCTCTTAAGATGAAGAGGAACGTCTTATGTAAATCCTCAGATCCTCGTCTGTTCTTCAGACGTCATTGAAGTCTTTCTTACGGTAGCCTTTGGCTCTCATGCAGCGGAGCCTTAAAGACAATTCACCATCATCATGAGTGGAGAAACCACAAAACATTTATAATATTTTTCATAATCTAAGTAACACATGCGTCTGGTGCCACAGACCAACAATATAAAACTAACCAAGTGCCAGTGATACATGTGTGTGTAAAGCATGTCACTGGTTTATGCGTGGAGCTGGTCAACAGAACGATCACCTAAGGATGTTTGCTGAAGCCCCGAGATTCCGCTTTGCTGCGTGTGTAGGGGCAGGGTGGAGACGGGGCAGAGCAGATGGTGTGCTGTGTTTTGAAGCGGATCTCTGGGTACTTGTGGCAGCATCAGGTTCCCACTCCCGTCTCTCCTTTCAGAACAGTGAGAAATATTGCTTAAGGTGACCCCGTGTGAGTCAGCATGGATTTACCTGAATTTTATTATCTTCGTAACCATGGTTTTGATCATTTGGTCAACACATTTGTTGGGAATTGTGAAGTTATATTTGTTTTATTATTAAGTGGTTAGAACTATCTGGTGCTCTTACCCTTGAGGACTAGCAGATTAGATCTAGAGTGTTTTATTTTACTGGGCGAAGTTAATATTAACCTCTAAATAGTAGCATCTAACATTTCTTGGATGCTTCCTGTGTTAATAAACCTGTGTTAATTTAACGTGTGCAGCTGTGTCCTGAAGCAAATACTGAGAACACTGAGGCCAGGGGTGGATTCAGCCCCCCAGGGCAAGGCTTGGCTGGCGGCACGGTCTTTCTGTCCACACTGTTTTATTTATTAATGGAGTTAGGCTGTGCTGTACATTTGTCTAACTAGCTGCTATTTATGGTCCACCTGCCATCTCAGTGGTTTGCGTTTTCTTGTTGTTTATCTGTGTTTATACACATATATGTATACCTGAATGTCTGCTATTAGTACTTTTGGTGTAAGTAAAAATCTAATCTTATGAAGTAAATGACAGTTAACATATTTGACATGTTTTGATTTCAGTTTATCGATGGTCGACTGGCAAAACTAAATGCAGGAAAGGGTTTCTCTGATGCATTTGAAGAAGAGATCACTTCTGGAGGCTTTTGTGGAGGTAAAGACTAGTTCCAATGTGATTATCCATTTTTATGAATAACAATTATCTATGATTTTTGCACCTGTGTCACATATGTTTACTTTGTAAACTACCATTTTCTCATAAATATCTGATATTTTCGATACATTTGTTCATCTTATAAAAAACTATAGTGTTGACTTACTTTGCCTGATATGTTATGCTAGGCATTCAGATGGTCTCATGAGCTGGCAATGCTTTGCT
Organism: Hydropotes inermis; assembly: GCA_020226075.1. Classification (NCBI taxonomy): domain Eukaryota; kingdom Metazoa; phylum Chordata; class Mammalia; order Artiodactyla; family Cervidae; genus Hydropotes; species Hydropotes inermis. Next base: position 65,519,861 of record CM035280.1, on the reverse strand, counting down.
TGTATAGTCTCTTAATATGACTGGAAAAAAATATCACAGAAATGCAGTTAGTTTAGTTTTTTTCTCTGCTAGAGAAATACTAGTGATATTTATCAATACTACTCAAGTAAGAATTAGAGAGCTCAGCTTGTGGTCCACATAGTAGCTTTTAACATAATCCAGAAAGACAGGTCTGAACATGACAACTGTTGTTACATTTTTAAAAAAGAGTGTCTTTATAGGAGTCTATGTTGTTGTGCTTTGCAGGCCCCTGCAGCATTAGGAACAGATTTTCAGTTTACTGTCCCATGTTCTTACACTTGTCAGTGTGATAAGTGCTCACTTAAAGCAGTGGAAGGAGGCATCTCATTTTGTATGTGTGACACACATTAGTGACATCCCACTTTTATTTAATATAATTAACTGTAATATAATTGAGCAGTTACATTGTTTGAAATGTCAGTAATTGAAACTGTGTTGTAGTATCTAGGAAATGAATGACTTAGGAATGGGTACCCTGTCCATGAGGATCTGGTACCTAGTCCTGACTCTGTACTTCATGATCCAGTACCTAGTTCTGACTCTGACTCTGTACTTGGTGATCCAGCACCTAGTCCTGACTCTGTACTTGGTGATCCGGCACCTAGTCCTGACGCTGTACTTGGTGATCCAGCACCTAGGCCTGACTCTGTTCTTGGTGATCCGATACCTAGTCCTG
>CM035280.1:65493103-65509880 GCA_020226075.1 Hydropotes inermis | reverse complement strand
TTCATAGAACTGTTCAACTTCAGCTTCTTCAGCATTACTTGTTGGGGTATAGGCTTGGATTACTGTGATATTGAATGGTTTGCCTTGGAAATGAACAGAGATCATTCTGTCGTTTTTGACATTAGTCCTCATCATAAAAAGTTCCTCAGCCCCACCACAAGGCTTCTCTACCTTTTCTGTGCTTCCATGGGGCCTGTGGGCCTCCCTCTGTTTCAGCACTTGTGACTGTGCCTCTGTCTCTGTAGGAGACTCTTAGGAGCTGATTGAGATTCAGTAAAACTTGCTTTGTGACCCTATGGACTGCAGCCCACCAGGCTCCTCTGTCCATGGGATTTCCCAGGCAAGAATGCTGGAGTGGGTTGCCATTTCCTTCTCCAGGGTATCTTCCCAACCCAGGGATCCACCTGGGTCTCCTGCATCATTGCAGGAATTTCTTAAAGTCTAAACGTTTGCCCAAAAATAACCCGCTGCTGTTATGTGCTTTCTCTGTTCTTTCCCCATTTGTCAGGCCAGATTATGGCTAGGCAATGGCCATCTGGTGGTCTCTGGTGTTTTTATAGCCTTGGAGGCAAAGTAGGCTAACTGCTAGCCTTTGGATGATCCCATGTGCAAACAGAGGCTAATGCTTTCCCCACCTCATTCAGGTGTAATAGTGGGTGGAATGGGTCCCTGAAAACAGAGTTTTAGATGACAGGTTCTCCTTTTTCTGTGTAACATGACAAGTTAGTAATTTTCATTCCATGGGATCTCGTACACTTATCCCTTAAACTTGATGGAACTGCGCTGAGCAGACACCCGTGTTGTCATTTTCCAGGCCAAGAACCATGCAAAGCAGGGGATAAAGGAGGTGAAGAGCAAGCTTAGACACAAGGTGCGTCCAGCGCGTCTCGTTCCACCTGGATTCCTGTGTTAGTGTGAAGCTTATTCTGCACAAATCACACGGGGTTTATGTTTTTAATGACTTTTGAAATGTGCTTAGCCCTTTGTTCAAGGATGCATGTTTCATAACAAGCCCCATGGCAGCTATCTGCCATTCTATACGTACCCCTGAACAATCTCTTTACCCTTTGCATATTTTATCACAGAGGTGCGGAGAGCTTCAAAGGTGCTTTAACAGGATGTATGTCTTCATAAAGTTGATTGCCTTGATATCAAAATTGAAATTCTTGCTTCAAGCTGAGACTTTTTTTTTTTTAATGATGATCTCTGGTGCAGAATTAAGGCAGAAATGTCATCACTGGGCTTTACCAGATCTTTCCAATAGTAGCTACTTTAAACTGAAGCATGTTCTTAATTTACAAAGGAGATGTATTTGAATCTATGAATGTTGCATATATGTGAATAGGTATAGGTATGTATATATGTGTTTGAGTTGATTACATATTATATTTTTGAAGATTTTATCAGTTATGTTTTGAATTTCTACCTCTGAAGAGAAGAAACTATTTAAAACTTCCACTGTAGTAATGGAGCATGAATGGGCTTCATATAAACTTTATTCAAATTGTTTAAATAAGTCAGAAATTTTAGGAGTTTTTAATTCATAATATAAAAATGCATTTTCTTCCTAAATAGCTCTTTTTAAGCTTACACTCCAAGTGTTAATTTTGTTATTTGCACCTGTATCAGATACTATTAATTAGAAAACCTTAGTAATAAAATGAGTACTTTAGAATAACCACTTGTGGATCTCTTTGGTGTAGGAAAATGAGGATGACTTTGGGACTTGTTCCGGTTCAGTGCAATACACGCCCATTTACACGTTACATGGCGAGAGGGGAGGAAACCTAGCCAGAAGGAAGATGTCCCAGGTGAGAGGATTCACCCTCCTGCCTCCCAGAGTCTGATATTACATTGATTTCAGTGATTTCTTCAGGAACAATTTTGGACCCACTGATTTTTTTTTTTTAATCATATGGTAAGAAATGCTCTGATGATGGTCAGTATGAGCACGTGGAGTCTGGGCAGGTGCAAGGGGCCTGTGAGCCCCGGGTCCAGGTACCACTCCACGCCCGTCACTGGATCGTGGCCTCATGGTGAGTGGGGAGAGACAGGGCCGTGTGTGGTTGCGCAGCAGCGGGGGCAGCTTAATGACGCTTCCTTAACTACAAAGTAAGATGAAGCTCCTACATGGGGGTCTGACTGCTATAGTACTCTGTAGAAATTAGACATGGAGTAATGTATGTCTGTCTTTTTCTAAAGTTAGATGTTTTGTTTGCTGTAAGAAGTTTAAAGCTTCTACTTCCACCTAATGCTACTTCACATACTATCCTAAAGTAGGAATGTGTCCAGGTTCAGAGCTGTGTGTGTGTGTCTGATTTTGCATCATAAGTGTGCTTCTATAGGATTTTAAGCAGCAGAAATTGCACACACCTCATACTTTAAGTGGTCTTAGAAAACTGCCTTTTGAAAGGAGTTTGTGAGTAGATTAAAGTTCAGAAACCGTTGAACTGGAAGCAGCCGCAAAGCTTCATCTATCACAGCCACTAGTTTACACGTGAGGAAGCTGACTGCCGAGTGGTCACGCCGCTTGCCTGATGTGCTGGGCGCCCCCCTCCCATGTGCAGGTGGGTTCCCTGGCTGCACAGACTCAGCGCAGTTCCTGCGTCTCCAGGAACGGGGAAGGGCCGCGAGGCTGTGCTCTAGAACCTCAGCCCTTGTAAATAAGACCCGTTCGGTCAGTCATTCAACAGCTATTATGTATCAGATAACTTTTCTAGGTATTTTGGAAAAACTTAAAAGTTCTTTGCTTTAAGGGGCTGTTTTTATAACGTACAAAATGCCTTCTCTATGATTTATCTGTTTGTTAAGCTTACATTTTCATACGTTAGTCTTGCTCAATTGCAGTGTATTGGCAGTGAATGCTGGTTGTATGACCTGAAGCAAGCCTTTCAGTGAAATAATTATCTCACAAGGGGAAGAGCCTTTTCTGGTTCTCCCTGTTAACTGGAAAACATTTATAAACTTGTAAATTAATGGTGGATTTGCAATCAGTTTCTTAATTCTTCTCCCATCATTAGAATGTTCACTTCCTGTTTGTCTGTTCTCAAACTTCAATAGCTTAAAAACTTAACCAAAATGTTTACTGCTTTAATGTTTGAATCACTTAAATCATATGTATATTTATGTGTGCGCATGTGTGTGTGTATATGTGTGTGTGTGTGTGTGTGTGTGTATAAAGCATGATAGATAGATTTTCGAATTCTTTGATTTCTTTAGTGATCCATTAGTTGTTTAGTAGCATATTGTTTAGCCTCCACATGTTGGTGTTTTTATAGTTTTTTCCTGTTATTTATTTTTAATCTCAAGAGTGTTGTGATCAGAAAACATGCTTGATATGATTTCAGTCGTCTTAACTTTCCTAAGGCCTGCCTTGTGGCCCAGCATGTGGTCAGTCATAAAGTACATTGCATCTGCACTTGAGAAGAATGTGCCTTTGGATGGAATGCTTTTATTTATACTCTATACCACCTGGTCTGATGTGTCATTTAAGGTTGGTTTCCTGCCTGGATGTTCTGCCCATCGATGAAAGTAGGGTGCTGAAGTCCCCCACTATTACTGAGTCACTGTCGCTTTCTCCCTTCGCGGTTGTTACTATTTTCCTTATATATTGAGGTGCTCCTGCGTTGGGTGCATATATATATTTACAATTGTTTTATCTCCTTCTTGAATTGATCCCTTGATCATTATGTAGTGTCTTTTTCTTTTTAAACCTTGCAACTTTAACCTTTTTTTTTTGACTTTACAACCTTAAACCTTACAACTTTATTTTAAAGTCTGTTTTGTCCGCTATGAGAATGGCTACTACAGCTTTCTTTTTATTTCCATTTGCATGGAATACCTTCTTCCATCCCCTCACTTTCAATCTATATGTGTCCCTGGGTCTGAGGTGAGTGAGTCTCTTGTAGATAGCATGTATACAGGTCTTGTGTTTGTATGCATTCAGCCAGTCCATGTCTTTTGGTTGGACCATTTGGTCTTATTTACAGTTCAGGTGATTATTGATATGTGTCTCCTTATTGCCATTAAGCATTTCAGGTTCGTTTTTGTAGGTCTTTTTCCTTCTCCCTCTTTTGTTCTCTTCTCTTCTAGCTTGATGACCATCTTGAGTGTTGTGTTTGGGTTGCTTTTACTTCTTTGTGTGTGTGTATCTATTGTAATTTTGAGGTTTGTTGCTCCCATGAGGTGTTGATATAGCAGTTTATATATGTACAAGGTTGTTTTAAGTTGCTGGTCTTTTACCAGCCTAGAGTTCTTTAGCATTTGTTGCAAAGTTGGTTTGGTGGTGCTGAATTCTCTTACCTTTTGCTTGTCTGTAAAACTTTGATTTCTCTGTCATCTCTGAATGAGAGCCTTGCTGGGTAGAGTATTCTTGGTTGTAGGTTCTTCCCTTTCATCACTTTAAATATATCGCTCCACTCCCTTCTGGCCTGCAGAGTTTCTCCTAAAACTCAGCTGATAACCTTATGGGAGTTCCTTTGTATATTATTTGTTGTTTTTCCCTTGTTGCTTTTAATATTTTTTTGTCTTTCATTTTTGTAAATTCTGTTACTGTGTGTCTCAGCATGTTCATTGGATTTATCCTGCTGGGGACTATGTGTGCTTCCTGGACTTTGTTGTGAAAAAAATATGGGAATCTTTGTTAACCGTACCATGCTTTAAGATAAAAAGAAAATATTTAAATTGGAGGGATGCCTATCTTAAATAACAGTTTTAAATTAAGAAAATTACTTTTAGCTTCTCATATTTAATTTTTAAAATCTTTGGGTTTTTTTAACATGGCATATTTTTATGATAATTTAATTAGAAAATATGTTAATAATTTCTGTTTTTGTTTTCTTTGAATTCCTAGAGACACAGTTTCTGATAAGAGAAAATTATATTAAGTTATAGATAACTTTACAGGATAATAAGTTATATTCATTGCATACTTACCTTGAATCATCATGGCTTTTATCATAGTATCATTAGTGCAGTTATCTGCATTCACTAATTGACATTTTATGGTTTTCAGGTAGACATGACAGGACATGATGACTTTAACAAGAATTAAAAGAAATAGGGCTTGTTCTTTTAAGAATTATAGTTTTATTTTCCTTCTTGGTATATAAGAATTTGTTAAGCCAGCATATTTAGATTTAGTGTGCAGATGCTGATAACGTCTGAGTAACTACCTTTATGAGTGATATGAGTGTCAGGTAATGTGTGCAGCCAGTATATATATATATGTATCTGTCCCATTTTATAAGTAGATACATATATCTCTGTATATGTATTTTCACAGCTAAATTTTTTGAGCTTATATTTCTAAACATTTACAGCCCAATATTTATTATAATCTAACCTTTTGATTGTATTTTTCTGTGATTGAAATTTGATTGTTCAGTTTTAGATTCACACACTTAACAAAAGAGGTAAATTTTGAGCCCCCTGGCGGTTTTCCCCTGGTTACTTTCCCCCCTTGCTGTTTTTTCCTCAGAGCTGCCAGAATGCATGTTTTCTTGCAGTGCTGATTTTACCTCTCTGAGCTGATGGTTATAGCGCTCTGAGATGATAGCCAACTGGTGGTCAGCAGCTTATTTCTAAAAGCAGACCAGTGTACACTCCAGTTGAAACTGTCATCCAGCCCCTGTCTGAATTCTCTCTCTCATCTCACGGCATTAGGAAACACACACAACTACATGTGGAATAAGACAGCAACGGGGCACGTATCATGAGGAGCTTCCTGTTCCTCAGGACAGCCAAGTGCAGGAGCACATGGGCCCTGGGCAGGATTCACTCGAGAGGCCTAGGAGAGCCTCTCCACAGCGCCTGACCCCTGCCCCAGTCCCTCTCTGTCTCCATCTCACCCGTTCTGTGCTCTGCCCATTTGATCACCGTGCATTCTGTGGATCAGCTTTCTCAGCTTCTCTGCCCTGTCACTGAGCTTGCAAGCCTTCAGTTCACACTGTGGAAATGGACCACAGTTCCCAAGTCCATGTTCTTGTTGAAGAGCGTAATCAAGCTCACGAAGGGCAGGCATTAGGCTTTGGCTCTGTCTACCCTCACTGTTGAGGGATGGGATGGGGGGAGACCATGTTACCAGGGGTGCTGGGAGGGTGTCTGTGAACAGAGAAGGGGTGTTAAGGATTGTGACAGTATCTCAAGGGATTTTCGCTATTTCTAATTACTTTATAATGCTATTTTCCAAAAAGTTACCTTTACAAAGAAAGAAAAAAACCATCTATATTTTGGGGTCGTTAGAGGCTGGATCTTTGTCCCACAAACCCGAGGCTTGGTTAAGGTCAAGGTCAGCCCACCTGATGGGCTGCTGTGGCCTCCATTCTCCCAGGAGATGGGCCACGCACACAAAGAAAAGGACCTTAGGGTACAGTATTTGCATTTTGGGCACAGACATCCAGAGGGAGCGGGCACCGTCTGCTGCCTTCTCTTTGTGGTCTGATATTGCAGAAGCTTCCTCAGTTCACTTTTTGGAGGTGATCCAGCCTCATTGATGTAATCAAAATATGATGCAGTATCTCATGAAGGAGACAGAAAGCTGATGCTAGAATCATGTGTGTGTGTTACTGTGTGATGATTGCCAAACCATCATGTCTCTCACTCCCGGCCCTCCAAGTTGTAACATTTATATCTGAGCTCGTTAAGACTCTCAGTTAAATACAGAAGCAGTTCTGAGAATGGTTAGACATGGTCAAAGAAAGAATCTAGATATAAGTAAATATGTGAGAGACACTAATGTTTATCTCCTTATTTATCTTCTACCTATTTCCAACAGTAGATTAACATCTTACAAAGAATCATGGAATAAAGAATTAGAATCCACTTAGATAAGATTCACTGCAGTGACAAAATACAGTAGGGAGCTAAGCCCCTTCCCTGTGCTTAGCCTCTGACATGAACAACAGAAAAAAGCCCACAGCTCCCGTGATTCATAACACACACAGGCTTAGAGTGCCTTCGAGCAGGTTCACGCCATCCTGGGACCTGGGACTGGATGCTCACAGTGGGGAGGATGTGCCTGGGGAGCCCGGCATCCCTTTTGGGGAGGCAGCCTGCTGTGGCCTCTGCTTAAAGACACGGAAAGGCTGCAAAAGCCAAGACACCCTGTTGGAGAATGCACTCCTCCTCCCTTCTATGACACCTCTCTCTCCTGTTAGTCCTGGCCTGTGCCCCGGCTGCCTCTTCCATTTGAGTGTTCACCCGACCAGGTTCTCTTAAGACTGGCTGGGTAGTAAATTCAGGTACCTGAAAGCAAGATTCCCTAGGGACCTGTGGGATTTGGTGATCCAGATAATTTTGATGTTTTTACTACTGTTTCCCAAACCTGAGTTGTTACAGAGTTAGAAATAATATTGAAGTGCGCTAGAGCAGCCTTGGAAAACAGGAAGAACAGAAGTGGTTCCTTGGTTAGCAGATTGTGTCTGTGCGTTTGTGTGTACAACAGGGTTAGTTTAAAACTCCCAACAATCCAGGCAGAGTGGGAAATACTCCCCATGATTTTTCAGATTTAGAAACTGGGAGCAGAGAGGTTAAGAAATGTGCCCAAAGTTCTACAGTATTCAATAGCAGAGTTGTTGTTCTGTTGCTGTCGCGTCTGACTCTTTCCAGCCTCGTGGACTGCAGCACGCCAGGCTTCCCTGTCCTTCACTGTCTCCCAGAGTGTGCACAAACTCAAGTCCGTTGAGTCAGTGATGCCATCCAACCATCTTGTCCTCTGGATGGAAAAGCAGACAGACTGATTCTGGAGCGTGAGCCCCTGGCCACGCCTCTCCTGCCTTTTCCAACGGAGAGGTTGCTCACAGAGGTTGCTTACAGAGGAGGAGCTGTTAGAGACGGGGTAGAGACCTCCCAGCGAGAAAGACTTGACTCTGAGAAAGGTGCTGGCACGGAGCACGGAGCCAAACACAGCTCTGCAACTCCATGCACTGCAGTCCGCCAGGCTCCTCTGGCCATGGGATTCTCCAGGAAGAACGCTGGAGGGAGTTGCCATTTCCTCCTCTGGGGATCCTCCCCACCCAGGGATCCAAGCTGTGTCTCTTGCATCTCCTGATTTAGCAGGTGGATTCTTTTACCATTGCACCATCTGGGAAGCCCCAAGCCTTAGTTTCTGCATTTGTGAAACGATAGTAATGATGCATGCTGTCTTCCTAGGATGCTGTGGCCATCATAGATGGTGTATATAGAGTATCTGCCACACAAGAGGCACTGCGCAATCGGCAGCTGTCCATTCATACACAGACATGCTTATTGAGCTTCAGGTCTTTCAGAGCAGTGGTACATCTGCTCGGTTACTCCCAGAGTCACTAGCAGTCCCGCAGTCACTGTGGACCCTGAGATGGTCTGTCTTCATTCTACTAGAGATGCCCTTAGATCCCAGTTCATGACTTGGAAAGAAACACACAGCTTTTTATTTATTTTATTTATTTTAACCAAGAAATCTCTTGGCTTGTAAGTTCCTAAGACGTTATGTGTCATTTTATTGTCAGATTATCAATACAAAGAATGTGGACTTGACTCATCCACTCCTAGCCTATTTGCTTATCCATTTGAGAAGTCAGTCTCGACTATATGAAGAACATGTTTCCAGTTTTCTAGCTAGACTTGTGTAACTGCAACGCTTTATCTTCATCCATTTTTCAGAAGAGGAAAATGAGATTTGGGTCATTTAAATTCTAAGAATGTATTTTAAAGTAAAAAAAAAAAATTTATAATCTGTGTGCTGTAGAGAAGAGCAGAAACTGAAAGTGTGTGTTGTTTAAAGCTTCTGTTATTTAGCTTAATTTTGAAATGGATTGTGAGTCTATACCTACTCCCAGCAAACAGTAATTTGTGTGTTGGTCTGCTAATTAGTAGGGTTATTTCCCGTTTTGTTGATGAGGATTAAATAAATGTCAAGGGTACAGCCATGGAGCTCTCCCAATTAGGCTTCCTGTTTGTGAAACCCAGCCCTCTTCCCTTTTGTGTGCAGATGACAGTTCGGGCAGCAGCCCCAGCCTAACAGGGCTCCTGGGAGAGCCTCCTCTGGCTTTGCTGAGAACAGGCCCAGTCATGTCCAGGGAGAATACGGCCACAGTCAGGGCGCGGAGCCACGCTGTTCTCGACTGCAGACCCGCCTCCTTTCATCCGCTTCATTTTAGAACAAAACACTGCAGACTTATCGAACAATGTCTAGGCCAAGTCTGTCATCTACAATTACATTCTAAAGTGCTGGCTTGTAAAAATGCATTGGAATTTTCTAAGAATGAGAAATTAAATCATATGCAAAATTTATATGAACCTAAGATACTGCTCCATATTTAATGACATTAGCCATTTTTAACTTCTCCAATCATCGTAACGCCTATTATCTGTGTGCCTCACAGGTGTGTGTGCGCGCGCACACACACACACACACACGACACCAGCCCAGTGAATGGTGAGCAGGAGTGTTGCTGTGTGATGCCTCAGCCTTAACAGATGGATGGCCCTAAGCAAGCAAAACCAGCACAATAAAATCAAGTGAAAGTGGAGGGTTGAGGCTCTCTGTTGTTCAGCCCCATTAAAACCCTGGCACATATATCACTCTTAACTGTGTCACGTCTGGACCGAGTGGCAATCTCCTCAGGTTTGTTTTCAGCCTGTCTAATTAATTCTATAAGAGCTGCTTGTGGAAATATGAATGGAAGGTTATTTTTGCATTTGTGCTATAAGCTGTGTGACTGTCGACAAATCCCCACACTTGGAGTGCGGTCAAGACTGAAACCCAAACACAGTGTTCACAAATACAAATACACTCAACCGTCCTAATTCCTCCTAATAGGACAGCTACTGTTAAATTAGCAGCCACTTACTCTGTTTTTCAAATACATTCACAGACAGACTAGTGGTCCGAGATAGGAAAAGTTCTTTTGAGTGCAGAAATAAGGAAGATGTCTATGCCATACTATACAGTCTACATGATTTTCCGGTTTTTTTGCCCGTTATATAAAGTGATAACGGTACACTTCAAACACAATTGCTGTCTTTTTGAGTCTTTATGTTTTTATTGGTTTGTAAATCTTCCTGGTGGATTTGGAATACAGCGCAGCAGCAGTGAGCCGATTTTATAATTGATGAGTAATGTAACCTCATCTTTAAAGAACATGCTTAGAAGTTACATATGCCTTTCTGGCCTGTGGAGACTTGCAGGTATGGCATTTCAAAGCCACATTTCAGTTGAATGGGAATTTAAACCCCTGTGTGTAAGCATGTTTTAAATATGAGCAGTCAGGGGGTTTACATCTTACACAGAGTAAATCTCATGTTTTAAAATCCTGCCAATGAAATCGTTTCTGTGAAATTAACAGGAAAAAATAAAAACTTAGATGCTCTTGCTTATTAGTTCCTAAGCTTAATGAATGGTGGGACATCCACACGTAGTAGGGTGTGGCTTATAGTGTGTTTATGACACAGTTTTCATCGTTGAAATTTAGTAAAACCCAGGGATAAAATCAGTGTAATTACGGACAGTGTCTCTTGCTCAGGTGACATAATAGATTTCAGAAAATGACACACTTGTTGGGATCTTTGGAAAACAGAGTCCATTGAATAGCTTTGCTTTATCGGTCAAGAAAGAAATGGCAGAGTCACTGGTTTAGAGGGAAGTAGCCTCTTGCTTCTTATGGGCAAGAAAAAAGAGACTGTAAATCACAATGTGAAGGATAATTGTGACCTCAGGGGAAGGGGGAGGAACTAGGTTGTGAAGGAGGAGGGCCAGATATTTGGAAAAAATACTTAATATAAATCTTACAAAGAAATAAAATAAGTTTAACCAAATCATGTTAAGCCAGAAAAACCATTAATTTTTTGTTTTAGCACTCTGTTTACTTTGGTTCAGTACTGAGAATTCTGTTACTGTGATTAAGCTAAAATGTTGAATTAAAGTGATCAGAAAGGATTAGAGAAGTATTAAAGTCTGAGAGTTTCAAATGATAAAATATTTAAAAAAATAGCTCAAGTGTGTTTCTACTAAAAGATGCCCTTAAGAAGTACTGCCTACATGAATCATGGCTTAGCAGTCTTTGTCCAAAAGTTACTCTTTCACATAGCATCTATTTGGTCTAGTTTATACTAATGTCACTAATCTATAAAATTGATCTTCTAAGTTCAGTTTGAAAATTTGGGTACCCTATTGTTGATTTAAAGAAAGTTATTTTCCTCTGTTGTTTTCTGTTGAAATAATATTAATTTTGAACATGTCAAATTTGATTACAACTAACATCTGTGCCCCCACCCTCACCCCCAAAACCTCAGTTATGGGTGACAAGGGTGCCCTCTAGTGAGTTCATGTAATATTTTCTTTCCTTGAAGAAGATGGTTGCATACGACATAAGTTTATAAGATTTGCCTCTCTCTTTTGGAGATACAATGGAATACACATTTGAAAATCTTATATTGTCATAAAATTGTTCAAGAACATTATCCTTTCAAAGAAATAATTCAAATACCAACTCCTTCTTTCACCAACTGGCCAGGACTTCATTTCTAAAATGAACGATACCTAGTGTATTATAAAGACTTAGGTGACAGTGTTCCCTGTATTCTATGAGATCTTTTTATGTTAAAATGTACCTTTTTAATATTATAATTTTACTCTTCAGATCTATTGCCAAAATTGGCTGTGTCACTTATCACAAAGTCTTGAGACAAAAACAAAGATACATACATTTTTCTTGAGCTTAATCTTAAATTGAGCTTCCCTCATGGCTCAGATGGTAAACAATCCACCTGCCAATGCAAGAGACGTGGGTTTGATCCCTGGGTCAGGGAGATCCCCTGGAGAAGAACGTGAAATCCCACTCCAGTATTCTTGCCTAGAGAATCCCATGGACAGAGGATCCTGGTGGGCTACAGTCCATAGGGTCACAAAGGTATGAACACCACTGAGAGACTTTCACTTTCACTTCCAGGACCATTCTAGACTTCACATCCGCAATCACACCATTAAGATCTCTCTGTTCTGTTTAACTCTTTTCTTGTGAATCTTTAATTGTTTTAAAGGCTTCTGGTGAAAATGACGACAGCTATCCCAAATTTTATAGACAGATTCTTATTTTTTCCTAAGCATCCTGTGATACAGAAATGGTGGTTGTCTTCCCGTTTTGTGTGTGAGAACTGCTTTTCGGGTTGGTCAGAGATCAGTGTTAGTGTCGATGAAAGGAAAAGCCAGTCTTGTCTTTGTAGGGGTTCCTGCTGTTGCCGGTTAGCATCCCCAGGGGAGAGAGACTGTCAGGAGTGTCAGTAGATGTGCAGCTTTGGAGTATTATGGGACCTGATTATAATTGGAGCTGGATTTATGTCCGTTACACACGGTTCTATTTCCTGGTGCAGAGCACAAAATACTAGCATAGTAGATAACTATCTTAACGAGTTACACAACAGGCCTCCCTTCTCTCCAAGTTCCTCACGGTCTTTCCAGCACTCAATCTAACCCTGACGATGGTGCCATGCTCTCATCCCTCTTGGCCTTCGTCAGGCTCTGACATTTGTAAAGTAATGCTTTTGAAACCCAGACAGAATTGCAGTTTCTCTTCAGAGTCTTGCTGCCCTCAATACTGAAACCGTTTGGTGACTGCACACATCCACACACATTGATGCTTACTATGTGTGGATACGGTAACCTGAAAAATATAGTCCAGCTATAGTTATTTTATAAATTAAGATATTTTATTCCTTCACTATGTACTTTTTACAAACATAGTTTATTAAGGTGGTTGGAAATCAAACATTTCTGCTAATCAGTGCCAACATTTTAGCTGCTTCTTCCAGCTAGAATCATCATCTTCTCTTTGGCTAGTGAAAGGAATCTAATGCTAGGTTATATTGAAAATAACGTGGACTCACTGTGCACCAAGAAACCTTTTAAAATGTGGGGCTATTGAATCCCTGTCAACAAGAGTGAAATTGCAAATAGTTTGCCATTTATCAAAGGATTATTTATTTATTTACTTATTTATTTAGCTTTGAGAATAATGTTTTAATAGTCTTCTACAGCCCCTTGTTTTTACACTAATCAATAATCTTTCAGAATGGAAAAGTTGCAAAAGCTGTCTTCAAAATTTGCCTCTTCAAAATATTAAAGAAGATAAAAATAATGAAACAATGTATCTTTAAATACTTACAGTTAACAAGTTACTTGTTATTTGAACAGTCCTTAAAAGCTGGTCTAATCATTCGCAGCTGTATTGCATGTGAACTCAGGACGAGACCCTCACCCAGTAACCATGGTGGGGATAGAGGGTGCTTTAGCTGGTGAGGCAATTGGATAGGTTTTCACATCATCTCTCATCAGCCCTAGAAAGACAAATTCTAAAGCACTGTGTTTCTAAAAGATTTTGACACTATTTTGCCAAACAGAACTTCCTAAAGAAAGTCAGAACCATCTGAAGGAACTTGCTGACATCAGTAAAAGGACTTCTGTCCCAGGGTTCTGTTCTGAGTTCAAATTATTCTGTCTCTGAAATCTAATGTGATGATTTCTTTGGTCTAATTCCAGAGCGGTCCTCAACTTAGTAACGATGTTAATGAAAATAAGCGCCCATGGATGCAGTTAGTACGGTAGTGTGGGCCAGGTGTGGACAGCGCCCTTGTGGCGTGTGCATCACATTCAGTTCCACAGAAAGCAGCCTGAGTGCCTGCGCTGGCTGCTTTACAGCCCCCCAGGGCCTGTGCTGCTGCTGAGCACCGCTGTGTGCTCGGCCTGGGTCACCAGCCTCCTCTGACCACTTGTAAATGACCGGCATCAACCGACTCAGACAGACGCTCCTTCACCGGCCTGTGCACTCCTCCTGTTCACGCCTTAACATCACACTCCTCACTGACTAGGAAGACCCCACGTGGCAGTGTCGAGATCTGAAGTTCTGGAGTATCACAAACCTGGACCAGGAAACCAGCCTGGCCTCTCACGTGGCACTTGAACTTGAGCCACTTTCCTACCCTCTTCTAGCCTCTTAGCCTTAAGGTCCATGCAATGAAGCTACTTCTGTTCATCCCCGCACAGATCCCCTGCAGAAATTCCAGTTAGTGCTGTGGTGGAACCTGTTCTTACAGCACCCGCTGGCTGCTTGATGGGTACGAGGGGATGGTGTCCTGGCCCTCCTGTCACTGCAGCGCCTCCCCATGGGTGCAGCGAGCAGCCGCCGTGTGGGGAGCAGGACTTGGACCAGCTGAGGGTCCCCTATGGCTCTTGGCCGTTCCGTTCTGCCCCGTCTTTAGTTTGTGTTTATTTATCCCCGTCCCCTTTTCCCGTTGTGTCTCAGTTTGCATAATTTGTTTTTTTCTGTTTGAAATTTCGTGCACGCACCTCGTGGGACGTGTTTACCATGGTGAGGTTGGTTCACGTGTCCCTCCCGTCCTGTCACTGCCGCTCACTCACTGGGGTGAGAGTGCTGAGGATTCCCTCTGCTGCGGCTCTGAAGTGCGCGCCGCGCCGTGAACCGTGGTCCCTGGCCTTGCTGTCCAGTGAGGGCAGGTTTGTGCGCTTTGACCACCAGCTCCCCAGCCTCTTGCGCAGCCGCCCCCACCGGGTTCCCAACCCCTGGCAACCAGCGGCTACTTCTTAAGAGTTGAGCTGTTTTAGGTTCTGCATGTAAACGAGGCCATCCAGTGTCTGTCTTTCTCTGTCTGATTGACTTCCCATAATGCCCTCCAGGTTCATCCCCGCTGTCACAAATAGCAGGATTTCTTTCTATGGCTTAATGGTATCCCACCACATACATACGTACCACATTTTCTCTTATCTGTTCATCCACCGATGGACACTTCAGTTGTTTCCGTATCTTAGCTGTTGTTGAATCATACTGCAGTGAACATGGGGCGCGGGGATCTCCACAAGACAGTGATCTCACTTCCTTCTGATAAATAGCCAGGAGTGGGACTGCCCATCATGTGGTAACTGGTTTTAGTTTTTAAAGGAACCTCTGTACTCTTTTCCCTTATCGCTCTGATTTCCATTCGCACCAACAGTGCACAAGGGTTCCCTTTTCTCCACGCCATTCTTCAGCATTTGTTTCCTCTTATCTCTTTGATGATGGTCCTTCTAACAGGTGTGAGGTGACATCTCACTGTGGTCATGATTGGCCTTTTCCTGATGATGAGTGATGTTCAGCACCTCTTCAGTGTACTTGATGGCCATTTGTCTGTCTTCTTTGGAAAAATGTCTATTCAAGTCATCTGTCCATTTTCTAATCAGATATTTATGACTTTTGCTATTGTTATTGTTCAGATTGTATGAGTTTCTTATATATTCTGCATATTAATCCGTTATCAGATACATGATTTGCAAATAGTTTCTTCCATCCCATGAGAGTGGGGGGAACTTTCTCATTTTGTTGATGATTTATTTTGCTGCGCAGAAGTGTTTTAGCATTTGATGTAGCCCCACTTGTTGATTTTGCTTTTTTTGCTTGTGCTTTTGGTGTCATATCCAAAAAAATAATTGTCAAGACTAGTGACAGGGGGCTTTTTCCCATATTTTATTCTACTCTATGAGTACTTAATAGTTTCACGTCTTACATTTAAGTCCTCAACCAATTTTGAGTTAATTTTTGTGAATGTGCCTGTGTGCCATGTTGCTTCAGTCGTGTCTGACACTGTGCAGCCCCATGGACTGCACACAGAGGAGCCCACCAGGCCCCTCTGTCCATGGGATTTTCCAGGCAGGGATGCTGGAGTGGGCTGCTTTGCCCTCCTCCAGGGGATCTTCCTGACCCAGGTATCGAACTCATGTCTCTTATGTATCCTGCATTTGCAGGCAGGTTCTTTACCACTAGCACCACCTGGGAAGCCATTTTGTAAGTGATATCAGGTTAAATTCATGCAGTCTCATTCTTTTTCGTGTGAATATCCAGTTTTCCCAGCACCACTTAATATACAGATTACCATTGAGTACTCTTGACTCCCTTGTTAAATGTTACTTGACCATAAGTGCATGAGTTTATATCTGGGCTTGTGATTCTGTTCCATTGATGTGTGTATCCTTCATACTAATAGCATACTATTTTGATAACTATAGCTTTGTAATATAGTTTAACACCAGGAAGTCTAGCTCCATTAATTTTATTCTTTCTAAGGCCGATTTGGTTATGTGGCATCTTTTGTGGCTCCATGTAAGTTTTAGGATTATTTTTTCAATTTTCATGAAAAATGTCATTCACATTTTCATAGTGATCGCGTTGAACCTATAGATGGCTGTGGGTCTATGAATATTTTAGCAATATTGACTCTCCATGTCCATAAACACAGAATATCCTTCCATTTATTTGCATCTTTCTCAATTTTTTCATCCATGTCTTAAAGATTTTGTTGTATAGCTCGTTCACTTCCTTGGTTAAATTTATTTCTATGTATTTTTTTTGTTTTTGATGCTATTATAAGTGGGATTGTCTTTTTTCAAAGAGATCATTGTTAGTGTATAGAAATGCCAGCCTAGATCATTTTCATTGACCTGTTTCAAATTGCTGGTGAGCCCAAAGAATGTTTTATCTTTTATATCATATATATCTTTTACATTTCTGTCGTTCAGCTTACCTGTCCTAGATTCCATCTCTCTGCTGTCACCCCATCTGTTTATGCACCCCATCCTTCTTTTCAGTTCTCAGTTTTTATGTGTAGTGGTTGTTGAGTGATGGGCCCCATGTGTAAAGAAGCAGTAGAAGTTAAATATATGCTGTGATGCTGTCAGTCTGAGGTGGGGTTCACCACAGGTTGAGCTGGGTGGGGTTTTGTGTTGACATCATGCCCTGAAGTGGCTGCTGTGGGT